>PRKT01000445.1:77531-123323 GCA_003671525.1 Saccostrea glomerata | reverse complement strand
CTCAGGTAGTGTAGATTCAAGTTTGTTCAAATCATGACCCCCGGGGGTAGGGCGGGGCCACAATGGCCCACCAAAGTTTTACATAGAAATATATAGGAAAATTCTTTAAAAATCTTCTTCTCAAGAACCGCTGTGCCAGGAAAGATGAAACTTATATGAAAGCATCCTCAGGCAGTGTAGATTCAAGTTTGTTCAAATCATGACCCCCGGGGGTAGGGCGGGGCCACAATGGACGACCAAAGTATTACATAGAAATACATATGAAAATATATTAAAAATCTTCTTTAAATTCAAGAACCACTTGCCAGGAAGGATGAAACTTATATGGAAGCATCCTGCGGTACTGTAGATTCAAGTTTGTTCAAATAATGACCCTCGGGGGTAGGGTGGGGCCACAATGGCCAACCAAAATTTTGCATAGAAATATATAGGAAAATTCTTTTAAAATCTTCTTCTCAAGAACCACTGTGCCATAATTGATCATATTTATATGGAAGCATCCTGCGGTAGTGTAGATTCAAGTTTGTTCAAATTATGACCCCTGGGGATAGGGCGGGGCCAAAATGGCCAACCAAAGTTTTACATAGAAATATATAGGAAATTCTTTAAAAATCTTCTTCTCAAGAATAGCAAAGCCATGATTGGACATGGGACTACTTTTGGATTTAAACTTTTCAATAATAAAACAATTTTTATTCAGGTGAGCGATGTGGCCCATGGGCCTCTTGTTTAATACATAATCTCCATTTCAAGTGTTGTTGCGTACAATATCAGTTGGTAAACATGGTGGCTAGAGGGCAAAACTCTAAACAAGGAGCCATCATCTCATCCGAGATAAATTTTCAAATTTGCAAAAACGAGGGCATCTTGCGTCCTTTCTGGCAAACCTTTGTTTATGCTTCTAAGGATATAGCTGTGGTCGCAAACAAGTGCTCTGAAGGATCAATAATTAGTGTCCTTACTATACAAATTGTCTCCTTTGGAATGCTTTGGAGCTATGATAGGAACTTGCATTCCATCAATTGCTCGGGCCCCATTACCGTTCACCTCTTGATGACTTTCTTTTACCTTTCACTGTTTTTAATTTAGGCAAGCTACTCACATATAAGTTAATGATACAGGAATTTCAATAAACTCGTTGAAAGCAAGCATTCGTAAGTATCCTCCTTGCCATTTGATCCCAGCATGGATGTCCAGGAGTTCGTGGTAATTTCCTGTTCACATTTGTTTTGTTCAAAGAATTTTGAGAACGATCACTGTTAGTTTTCTTCATCCTTTTCATTCTGATTGAAAATACATAATAACATGACTGACGTTTTTCATGCTAATTGTTAGCCAATTGTATAAACATGTACACTGAATTGACGACGGATTGTTCCTTTATTTCCCGATCAGGACAATGATCACAAGGCGGCTGTGACCGGTCGACAGGAGTCAGGAGATGAAGTATGTGGAGATAACAAATGGTATTCAAGCTCGAATTTAAGTCCATTGAACATTTCAATTGATTATTTTCTCACTCTTTGGGTATAAAACTTCAAAGAATCTAGGAAAAAATCCAAGCCATTTATATTTTGGTACGCAAAAACGCACGGAAAATTAATTAAATCATTGTTTAATGTTGGAAAATGCTTTGGTCTCGGTCCCAAACACTGTAGAAGATGCGTCGGGTGTAGAGAAAAGATGGCTGTTAATTGCCATCTACTGGTTGGCCTCTTCAACAGAATAAAGGACAACTGGAAATTGTTTCGGTGATTGGAAAAATACATTATACATAACGTTAAAATTTGCAAGGTCATTATGAAGTATTGCTTGAATATATGTATTTTCCAGGAGAATGAAATGGGTGATTGATCTAAAAATTGAAATCTTTGAACAAAACAAATATACGAGGGGTTACTAAAAATTTTGTAGACTGAGGCTATAAATGAGTACTATGTAGTCTGTGCTTTCAAAATTTATAAGGAACATAAAAAAAAAACAAAAAAATAAAGAAATGTTGAAAATCTTAGCTTGATATGTTCATTATTTGCCAAATTATTATAAAATGAAAACGACATTTAAAGAATCACTGTCTAGTTAGTGTAGTATGCCAGTGCATCAACAATAGTGGGAAACATGGGATAATTTGCATAACGGGCGAAGCCCGTTATGCATAAATTATCCCATGTTTCCCACTATTGTTGATGTCCCTGGCATACTATACTAACTAGACAGTGATTCATTATATTACGATTTCATTGTGAAATAGAATTGTAGATTTAAACTTTAAAAATTCAGACATAGATTTTAATTACACGAGGATTCCTATCCCAATTTCCTAGCCCACTGACGTCAAACACAACGGCAGCCGCACGAAATTTTCATGCATATTTGGCCTCCTTAGCGTCTGACTCAGAGACAGATACGCACGAGATTTGCATGCATACTAGGCCTCCTTAGCTCATGACCTATCGACCTGCCTAATTTACATTCCGGCAGAATTATCAGGAAATCAACTCCGCTAACTTTCAAAGGGTTATCATAGAGAGAAAAAATCAGAAATGGAAATATTATATGATCACCAGGCGCCGTCGCCGATTAGTTTTACTTTTTCAATGTACGCTTCTTCTACATGTACCTAGAACACTTATTTTGATTTGATTCTCTAGAGCTGAGTAAGGACTTAAACCCGTCTTGTTTATATGCTGTACAATGTCATGAACAGCGGCTTTCGATGCATATTATTGAAAATGTATCTTATACATTGGGAGCTCGAACCTCCCTTGATTGTGCCAGTTTATGTTGCTTTTTGGAGTTCAATAGCTACAACACATGATCAACGTCATCTTTTGATGTGATTGATTTTTCACATCTTGACTACAAATCGACATTAACTGTGCATCCCATTTCTCTCTGGATCTATTTTGGCATTAAAAAAGAAATACTTTGGATACATACTATTTCTCCGTAGTCAGTTTCAACATTTTTCTAGGTCTATACCAGTTTTTTCAGGGGCAAAACATTATAAAAAGTTGGAAAAGGAAACCCCTCCCCCCTTTGAAGTCATTTTCAAGGCCTTTTTTGTGTGGATACTCCATGAAAAATCTGCGATAAAATTTAACGGTGTTTCCAAATTGAGGTAAAATTTCCATATTTTATGGAACAATAGTGTCCCAACAAATACCTGATTTAACGGGATTTTTGGATGTCATTTGTACATATCAAAAGAGGTTTTCTCAGTTAAACACTTAGGTCGAAAAAACATTGTGTTCGAGGTTGCGCCGCCTGAACGTACCATTGCTTACAAAAACATTGCCAAATTATCAAAAAATAAAATTGATGAATTTTGGTTTATTCTATAGATAGAAAAGATGATGCTAACTAGATATTCTAAAATTTATTGATGTATCAAAAGCGGTTTTAATTTTATGGCACTAGTCCACAAATTTGTTTATATCCTCTCGTATGAATTGGAAATAAACACGAATTAATCCCCTAGAAATTCATGAAGGATTAGGTGCCAAGGAAGATACTTAAGAATGCTTACTTTAAACAGGGTTGCTGAAATTACTGTAAGATCAATTTATATATCAGAAGCTTGCCTTTATTTAAAAACAGAACATGGTAGAGGAAAGTCAATGGGGCCTGGGAGATTGAAGAAATGCCTTTTCCTATAGCTCCGGAGTATTCCTTTGAAGACTCCTTGAATAGTAAGGGGTCTACGTTTATTGATCCTGCAGGGCACATATGCAGGTTTGCGCGACCCCAGCTATTTAAGAAATAAACAACAATGTTAAAAAGTTCTCTGGGAAATGAACTTTTCGTTGGTCACGTTATCAAATCCTGTGAAGCTTAAAGGGCTTCTCAGTAGATTTGATCACATTACAACTAAAAGTTCATTTCCCAGTGAACTTTTTAACATTGTTGTTTATTACTTATATTTACATTTGACATGTTTGAGACGAATACATGCATTTCGAGTTAAATTGCATTTATTACACGAACAAAATATCACATAAAATAAACATAGCTTCGCCAGAAAGGGCGCCAGATGCGCGCGTTGTTGCAAATTCCAATTTATCTCAGAGGAGACTGGGGATATAAAGATCCTTGTTTTCACAGTTGAAAGTGCTATGCTATGAACAACCCGGCGTATCCTTTAAAGCAGTACCTTATCAGAACTCAATTTACTTTAAGCCGTACCCCTATTAAAACTCAATTTACTTTCAGTTGTCGTTGAAGTACCTTTTTTAAAGTTTAGCTTTCTCGCGGCAATGTTTGCAGACTTATTTTATACACACAGCATTGCACACAGAACCGAAACAACACTTAAAATGGAGATTTATGCAATAAACAAAACAAAATATATAAGTTAATTTGCTGCGTGTTCATACGACAAAATTAACACACATGAATAAAAATTTGCGAAAACATGTATGCAAATGTTAATTTGCACTTAGTCCTGACCAGGTGTAAATTTTTATACCATTCTTGGGCAGATTCAGAATTGTGAATTTAAAAAAAAGGGTATTTTCTTACTGTTTGGGTTTAGACTAATATTTGAATGTTCCTCAAAGAAACTGGGGGTGGGTGTCCGATTCACTGATTAATTGGTTCGAAAGAAAAGAATTTAATGACTTTAAGGACAAAGAATGGTAAAAGAATTCTCACACAAAAAATATTTTTTTTCAATAATTTTATAATTTTTGTTTAATGTTGGTAGTGTAAAGAAAAAGGTGACTGTTACCATCTACTGGTTGACGTCGTCAGGGCTACGGTTAAATAACGCAAACAAACATTGCAAGAGAAAAAAGTGACAGAAATAGGACTATTGGAATCTTTTTGGTGTTGGAAAATTTACAGTACATCAAGTGTGCAAGGCCATTATAAAATATCTGATTGAATATGATAATTATGTATTCTGCAGGAGAGTATAAAGGAAGAAGAAAACTAGCAGTGATAGATCTCAAAAATATGTGAACAATACAATGTGAATAGGAAATTCACACGAACCGCTAGAAAATCATGGTGAAATCAGGTGCCAAGGAGCTCGAGGATACTTACGAATGCTTACTTTCAACGAATTGATTGGAATTCCTGTAACATAAACTTATATGTGAGTAGCTTGCCTGATTTAAAAACAGTGAAAGGTAAAAGAAAGTCATTAAGAATTAAACGGTAATAGAGCCCGAGCGATTGATTGACTGCATGTTCCTATCATAGCTACGATGCATTCCCAAGGAGACAACTTGTTTGCGACCACAGCTCTATCTTTATAGACATAAACAAAAATTTGCTTGAAAGGGCACAAGTTGCCCTCGTTTATGCAAAGTCAAAAATTTATCTCGGGTGAGATAATGGCTCCTTGTTTAGAGTTTTGCCTCCTAGCCACGATGTTTACCAACAAATATTTTACACGCCCATGCATAGATAAGGAAACAACACTTAAAATGAATATTTATGCAATAAACAAAACCAAATACATACATATGTAAATTTGCACGTGTTCATACGACAAAATTTACACATATAACCTAATAATTTGCTAAAAGTGTGTGCAAAAGTAATTTGCACCCAGTCCTGACCAGGTGTAAATTTTCTCAACTGTGCAGAATTTGCATATGAGTAAATCAATTCATACGACAAAAATTGCACATTGGAGTAAATTTACTTAAGCATTGAATTCATATTTTGGGATATTTTCGGTCCTATAACACACCTGGCCGTGCCGACAAATTGAATACCGCGCCTTAGCGCAGTATGATAATTTGTCGCGCGGCCAGGTGTGTTATAGGACCGAAGACATCCCAAAATATGAATTCAATGCTTATATTTACATTCTGTTATTTTTCATTTTCATAATTGTTTATTTCGGTAATCTTTAATGTGAATTTAGCCCCCTTTAAAACTAGTGTGCTTTATAGACGTTTCTGACGTTTGTGACGTTACAAAGTTAAATAGCGCAAAGGAACATTGCGAGAAAAAAAGTGACAAATTAATTAAAAACGCACATTTGTTGCATTTTTTCGTTAATTTAATAGAGTTATAGTTATAGTTTTTGAATTAAACAGTCAAAATAATGTACATTTTTATATTCTAGAGTATTTAAAATGCATATAGTTCCTACTGTGTATTCTTACGCGCGTCGACAAGGTTTCGCGTGTTTTAGAGATTTGAACTTTGAATTTTCATAAAGAAAATTACACTAAATGTATTTTTTTTGTAAAATATACTGAGGTATGCAAATCATGTCGTATGACTGGGTTATTATTTGCAGATTTTGCATATATGCAAAATTTGCACCCAGTGAGTAAATCAGTGCATGTGAAAGGGGCTTTATAAGAGATGGTTAAAAGTATTCAAATACAAATGCACCACCACCTTTGTCAAAATATCATTATGACAATACATAAACCTCTGTCTTAGAACTTAAATATTCATAGATTAATAATTCATAATTGTAATCATTTTTATAGAAAAAAAAATTTTGTTTCATTTCACATTTTCAAAATTTATTTTTGTTTTATTTTACATTTTCTTTAAAGCTTTATTTTCATTTGATTTTGCAATAGGCATCACTTGTAAAATAAATAATTCCATCAATTGCTTTTGTATCCCTCATATTGGAAGATTCGGAAGTATTTTGTTATGCCCTTTCTGTCTGTTTTTCTGCAAAAAAATAACCTTGCCCATAACTTTTGAGTGGTTGGAGCTATGGTTTTTATATTTATATTTAAGTTTTTTCCTTGTGACAAGAATTTCTTTGCTTACCACAAATTTGACCTCTTGACCTTTAGCTTTTCAACCTTTTTACAAAGAAAATATCAAATTTTAACCTTGGTAATAACTTTTGTACAGGTAGTACAAGGGCTTTCATTTTCACATTTGTATTCCTTGTGACAAGACCTTCCTTTTGATACCAACAAGTTTAACCTTTTGATATTGTATTTTGAAGTATGACTTGCATTTGAGAAGCTTCAACCTTGACCATCCATACGTGGACATCAGTATTTCTCAAACGCATCTTGTTTCTTATTGCTGAAATATAAAAACTCAAGCTCAATAATACTACAGCAAATTCTTCATGTAATTTGATGTCTATAAGTCATTTAAGCAATAAAATGCTTTCTTTGTTTGTTATTACTGGAATTAACGCGTAAGCGGGTTATGTATTTTTTTTCTGCAAAAGCTGCGACCATTAATTCCAGTAATAACAAACAAAGAAAAACATTTTATTGTTTATATTCATATTTGTTTAAATAATCATATAAAGTGGGATTAAACATATTAATTATTGTTTTATTGATGCCAACCTCTGTTTACGTTTCATTGATGGAACAGCCATTGAGCAAGAAATCTGTACAGGCGACATGCCTACTGTAGTTCATGCAGTGATGAACGCAATGGATTTTCTTAAGAAATAAAGGAGAAAATATTCAGTGGATGTAAATATTTTGTGTTAAACTTTCTTGTAACATAACATACATCACTGGACAAAATATAAACAAGGTCAAATTTGTGGTACCCAAAGAAAGGTAAAAAATAGAATGAAAGCTTTTTTTAGGATATAATAAATTAAAACAAAGTAACATATGAATAAAAGATCAATATATGGTATACTTATTTTAAAAAAAAGCTGCTTTAAAGAGGAACAAAGAAAGAAATTTTCACTGCCAATGCAATTATTTTAATGGGATCAGATTTTTCTTTTATGTCGGAAGGAACACTGGTCCTTGGAGGTTAAAGAGGCATCTGTAGTCAAACTTTAGCTAGGAATCTGAGTAATTCTGTCGTTTCCCATGAAAAAGAGTAAATTTACAGTATGCATGTATTTCAAACATGCAAAACATCTATGAAAAATGACACCAGAAAATGTAGAGCAGCTTGTGCGATACAGAATATATCAAACGCCACGACAATATGCACATAAAATGTCAAATATACAAGTAAAACAAATCTAAGAGCAAAAATGTTTATTTTCGCAATATTAACATTGTAGTATATGATTCGAAATACATTTACTGTATATCATTTTTTATTCGTGAGAATTTTATTTTTGCGTAACTACGCGAGACAGTGAGTTCGCAAATTTTGTTCTCGCGTATGATAGTATTTTTGAAAATTATATGTAGAGAAATAACAACATTTCCTTAAAATTTTTGTTCACTAATAAAGAGATATTGACCATGCCGCGAAGATAAGGTGTCGCGAAGATAAGGTGTCGCGAAAATGTAGTGATTTTCAGTAATTTACATACATTGAAAACGTTAAGGATGATTTTTCCTATTATTCGTGGGATTAATATTCGCTATATTCACGGTGTTAATAAATCCGTGAATTCAAGAAACAGTGCATAAATTTTCAATAACACCTGGTGATAATTTGTACACAGAGATTGTACAACTGCATTTAAAAGCAGCGAAATTTAATATCATCGAAACCTGTTAGACTACAAATAAACGAAATTTTGTCCCCCACAAAAATTTGTGCTTTTACAGTATTTCACATATCTTAAAACTTTATCTATTATTACATGATTTCGCTATAGGCATAACTTGTTTTTTCCCAGATTTTCCCGCTATTTCCCGATCATGACGAGGGACACACGGCAGGTGTGACCGGTCAGCAGGGGATGCTCACTCCTCCATGGCAACTGATCCCACCTCTGATGATTCGGAAGTCTGTGTATGCTCTACTTCTATTTTGTATTGTTTTATGGACTTTGATATTTAATTCTGTTCGTTATTTCCATATCCTTCTTGTAAAATAAATTTTTATGCCCCTTCCTTTTTTTTTTTTTTTTTTTTTTTTTTTTAGGTTTCAGGGTGTTTAGTTTTTGCCGTGTCTGTCTGTATGTCTGTTTGGTCGCAAAAACTTTAACCTTGCCCATAACTTTTGAGAGGGTTATGACTTTCATATTCCACAGGTATATTCCTTGAGACAAAACCTTTCTTTGGGAACCACCAAATTTGATCTCCTGGTCTTGACCTTCGTGTTTAAACCACTTTTAAAAGAAAATTTCAAACTTTAACCTTGCCCATAACTTTTGAGAGGGCTATGACTTTCATATTCCACAGGTATATTCCTTGAGACAAAACCTTTCTTTGGGAACCACCAAATTTGATCTCCTGGTCTTGACCTTCGTGTTTAAACCACTTTTAAAAGAAAATTTCAAACTTAAACCTTGGCCATAACTTTTGAACAGTTGGTGCTAGGGCTTCCATATTACACATATGTATTCATTGTGACAAGACCTTTCAACAGGTGTAAATAATTTTGACTTTTTTTTTTAAATCTTGAACTTATACTTTGGCCCACTTTATAAACGCTGAAGAAATACTTGTCCATGGAGGTCAAAGAGGCCTCGGTATTCAAACATTAGTTTGGAATTTTAACAATTTTGTGGTCTCCCATGAAAAATAGTAAAATTACAGTATTTTTCAAACATTCAAAATATCTATGACAAAATGACACCAGTAAAATAAAAAGCAGCTTATGTTATACGTAATATATATAAACAATACGATAATAAGCCACGTAAATTTGTAAAACACACAAACAGAAATAAATCTAAGAGCAAAAATGTGTATATTTTCGTATTATTTACATTGCAGTATATGATGCGAAATACATACCTTATATAGTCAACATGAATTAGAAAACATTAAGGGTGATTTTTCCTATTATTCTTACACTTGGTAATCATTTGTACACAGACATCTTACAACTGCATTTTAAATAGTGCCCAACAAATAAATCACATAACTTGCAAGGTGTAAGGATAAATCTTTAAACACTTAATAAAAACGATTATGTAAGTACATGTCAAGGCAAACATAATACTAATACAACTTATATAATTGTATCAAACTGCAGTTAATCAGTTTTAAAAGCCTTTGATATAATCTGCAACATTGAAACTAATAAATGGTACATTCCTCACAGGACAAAATTCAAGGGAATATAATTTCGCCAATTAATACTCTCTGCTGTTTTGTCATGTTTAACACTAGTGGAGTATTTTCTCAGATTTAGAGCCATTTTACACAAAGTATCTGACATGTCTCGTAATGGTACATACCACTCTCCCAAACTCTTGTGGTTGTTGCTTTCTAATATAGTCTCTCCTCTTACTATACTCACAGACCCATTGTGTTGTTCTCTCTAGAACAGACACATCCTCTCTGTCTAAAAGAGACTGATACACATGTACTATGCATACCTCACTCTCGCCCCCGACTCCATAACGATCCCCGCCTTCACTCTCTTATTGATAGGACAAAGTTTGGTCTATAATGATGAATCAAAACTCTCTTATAAATTGGAGAATAATTTTCTCATTAAAAGAACTACAAATAAAGTATTTAAAAATGAAGATATTATATTTAAATGCAAAAAAAAAATGTCAAGAAAAATGGGAAATATGTTTCAAATTAACATACGGTGGAAATCAGCTCGGGAAAGCATAACAAGAGTAAAAATTAAACATAAAATTCAAGAATTTAAATGGAAAGGGATCCATAATATCTTGCACACTGTAGATAAATTTTGCAAAATTGGAATGTCTGATGGTATATATATGCAAGTTATGCAAAAACTAAAGGGAAAATCAACAACATTTATTTTTTCAGTGTAGGTTGGTCAAACCAACACCTAAATTAGAAGGAGACATAATCATAAAAGTGTTATAACTACATGTAAATAAAAAATATGGAACTGGACCCACAGGTAATAATTCAAGGCTACTTAAAAGAACCACAAAGCTCAAGAGTATTTATTAACACTGTAATAAACCTTTATAAGTGTTTTTTTTTTAAAACAAGATACAAAGTTAAATATGAAATGTAAAAGTAAATTATTTAAGCATAAACACTACCTTTAAATATGAAATCAAATCCAATTTGTCTTTACAAATTATACGACCCTCTGAATTGCCAACAGAAGGAAGGTAATAAAAAAGATAATTTACTGGAACTTTTTAATAAAGTTAAGTTTTTAGAAAACATCTCTTAAACCAAATGCTTAATTATCATATGCATGTAATAAGCCTAATACAAGACGATAAGCACTTTCTATTGTAATGGATCTAATTTCATAATCCTCTTTTTTTTTATTATTTCTTAATGAATGGTTAAAACATACATGTAAAAAAAATGTAAATTTCTTTCCTTTTATATAAGTAATTCGTTTATTTTTTTTACTTTGTAAATGAAGGACCTATACTGGACGGTGGCCCGGCTTTTAGTACAAGCGGCAGTGGGATTTGATGGACTCTATTTATTTTATACAAATCTTCACTGCAACATGGGTTATGAATACAAATGTAACTGTTTTTTTAAAACAAATACAAAAGAAACATACGGAAAATGTCAACCTATTATATGCTTTGATTTATTTTTTTCTGTCATTGTTTATGTTCATTATTTTTTTTCATTTTGGTATTGAAATAAAGCATACAAAAATTGTTATTGACATAATTTACAATACTTTATTATGAACTAGATGATTACAGATGTTTCCGGCACTGCTTATTATGTATAAGATTTTTACAATTTGGAGTTTTTCTATTTTAAAGCTATGTATGCTGTTAAAAATACTCTTTGTAACAATTTAAACAAAGGAAGAAAAAAAGATAGCAAAACTTGGTATTTCTAAACACTCAAGTTTTCGGTCAATACCGCAAACAAACAATGATGGATTTATAGGATGTCTTCTCAATGGACTGCTTAAATGAAATTAAAAGAAGATATGAATAGAAACAATGTATGTCAATTATTTAACCAGAAGTCTGTCGAGACTGTGGCTCTACTGGTATGTACTTATAGCAAAGGAAGAGTAAAGTAGCCATCAGGACTTAAAACTTTACAACAGCAAAAAATATTATAATGATCTTTGATTAGGTCTCTTTGGGGGCAACTTGTGTGCCAAGCTATATTAAAATCAAACCAAAAATGTAGGGGGATTAGCGTTTCAAAAAAATTCACGGATATTTCTATTTTTAGTAATCATGGCAACACTGATCATTGAAATCAAAAAACCGATGCATTAAATAATGTATCTTAGTGTAGTCTACTTGTGTGCCAAGCTATATTGAAATCAAACCAAAACTGTAGGAAGAGTAGCGTTTTAAAGAAATTTCACAGAAATTTCTATTTTTAGTAACCATGGCAATGCCATTCATCAAAATAAAAAACCGATGCTCTAGTTTATGTATCTTAATGTAGTCTACTTGTGTGCCAAGTTATATTGAAATCAGACAAAAACTGTAGGAAGAGTAGCATTTTGAAAAATTGTTAACAGACAGACGGACAGACACATACAGACGGACGGACGACGGACACCTAACCATTGCATAGGCTCTTCTGGTCTCTGACCAGTAGAGCTAAAATGATGGAACAGCCATTGTTCAAGGAAACTATACACATGGCTTGCTTAGTGTTAACGTTGTTCATGCATTGGTTTATGGCAATGATCTTCATAAGAAATAAAGGAAATCAACATTTGATGGTTGTAAAATAAACTGATAAGTTTAAAATAAATCAGAATGTTCTTTCCCTTTATGAATTACGAGATACAGCAAATATTTACTTCCATAAAGTGAATCTTTAAATATATATATTTTTCGTATTTGATACATATTTGATGCTTATCATTTACTTTCGAAAAAATGACAGGTTCTTTTTTTAGAACACCGAATTTTACTTCTCGCAGATAAAAGTGGTTTTATATTCTTTAAGTGAAATACATTTTTAAGAAAAGATGACGTGTGTGTCTGATTTCAATTTATATTTTATGCAGCCAACATTTACTAGAGGAACTGATAAAGTTTAAAAGGGTATCGTTTTTGTTCGATTTTCATCCGACTATAAGTTATCAAAATATTCTCGACTATCGTCTCCATCATTTAGACGCATGCCTTTTTCACACATATATATCGAAGCGTTTTGATGATCAAGACTCACTTCCATTGTTTACTTCATTTACTCCCCGGATTATTATTACGGTTACATCAATGTTTTGTTGCCAGTTTTTTTGCAGTGTTTATCCTCTCCTTAATGCTTTATTCCCCTTTGATCCTGTAAATTGACATCGCCTCTTGCCGCAATTCGTTTTCGCACAATGCGTCCACT
Organism: Saccostrea glomerata; assembly: GCA_003671525.1. Lineage (NCBI taxonomy): Eukaryota > Metazoa > Mollusca > Bivalvia > Ostreida > Ostreidae > Saccostrea > Saccostrea glomerata. The sequence continues at coordinate 110,211 of PRKT01000445.1, read as the reverse complement.
ATCACATGTAATTATCAGTTCTACACGTCCGTTTTTATCCTATAAATTTACATCAGCCCCTGCATTTATTAGTTCTTGCACAATGCTTACATGACCTGCCTGCAATGCAACTGTTAGTGCTACACGTCCCTTTTGATCCTGTAAATTGACATTAGCCCCCGCCTTTATTAGTTCTTGCACTGTGTTCAAATGTCCATCCTCACTTGCAATTATCAATGCTACACGTCCCTTTCCATCCGCTACATTTACACTAGCCCCTGCATTTATTAGTTCTTGTACAATACTTACATGACCTCTCATTAATGCAGTTATAAGTGCTACATCTCCTTCGCTATCCCGTATATTTACTTCAGCCCCTGCCTTTAGTAGCTCTTGCATACTGCTCAAATATCCATCCGCACATGCAATTATCAGTGGTACACGTCCCTTTTGATCCTGTAAATTGACATCAGCTCCTGCCTTGATTAGTTCTTCTACAATGCTCAAATGTCCTCTCATTAATGCAGTTATTAGTGCTGTATTTCCTTCGTTATCTTGTGTATTAACCTTAGCCCCTGCTTTTATCAGTTCTCGCGCACTGTTCAAATGTCCACCCTCACTTGCTATTATCAATGCTACACGTCCCTTTTTATCCTGTACATTGACATCAGCCTCGGCCATTTTTAGTTCTTGCACAATGCTCAATTGTCCACTCTCACATCCACATATATCCCGTTGAGCTTAAAATAAAAGATATCATAGAGTCTGACACATCCGTTCTATATTTGGATATTTACTTGAAAAAAGATGTTAAGGTTATCCAAAAAAGCTATATGATAAACGTGATGACCTTAACTATTCAATTGTCATGTTCCCTTACTTATACATAACCTGCATACGGGGTTCATATCTCGTAGTTGTACGATGCAAAAGTTCTTTTGAATATTCAAGTATCCACATCTGATTTACACCACTCCTCGAATGTATTATTGCACAGTACTCCTGAATTTTCTCCCTCACTATTGTTGATATTTTAGTAAAGATAGAGGCTTAGTAGAACATATATTGGAACCTTCTATGCATCCATGTTTGTAAGGATTACTCTGAAGTTTTGAAATCCATTAAACATATATTTCAAATTCATTTTTGCTCGTAGGAATATTTAAGATATTCAAATTCAAAACAGAATACTGATTGTAAAGAAATTCCTCCTTAGAAAGGGGGCTATGGAAATAAGTTTATTCCAAACAAAAGGTACCAAATTTATCCTAACCAGAGTTCAATGGAAAAAGCATCAAAAAGCGACTGCCTAAGTTATTAGTCATGAACACAGCAATCTTATTTGATGAGGGGTCACAGAAGTCTTCTCTGAAACAAAATTTGAAAATTTGAACTTGAAGCAAACTAGAACTGAAACTGATGATAGCAACATTTGGTGGGAACGAAATGCACTCTAAAACAATGTTCAAGATTAAACTAGGGGACTGGTATCAGATAAAGAAAGTAGCTGTACTGTTCAAAGTAATCTGATTCGACGATTTTCTGAAGACCAATATATATTGAAGACGTACAACGATATCAATTAGAAGCAGGAAATATGAATTTATTGAGAAATTATAACAAGAGGACACAAGGTAAAAGAGAAAAAAAAATAAGTTCCTAGCCAATCATTCAAGATTTTTGACCCACTAAGATTTTTCCGTCCTGCATATATTACTATGAGCGCCAAACTACTAATGCAGTATATCTGGCAAAAAATATTGCTAGGAGAAATGTTGTGAACATGCTGAGTAACGTACTGCATTGTTATCTACCAAAATATTTAGGGTTCTATGTGAACACTCAGCCACAGATTATACAGTTCCTAACTTGAATACACTCACAGATACCAGTAAGAGATCTAGCCTAATGGAGCCTTGTGATATTTTTTTGTTCTTTTGACTTCGCACGTTTTATCATGATATCAATCTAACATGGGGATTTCATGGAATCAGGTGCTACTGAGGAGTGATTATCCCCTGCCGACCGGTCATACCAGTCGTGTGCTCTTTGTCATGATCGGGAAATAACAGGGATAGTCAATTCAGTGTATAAATAATGGACAAACAACTAGTATGAAATTTGACTCAATGATAAATTGTATTTGCTGACAAGGTCATTGTATCGACCAGAGAACTTCAAAAAGAGGCCTTTAAACGAGACTGCAGATATTCTTGTTTCCACAACTTGTTTGTTTATTTACCTCCCTTAAGAAATTGTCCATACGTAGAGCATGCTCTTGCGTATCGAATCAACTTTGAGATATAAACCCCTTATTCAAGGGATGAAGGTACATTGTTGCATTAATAAGGAAAGATGACTACTGAAAAGTTAAATTCATCACGTTTAATTTATATAAAATCTAAAAAACACAACGAGTTGGATAAAAGTCATATCCAACTACAGATCATGGGATATTTTTTATGCCATGCTTAATACATGTACTTCACAATCCATGTTTAAATCATTTTTATATATATATTTGACTCCACTTTATTTTACTTCATTACGCTATACTAACTTAAAGCATATTAAGACGTCATAACTGTGGGATACGATTAATATGCAATGAGTCATATCCACGGGATAAACGGGTGAACATGGGATAAAATTACTTTTATCGCGGCTTATGATAATTTGAAGTTTTAAACGAATCTTTGTTCAAAAGCTTTTTGGGTATTTCGTAGGATCTCACATGATTTGTAGTTGGATATGACTTTTATGTTTTATACACTGTGAAATTATGAAATCTATTTCTATATGTATTTATTCTTTTTTTTATATTTTTTTCATATCGTTTTGAAAAATATAATCTTAAAATTTGATTAACCAAATGTTCTATTGTGCATCTGGATTGAGTTGCCTGAGTAAAATTTTATTGGTTCTTTAATTTGATTGTTTATTTCCTATTTTTTCATCCAAAAATACATTTTCATTATAAATATAAATTTACCGCGCTTTACCGAGGTATGTCAGAGCAGTAACACGTATTCAAGAAATAAGAAGCGAATCCAGTGTCGATCATATGCATCTTATGGTATGTAACATATATATATGATTACGTGTTTCCTTGCCATTTAAAGATTTGATTTACATAATTATTTTGATTGCAAACGTTTTACTTTATTGTAATTTTGCATTCAAAGTTGTTACTGAAAATATAATGAGTCTGTAAGATGTCAATTTGAATTGTTTACAAAACACATTTTTTCATAGAGTTTATTTTTTCTTAAACTTTTACTGTAGGTAAATCATCTCATATGTTTTTTTCATAATTTCTGTAATTGTGACTTATAATATATTTTGTTTATTTAAGATCGATGCCTTAATTTCTATCTTGCTGCTCGGTTACAACACCACTATCAATGTTTTGCACCGTTTTTATAAAGGACTCCACTACATTTCACTTTATTACTCTATCGCAAAACCCACTGTGACGGCACACCTGTGGGATATGAAAAAACTAGAAATATGTTAATAAAAAAGAAAGCCCCGCCGAGTGTATCTTATTAATGTAGCATGAAAATATGTATCAGTGTATGAAGTTTGATGAAAATATCTTGAACAGTTTCTTTAAATTGAAATCTAAAAATTTATATATAGTTGATAAATTTTCACCAAATTATGTGAAAGTGCATGCTTAGATAAAAAGGGAGGTCAAGGTCTAGGAAAGTGTATGGTCAAAAGTTTTTGATTCAGCTGAATAACTCCCACTAATACGTATCAGCATATTATGTTCGATAAAAATGTCTATAATGGTTTATTCAAAACTAATCTAAATACTTATCTAAGAAAAGAGAGGTAAAGGTAAAAAGAAAGGCCAATTTCAAAAAATGTTGAAGAAGTTGAAAAGCTTGCATCAGTGTGTATCAACATATAAAGTTTCATTGTATAGCATCTTAAAATCTAAGCTAATCAGAAATGTAAGTAAAGTGATGTCAAAGGTCAAAGGAAAGGTCAAATTTAAAAATATTGATGCATTTGAAAAGCTTGCATCAGTATGCATCAACATATGAAGCTTGATTATACTATCTTGGATTGTATTTGTAAAACTGATTTCACCACTTATTTAAGGAAAGTGACGTCAAGGTCAAAGGAAATGTCAAGGTCAAATTAAGTTGGTGCATTTGAATTACTAACATCAGTATCATTCAAAATATAAAGATTGATCACATTTTCTTGAATGTTATCTCTTAAACTGAGCTAAACAATAATTTAGGAAAAGTTAGGTCAAGGTCAAAGAAAAGGTCAAGATAAAATGGTGATGCATTTAATAAATTACATCGGTATGTATCAACATTGAAGTTTGATCACTCTAAATTGAGCTTAACGCTTAATTAAGAAAAAGGACGGATGGACGGACAAAAACATGACAAACCCTATATGCCCGACTATATTGACGGCGGAATAAATATCCAATGATAAAGGAGTAAACAAAAAAATATTTGATTTTCAACATCTCTTTAACATGAAGTCACACAATATGTCTTAATTAAAGTTGAGGATTGAAAATACGGGCTTGTTTGAACAAAGAGCAAGGTTCTCTTTATGCATAAGATGACCCTGTCCTTATATCGATTAATTGACTTTCACCTTCTTTCCCATTTCATATATCAAAATTAAATAGAGACTTGTTGCTTTCATTTCCCATAATTAAAATTCTTGAGGAGAATCTAGATGTTGGAAAAGAGGCTTTGCGAAATTGAAATGTTCTTAAAATTTGCAGAAAACATACGTATTTGACTACCTTCAGCAAGAATTAAAATATAAGCACAGCACACATAAAACGTGATTTTTGATCTTTAGAAATAAATCTTTCATTATTGCATTGTTTGCATCAGAGGTTGTGCTCTATATGAATTATTGAAAAAATACTTTTAACTTAAGGTCATTTTCGAATGAAATTACAGGTCCTGAGGAAAATCATGCAAGCACATAGCAAGAAGAAGGCCGGAAGGGGGGCTGGTTCCCCCACTTTCCCCCCAACATTACTCTTACTATTGAAAATGTTCATAGAAAGGCTTGTCCCCCCCACCTGCCAACTGTTCACAACAGTAAAGTGATATAAGGAAAATGTAGTATTGTTTGCCAAAAAATGGTACTCGAAAAGTTGGCCTCTAACAGTTAGAGGCTGGAATCAGACTAAGTATGGTAAGTCAAACTCACTAACAATGATTGGAATGTTTAAAAACTTATAAAAACACAACAAAACAAAAATATTTATTAAGGTCTTTCGTTTCCAACGGAAGACCTTTTACTGATTCTGTTGGTAAAGATTATTATTCTTTTTTTTTCTTCTACTTCCTAGACGCCAACTTTGAAGCCTCATATCTCACTCATTTCTCAATTGATTTCGCTCAAATTTTTAGAGGTACTAGAAGTTACTAAACTTCAGAATGCTGTCTAAAATTTCAAAAAGTTCATATATAAGCACAGCATGGACCTTAAAATGCCTCCTGTCTTTTTCTCGTGAAATCACAGCCTGATATTCACCCTCGTCATCTTTCTCAACCTCATTTATAACAAGTCTTCTACTTGTACTCCCATTGTACTTTTCTTTACTAATGTCAATGACCTTTGTCGTGCCCCCTCTCACTTTCACCCAAGAAATCGGCCAGTTATCGGTGTCCAGACAATTTTCCATCTCAGCTTCAAAGTACGCCTTTCCCCCACACTGAACTTTGTCATTTCCTCTTATATTTATCCCTGGAATACTAGTATCTAAATAAAGATATTAAAAATTTGAATAATATTGTTAAATTTAAAAAGCACAACACGAATAATTCGAAACTTACCAGCAATTTGAGATTGCTTCCATATAAACACCATTGCTTGCAAATGTAAGTATTTTTCCATAGCATCACTACCACAATCGGATTTTTCAATCTTTTCCAGTCTCTCCTCATAGTTAACCTTATATCCAAGTAATGTCACAAACTTCTGTGCTCTGCGAATTATTCCTTTTAGATCATTCCAGATTTGGAGAAACGTGGCATCAGGAACTTCTGAAGATTTTACATGCGCAAACACATCGTTTCTGAATATTCTAAGACGCTCAATGTCATCTCCTATTTTTGTATCCGTACTATCCGGTATCTTTCCCCACCCCTTTGATGGTTTTAAGTTTGGACACAGATTTCGTATCAGGGTATAAAGTAACGTAACATCAAATAGATTATAGTCAGGAACCTGAGGCGGGGAAAGGCTACAAAGTCCTAGCTGATCAGGCCGCAATTTGTGTCTACCAGTTGTCAGTTCTGAACAGGAATTGATGACGAAGTAGAGATCTGTTGGATTGATTGGACTTTTAAAAATATCTTTAAAGACCAATTTTACCTCGTCCACGCAGGCTATTCCAAGTTGTACAAAATTTTGTTGATCCGGCTTTCCCCACCCCTTTGATGGTTTTAAGTTTGGACACAGATTTCGTATCAGGGTATAAAGTAACGTAACATCAAATAGATTATAGTCAGGAACCTGAGGCGGGGAAAGGCTACAAAGTCCTAGCTGATCAGGCCGCAATTTGTGTCTACCAGATGTCAGTTCTGAACAGGAATTGATGACGTAGTAGAGATCTGTTGGATTGATTTGACTTTTAAAAATATCTTTAAAGACCAGTTTTACCTCGTCCACGCAGGCTATTCCAAGTTGTACAAAATTTTGTTGATCCGGTGACAAACGTTTGGAGGCCATGTTTATCTTCTTTTACATGCAGATTTATCAATAAAATGATAGTGTGTCTGAAAAATTGATAAATTATCAAACATTTACGAATATGGTTATTTTATATTTCTCAACTTTAAAAAATCCTAACTAGCAGTTAAACATTGCAGGGTCCTTACACAAAAGTAAACTACTTTTAAGAAGAAACTTCAGACGTACTGTTCTAGAGATTTTACAAAAATTGCATATCAGATGTGGATTTAAAAAAACCCCTCAAAAAACCTTTAAGAAATTTAAATAATCAGAATTTAATTGTTGAAAATCATTAGCCTCTCTTCTTTTAATACAATTACATGTTCAAGGCATACCTTTCGACAAATTTTAAAAAACTATATTTAAAAACTGTAGACAACTGCTTCTCCAATAAATTGAAAGTATGTTTTTTCCCTATTTTTGTGACTGACCATCAATAACAATACATTATATTGTTAAAGATTACTTATACACTTAAGAACGAGGGTTGTCCCAGAAAAACGCGAACTTTTTAAATATTTCAAATACTATTCAACCAAAACTAATAATTTTTGGCATACTGTTGGGAAATCATCTTTTAGATTTTCTCACAAAATATTATTGGCATGTGATGTCATATGCATATAAACACAGCATTTAAATGATGTTAAATATCGATGGTCGGCGCAAACAATTTTTTGACTTTTACAAATAAAATTGTGATTGAAGTTTTCGTTGTAATCAAAGTGTATGGCAATATAATATAAAGAATTTTACTATCATAAATACTCTATGATTTGGTGTGCTTGTGCATAAACTTTCATTTACTTGACATCATTAATGACAAATATATGACTGGCTTCTGGTGGGGTAGTTTCAGAGATTTGGCAAATCTCCTCAACTTTTGGAGCCTTTGGACCTCACCTTCTGCCACTTACAATGATTTTTCTAGTCATGTATGTTTGCATACAAGTATTTTGGAATATTGTAATTTTGATGTATTATACCACTTATTGTGTTTGCAATGGTTATAGTTACAAAACTTCTAATATACAGGTTTGTAAGTCTAGACTTGTACATTTTGCTAATGCCTGTAAATTGTAATTGGTCTCAACCGGTTTTTTGCTTGCTACATTTTGGTTTTTGTACTAGCTTGAAATATATCAAGTCTTACTACATTTTGGTTTTTGTACTAGCTTGAAATATATCAAGTCTTAATAAACAACAATTTCAACATATACATGTGTGTAAAGTTATAGTATTCTAGGTTACTGTTCATTAATTTTTGCTGGAAAGAGGAAGCATAAATGACGATATATCGCAAAGCGCTCTGAATTAAACATTGTCAAAAATGGTGACGTTAAGCCGTGATGTAGAGCACCAAATTATCGAGCAACACTATGTTGAGTGGGATATGATTCCTGCATATAGAAAAATGATGTTAAGGATGAAAAAACACAAACATAACTATGGGGAACAGGTTTATATCTAGTAGAAGAGGTTTTAGGTTGACTGGTTATCTGATAGAGGAGAATAGACCACAAAAATAAAGACGAACTGAAAAGACAAGAGCGGGTCGTCATAGGCCACGTGAAGACCGCTGTTGAATAATTCGACCAGGCAGGTTTATGATCGGGATGTGAAATTAATTGTCTATTGAAAGAATTAACTCCCCAATCTCTGAGTAACACTAGTATTTGAGATGCATAACTTGGTAACTCAAAAAAATTTAACACTTGTCGAATGTGTGCTTCAAATGAATATTTGTAGAGGCGCAGTTTTCACGACAAATTCGTAAACACTACCAGATACGTTTTTGACGTCGTCATTGATGCGCCGACAGCTGAATTGATAGATTTCTTTACATAAGAGGAAAAATTTATTTATAGAGATATTTCTTTGAAATTGTTAGGCATTATTTAAATTGTGCTTCTTGTCATGATCGGGAAATAACGAAAAATCCCGTCGAAATGCAGTGTGTATAGAATGACAATTTGTATGAAAACGACAGCCAGCATTTTACTTAATGATACACTGTATTTGCTGATAAGTAATCTCATTCAAATATTTCTTTTTTAAATTTTGTTTTCTCTGTGATAACTCTTTGAAAGTTAGCGGAGTTGTTTCTTAATCATTCAACCAGAATGTGAATTAGGCATATCGATAGGTAAGGTTTTAAGAGGGCCTCATATGCATGCAAATCTCGTGCGCATCTGTTTCTGTAAATGATGCTTAGGAAGTCAAATAAACATGTAAATCTCGTGCGGCTGCCATTGTGTTTGACGTCAGTGGGCGAGGACTATTGAAGTTGAAATGGTAGTCCTCGTGCAATTCAAATCTATGTCTACATTTTTAAAATCTAAATCTACAATTTTATTTATTAGTATTCAACAGAAATTTCTAGTTACCAACACCTTTCTTCAATATCAAAAACCTATTCACAGAATTATGCGTCTCGGTGCATTTTTCTTGTATACAAAATGAAAATCAACTAAAACTGTGGGAGAAGTATCATTTTAAATGTATTTCATAGAAATTTCTTCTTGGTTACCACGGCAACACAGTTCATTGAAATCAAAAACTGATATACGATTAAAGTTCTAAATTTTAGTTATCACGGCGACATCATTCATGAAATCAAAGAAACAAAAAAGACAATTATGCATCTCATTGTAGTCTACTTGTGTGCCACGGTATAATGAACTCAGACCAATTTACGTTATTTGGAGTAGCATTTTAAAGGATTTCACAGAAATTTGTATTTTTATATATCATGGCAACACCGATCATCGCAATCAAAAAGCGATACTCAGAATTATGTATCTTAGCGTAGTTTACTTTTTGATTTGAGATTCTTCTGACTCTAACCCCTGCTCTTTATATTGTGATTGTTCAGGTGAGACTTCCCTGCACAATCACAGTATAAAAGCAGGGGTTAGTGTAAGAGGAATCTCAAATTATTTACTGAGCAAAGTTATTATTAAAATCAGACCAAAACTGTAGGAGGAGTAACATTTTTAAGGTATTTCACAGAAATGTCTATTTCTAGTAACCACAACAATGCCGTTCATCAAAATAAAAAAAACCGATTCTTTTCTGTGATTTGACAAAGTCTGCTGGGCACGGAAAAGACCAATAGTTCTGTGCCAATTAAGAAATGTTTTTAAGTTTTGTGTGAGTTACTAGTATTGGTGTGTGAATCACACAGACTTGTCACGTAGGCATATTTCATGAAGTGACGTCATTGGTGTGTAAATCACACAGACTTGTCACATAGGCATATTTCATGAAGTGACGTCAAGTTATTGCAGGTTTTTTTCGTGGATATTTCTACGCTTCGGTATACACGAAAAAGGTATTCAAATCAATTTCATAGTTGGCTTAGTAGAAAAACACAACGAATGTTAATATTCCCCGATGGTATGACACACAAAAGTCCGATGGTACAGAAAACAATTAACGCTAACGAAGTCATAATACTACTACGCGAAACAAAGGTCTTAATATAAGTTTAAATAAATATCAATATGTGAAAACTAACTCTGTGGTCTGAATGGAAATTTTTCGGATGATTTAATAATATGGAGCATGCGTCAGAATTTTTTTTTATTTAAATAAAACGTTAAAGTAATTTTTACAGATTTCCACTCCCGATTTTATTATATTTAGCCCACCGAATTTATAATCATAACAAAGATAAACAAAAGGCTATTTTGATCTTGGATTATATCAACCTACAATTCTATGTTTTCTTGCGCATGAATCCATTTTCCTCAAATTTTTCATCTATTGAAAGTTTATGCGAGTTTTCCAAAAATTAAACTTCATGATTATGAATTTCAGGTAAAAAAAATTACCCCTTTTCGGCGTCTTTATTATGCACCCTCTAAAGAATTTGAAATAAATTATTTTATAAAAATAAAAATCTCAGAATATTTACAATATGAGAAAATTTGTCAATTGCGTCCAATTTTTCAGATTTTCCTGATTCTCCATTGGATTCACTATATGATATCGTATTTTGAGGTTGCGCAAAATAGTCATTCCAGTACTTACAAAAAATTGATAATTAAATGTAGAGTCTGCTGTATACGTGAATTGGTTTGAATTTCTCTATAACCCCTCGGAAATACAATATTGGAGAAAAATTAAGAACAGTAAATCCCTCCTCCTTGATAAATTTGTAATTAACATGATCCATTTGCATGTATATCTTTTTTTTTGAAAAGCATCATATAGCACGTTATGCTCATGAAATGATACATTGTTCACTCACTTTTATTTATGTTTCTACAGGATATAATTTTAAGTCCAAAATTATGGATTACGGAATTCACGTGTGTTACAGTTGTAGTAAATGTTACCGCTTAAAAAAAACTTGAAAAAAGTGTCATGTGGAGATTTTCCTTAAAAAAAAACAATCAATCTAGAGGGTATCTTGAATATAACAATTGAAAAAAGACATGTACAAGAGAGTAAAATGCATTCTATTAATTGGTAGAGTTTTGAAATAAAAAAATTCTGCTAATCTTTACTATTCTCGCATCATTTCCCCAGTGCATCTACTAAGGAAATAATATTTTCTAAATACTTAAGTTAATGCAAGTTCCCGTCTGTGTTCATGTTTTTATCTGTCAGTGAAGATTAAACTTCCCGAGTAACATTACTGCGTGTATATTATTTAGTGAAATAATATGTACGTATATGCAGGCTTTTTACAGAAGGGAAGAACATCGTCTGCTAGAGTGCACGTATAGACTGTAGCATGTGGTTATGTTTGTGTGACTGATAACATTTCCTAATTTAAGCTGTAGAGGAGTGAACTATGCCTCATTGTTATATAACATAAGAAATAAGACTTATTAATACCAATCTGGGGCCCATCAGGGCATACAAGTAAAGAGAAATGCATAAAAGAAAAGAATTCAAAATTGATAGCAGCGATATGTAGATATATTAAAAGTAAAGGAAATGAAAAAAAGAAGATAAAGAAGATAACAGAAGTTGGGGATTGCATGCAATTTAAACTTGTAAAGAAAACAATTGCAATGGATTTAAATTTCTAGGACTCCAAAGTACGATTGGACAAAGTCTGCTGGGCACGCAAAAGACCAATAGTCTGTGCCAATCAAGATTTTTTTTAAAAATTTTTGTGTGGGTTATTGGTGTGTGAATAACACAGACTTGTCACGTAGGCATACCTCATGAAGTGACGTCACGTTATTGCACGTTCGTGTATATTTCTACGCGTGGGTATTCACGAAAAAGATATTCATATCAATTACCTAGTTGGCTTAGTAGAAAAACACAGCGAATGTAAATATTTCCCGATGGTCTGACACGCAAAAGTCCGATGGTACGGAAAACAATTGACGTTGTGTAGGCTGTTTGTCAACATGAGAATCCCACGCGCATTTCTGGGTAGGAATGTTTACCGTCGACTTTCTTTCTTAAAAGCCACATAAGGCATATTTTTTCTGATCTCAAATTTTTGTTTAAGCATTAATCTTTATTTTCTCTTTCATGAATTTTCTGCTGAGAGTCTAAAAAATTAAATAATTTAATTCAAGCTATGTAGTGATATATAGTGAAATTATTTCCTTGTGTGAGACCTTAAAAAGTTGTGTGAATCAGATGTGGATATTAAAAACATTCTAAAGAACTTTTGGACAATTTGATGTCTCAAGATTTTACAAAAATCAACAGCTTAAAAACTTAACCACTTTTCAATTTTATACACAACAATTTCCCACGACAAATTAAAATGTAGGCTTTTTGATATCATTGATAGCTGCTTCTTCAATAAAAAAGAAACTCGTAAATTTACTTACCTGGTCTTTGGTCATTTACAAAGTAATTTTGTTAAAACAGATTCTGATTGCACACACAAGCACTCTGATCGTTCACGGTAGCCTAGTGGTAGAGCGTTCGCTTCGTGATCGGGAGGCCCGGGTTTGATTCTCGTTCACGGCGCCGCGTCAAACCTAAGACGTAAAAATAGGTAGCGACTGTTCCTTCGCCAAGCGCTCGGCATCAGAAGTGAAAGTCACGGGTCTTTCGGATATGACCTTAAAAACGTAGGTCCCGTGTCACGGTAGGCGCTGGCTCGATGAAGAACCCTCACTGCTCAATGGCCCTAAGTGCCGAGTTTAGGTCTAAATTTGAAGCCCCTCACCGGCATCGGTGACGTCTCCATATGAGTTAAAAATTCTCGAGAGGGACGTTAAACAATATACAATCAATCAATCAAGTACTCTGAAGTTGACACCAAGAAGATGCTTGAGAGAGACCAGGTCTTCCAACAATCTATTGCAATTCCCATGGGTACCAATTGCGCTCCATTATTAGCAGACCTATTTTTGTATTCATATGAAGCAGAATTAATGCAAAATCTTATGCGTGAAAAGAAGAAAACAGTTGTTGTGGCCTTCAATTCGACTTTCAGATATATCTATGACGTATTGTCAATTAACAATGGTAATTTCCATTCCTACGTCGATACGATATATCCAGGAGAGCTTGAGATTAAAAAACACATCTGACACATCTGTTTAATACTTGGATATTTTACTTAAAAAAGGCGTTAATGGTAACCTAACAACCAAGCTATAGGATAAACGGGATTGACTTTAACTTTTCTATCGTCAACTTCCGTTACATATTCAGCAATATTCCTTCATCAGCTGCATACGGAGTGTATATATTTCAGTTGATTCGATACGCAAGAGCATGCTCTACGTATGAACAATTGAACAATTTCTAAATGAGGTAAATTATTGACAAGCAAGATAATGAAACAAGAATATCAACAGTCTCGTTTAAGGTCATCATTTTGTAAGTTCTATGGTCGATACAATGACCTTGTCTGCAAATACAATTTATCATTGAGTCGAATGCTGACTGACGTTTTTCATACCAATTGTTCGTCCATTATCTATATACTGAATTGACGACGAATGTTTCCGTTAAATCCTGATCATGTAAAGGAGCACAGGGCGGGTGTGACCGGTCAGCAGGGGATGCTCACTCCTCCATGGCACCTGATCCCACTTCTAATGTTTTGGAGGTCCGTGTTTGCTCTGTCTTTTTTTTTATATTGTTTTATGGAATTTGAGATTGAATAGTGTTCGTTATCTCCATATCCTTCCCTTTCTGGTGTCTTTATTATGCACCCTCTGAAGAATTTGAAATAATTTATTTTATAAAGATAAAAATCACAGAAAATTGACAATAGGAGATAAATTTGTCAATTGCGTCCAATTTTTCAGATTTTTATTTGTCTCCGTTGGACCTACTATACAAATATTAAATCGTGTTTTGAGGTTGCGCAAAATAGTCATTCCAATTCTTACAAAACATTGACAATAAATTGTACAAGTCTGCTGCCTGAATAGCTTTGAACTTCTCTATAACCCCTAGGAAATATAAATATCTGAGAAAAAATAAGAACAGTAAATCCCTCCTCCTTGATAAATTTGTAATTAACATGATCCATTTGCATGTATATTTATTTTTTGAAAAGCATCATATAGCACATCATGCTCATGAAATGATACATTGTTCACTCAGTTTTAAGTTATGTTTCTACAGGATATAATTTTAAGTCCAAAATTATGGATTACGGAATTTACGTGTGTTACAGTTGTAGTAAATGTTACCGCTTAAAAAAAACTTGAAAAAAGTGTCATGTGGAGATTTTCCTTAAAAAAACAATCAGTCTAGAGAATATCTTGAATTTAACAATTAAAAAAAACATGTACAAGACAGTTAAATACATTTTATTAATTGGTAAAGTTTTGAAATAAAAAAATTCTGCTAATCTATACTATTCTCGCATCATTTCCACAGTGTATCTACTAAGGAAATGATATTTTCTAAATACTTTAAGTTCATGCAAGTTCCCGTCTTCGTTCATGTTTTTATCTGTCAGTGAAGATTAAACTTCCTGAGTAACATTACTGCGTGTATATTATTTAGCGAAATAATATATATGTACGTATATGCAGGCAGTATTCTTCTTTTTACAGACGGGAAGAACATCGTCTGCTAGAGTGCACGTATAGACTGTAGCATGTGGTTATGTTTGTGTGACTGATAACATTTCCTAATTTAAGCTGTAGAGGAGTGAACTATGCCTCATTGCTATATAACATAAGAAATAAAGACTTATTAATACCAATCTGGGGCCCATCAGGGCATACAAGTAAAGAAAAATGCATAAAAGAAGAAATTCAAAATTGATAGCAGCGACATGTAGATATATTAAAAGTAAAGGAACTGAACAAAGAAGATAAAGGTGATAACAGCAGTTGGGGATAACATGCAATTTAAAATTATAAAGAAAACGATTGCAAGGGATTAAAATTTCTAGGACTCCAAAGTACGATTGGACAAAGTCTGCTGGGCACGTAAAAGACCAAAAGTCTGTGCCAATTAAGAAATGTTTTTAAAGTTTTGTGTGAGTTATTGGTGTGTGAATCACACAGACTTGTCACGTAGGCATATTTCATGAAGTGACGTCATATTATTGCACTTTTTTTCGCGTATATTTCTACGCTTTGGTAAACACGAAAAAGGTATTCAAATCAATTACCTAGTTGGCGTAGTAAAAAGACAGCGAGTATAAATATTCCCCGATGGTCTGACACAAAAAAGTCCGATGGTACGGAAAACAATTAACGCTAACGACGTCATAATACTACTACGCCAAACAAAGGTCTTAAATAAGTATAAATAAATATCAATATGTGAAAACTTACCCTAATCTCTCAAACAGGTGCGAAACTTACCCTAATCGCTCGAAAAGTGTGTAACACTTATAACTTAGATATCTTGGGTGGATGCAAGACGAACCCTAATATACTCAATTCTCATAATATCACATTATTGTATCGCATTATATTCCGAAAATTCATATACATAGCTTTATCCTTTTTGTTGAAAAAACAATCTGTCTGTCGTCTGAATGGAAATTTTTGGGATGATTTAATGGTATGGAACATGCGTCGGGAATTTTTTTTATTTAATAAAATTTTAAAGTAATTTTTATAGATTTCCACCCCCGATTTTATTATATTTAGCCCACCGAATTTATAATCATAACAAAGATAAACAAAAGGCTATTTTGATCTTGGACTATTTCAACCTACAATTTTATGGTTTCTTGCGCATGAATCCATTTTACTCAAACAAATTTTTCATCTATTGAAAGTTAATGCGAGTTTTCCAGAAATTAAACTTCATGATTATGAATTTCAGGGGGAAAAATCACCCCTTTTCCTTCAACTGTAGTCAGAATGTCATAAATATTATGGATTCTGCTGAAAATCACGACAGAGGATGGGCCAAATATGAAAAAGAAGACGTTGACAACTTGTCAGAATGGATTAAATGTATCAGATCCATATTAAAGTCACGTATTAAAAGATTGAGGGGCAATATGAAAACAATCCATCCTTCTGTTTTCAATAAACCAGAAGTGAAAAAAGGATAAGATAGATTACATGATCAGTACGTACTGGTTCCTGCCGACAAAGCAGGTAACAACATTGTCTTCGTTTGCAAGGCTCATTATATAATTTGTATTCTAGAAGAACTTGGATTTCATTCGACAAGTGGTAATCTTACTTATACTCATACTTCCCGTTCTAACGAAGAAATTCTACAAAATCATGTGGCAGTTTTGAATATCTTTAATATTCCACAGAGCCAAAAGGAATTTGAACTACCTTATATATATTGGATTCAAAACTTTACAAGAATCCTTACAAACAAAGACACATTGCGGGTTCCATTAAATGTTCAACCAAGCCTTTTTCGTTAGACCTCACTAAGATATTGAACGAAAAAACTTCAAGAGTACTGTGCAACAATATATTCAAGAAGTGGTGTGAATCAGATGTGGATATTAAAGAATTCTAAAGAACTTTTGGACAACTTGAAATCACAAGATTTTACAAAAATCAACAGCAAAAAAAACTTACGACTTTTAAACTTTATATACAACAATTTCCCACGACAAATTAAAATCGAGGCTTTTTGATATCATTGATAGCTGCTTCTTCAATAAAAATGGAACTCGTCAATTTACTTACCTGGCCTTTGGTCAGTTGCAAAAATATTTTGTTAAAACAGATTCTGATTGCACATACAAGTACTTTGAAGTTGACATCAAGAAGACGCTTGAGAGAGACTAGGTCTTCCAACAATCTATTGGAATTCCCATGGGTAGCAATTGCGCTCCGTTTTTAGCAGACCTTATTTTTGTATTTATATGAAGCAGAATTTATGCGTAAAAAGAAGATAACACTTGCTGTGGCCTTCAACTCGACTTTTAGATATATCGATGACGTATTGTCAATTAACAATGGTAATCTCCATTCTTACGTCGATACAATATCCTGGTGAGCTTGAGATATAAGATACCACAGAGTCCAACACTTCTGTTTCATACTAGGATATTTTACTTGAAAAAGACCTTAATGGTAACCTAACATGCAAGCTATATGATAAACGTGACGACTTTAACTTTTCTAATACCGATTAAAAAAACTTGAAAAATATGTGTCTAGTGGAGATTTGCCTTAAAATAATCTGTCTAGAGAATATCTTGAATTTAACAATTAAAAAAAAACATGTACAAGACAGTAAAATGCACTTAATAAATTGGTAGGTTTTTGAAATAAAAAAAAATCTGCTGACTAATCTATACTATTCTTGCATCATTTCCACAGTACATCTACTGAGGAAATAATATTTTCTAAATAATTCAGTTCATGCAAGTTCCCGTCTGCGTTCATGTTTTATCTGTCAGTCAAGATTAAACTTCCTGAGTAACATTACTGCGGGTATATTATATAGCGAAATAACGCTAAGGTTTTGCGTTATAACGCGAAAGTTTTGCGTTTATTCGCGGTAGTTCCGCGTTTTATCGCAAAAGTTACGCGATATAGCGCAAAAGTTACGGTCGTTTATTCGCGAAAGGTTAAAATTCAGCTTTCCTTTATTTCTGATATTTATAAATTGAGGAAAAAGAGAGTGCATAAATGAGTTAAAAGTAATACTCAGAATAATTCTTTGTGTTTTTCAAATCTTCCATTGCCTATTGTTTCTTGAATCAGAGACATATTTGCATGTCCGAATATTTTGCGATCGAATTTTCAGGGTTCTTTCCTGAATGAAAATTCCTTTGCTTATCTATTCGATGCTATGTTTGTCAGTGCAATTAGATACACTCATGCACGCTGTTCGTTGTTTACGCAATAGAGTAGAATTGATTTGATTGTGTCTGTAGACCCACCATGAACCAACCATTGGCTAGCGATTTTGTTCACAATTCCAGTCCATTTTTAGCTAAACTGGTCAGAGACCAGAGTTTATGCAGAAGTAATGTGCCAGTCGACCGTCCATCTGTCTCTCTTTAAACATTTTTTAAAAAATGCTACTCCTCCTAAAGCTTTCATCTGGTTTCAATATATTTTGGCACACAAGTAGACTACACCAAGATAAATTATTCTATATATCGGTTTTTGAATTTCATGAAAGGTGTTGCCGTGGTTAGAAATTTCTGTGAAATACTTTCAAAATGTTACTCCAGTCCTACAATTTCAGTCTGATTATAATACAATGTAGTATGCAAGTAGAGTACACTGAAATACATACTTATTTACTGTTCTTATTTTTAATTTTGATGTATAAAAATAAAAATTGAAAATTCTATAAAATTTTATTTATTTTTAACCTACCCCTACAGTTGTCCTCTTATTGCAATCTACCAAGAAAGAGACTTAATCAAAGCTATATTCTATTCACTGCTGTTGTAAAGTTTCATGTCCCTATTACTACTTTTCTCTTCCTGTGGTAAAAGTACAAACCAATATAGCTTCAATCTCGACAGAAACTTCTTGTTCCCTATTTGAAAACCTGTTTTGTTTGATAATTAGACAGATTGCTTATTCATTGAGAAGTTTTGTTTTGTTACATTTCTGTATTAAGAAAATCGCAAAACATTTGCCAGTAGCTTATTAATGGCCACCTGGAGTTTCTCGAGAGGCTCGTTCAGTCGTGCCTCACATTTTGTATGAAGCCCAGGGGAGTCAGCCGAGGATAACCGATTAATCAATCATTCATTATCTCAAAAACCATTTGTATGGTACAAAAGGTACTTATATACTTATGTACAGTTATTTTGGACGATAAGAAGACGATGGGTGTTTGTTCTGAATTTTGAAAATATATTTTAAACACTGATTTCAAACTTTGTTTGAAAAATTCTATTTGTAATACTTTTACTGGAATTATTCATATCACTATACCATTTCTGTAAAAAAAAATTTTTTTAAAAAACTGGTATTTTTGCTTTTAGTTTATTGCAGTTGCAATCCATTTAACACAATGAAAATTTTGATTATTTCAAGCATTACACAGTCCTGTCGTTTAAAGAATATTCTGTATGGAAGGTATTCATTGATTACTGATCCCATTTTTGGTATATCAATTATAAAGATATAAATAACTTTTTCCTTTTTCATGTAAAAGTCCTCCCCCCCCCCCCAGAAAGATCATTCTTGTAAATACAATTTACCATTGAGTTAAATGCCGTCTGACGTTCTTATACTAATTGTTAGTTCATTATTTATACACTGAATTGACGACGTTTTTCTCCGTTATTTCCCGATCATGACAAGGAGCACACGGCGGGTGTGACTGGTCGGCAGGATGCTCACTCCTCCATGGAACGTGACACCACCTCTGATGTTTTGGAGGTCAGTGTTTGCTCTGCTCCTATTTTGTATTTTATCTTGAATGTTGTTTGTTTTCTCAATATGAAGCAGAATTGCGTGAAAAGAAGAAAACACTTGCTGTGGCCTTCAACTCGACATTTAGATACTAGGATATCAATTGTCAATTAACAATGGTAATTTCCATTTCTACGTCGATACGATACATCCTGGTGAGCTTGAGCTAAAAGATACCACAGAGTCTGACACATCTGTTTCATACTTGGATATTTTATTTGAAAAGGACGTAAATGGTTATCTTACAACCAAGCTCTATGATAAACGTGATGACTTTAATTTTCACCTCACCTCAACAAAGTTGGGGGAGCTTATGCAATACCCTCGGCGTCAGCGTCCCGGGTTAAGGTACGTTCTTTGGAGCAGTTTTCTTTTTAAGTACTTCTATGTCCTATATTGATAAGACATGCATGGAAGATGTTTCTAGTGTGTTTCATTGTACCAGTCAAAGTTTCAGATGCTGCAATTTCAGCAAAGGAATGACCAGGTTGTGTTTTTGAAGCAGGTTAACATTTTTTGTGCAGTTTTTGGTGTAGGTCTCATTTCCGAGTAACTATAAGCCCTATGTTGACCAAACTTGCATGGATGGTACATCTTAGGATGCACACTACCAGGCTTGCTTCGGCTGCTGAATTTGACCTTCATTTTCCGCATGAGTGAACAGGTTTATGTTTTCGGTGCAGGTCTCATTTCCAAGTAACTACATTTGTATGATCACTATAGTGACCAAACTTGCATGGATGATCTAAGGATGCATACTACCAGATTTGATTCAGATGCTGAATCTGACCTACATTTTCTGGACGAGTGAACAGGTTAAAGTTTTTGGTGCAAGGTTTATTTCCAAGTAACTTTGAGCCCTATAATGACAAAACTTGCATGGATGGTACATTTTAGGATGCACACTACTAGGCTGGCTTCGGATGCTGAATCTGACCTACATTTTCGGGTTAGTGAAAATGTTAGTTCTTTATAAAGGTTTCATTTCCAAGTAACTTTGAGCTCTATATTGAGCAATTTTGCATGGATGATACATCTTAGGATACACACTAATGGACTTGCTTCAGATTCTGAATTCGACATACATTTTTCAGATCATAGACCTCTTAAAAGTTATGGGTGCAGGTCTTTTACCACTAAACTATAAGGCCTATATAAACAAAACTTGCACAAATGATGCATCAAGGGATGAAAACTCTGAAACTTGCTTCAGATGCAGGGTTTTAATTACGTTTTCATGATGAAAAACTATGTGAAGTTTTTATATTCGTCTATTCCAAAGTATCAAATAAAAATTGAATAAATTTTGCATTTTTGGATGTACATTTTGTGTTAGTTAATTGTGTGACTTTGCCTTAATTAAAGACAACATTCGTTAAGGTGAGCTCTGTAATCTCTGATTACCTACTTTTCTATTGCCAGCTTCCCTAACTCATGCAGCAACATACCTTCATCACCTGCATACGGAGTGTATATATCTCAGTTGATTCGATACGCAAGAGCATGCTCTACGTACATATGAACAATTTCTAAAACAAGGTAAATTACTGACAAGCAAGTAGATCAAACAAGAATATCAACAGTCTCTTTTAAAGTAACCATTTCGTAAGTTTTATGGTCGATAAAATGACCTTGTCAGCAAATAAAATTAATATCATTGAGATAAATGCTGACTGACATTTTTCATACTAATTGTAAGTCCATTGTTCATACACTGAGTTGACGACAGATTTCTCCGTTATTTCCCGATCATGACAAGGAGCACACGGCGGGTGTGAACAGTCGGCAGGGGATGGAACCTGATCTCACATCTGATGTTTCGGGGGTCCGTGTTTGCTCTACCCTTGTTTTGTATTGTTTTATGTAATTTGAGATTGATTACTCTTCGTTTTCTCCATATATCCTCCATATCCTTCATTGTGTAATTGCGAACATGCATCAATGCATATGGCAGCTTACATCCGGAAATCAAACTTAATGTGTCATCTCTCTCGATATAAAAAATCTGTGGCACAGAGGATCTAATCATTCACAAGAACCATTAAAAGAATTATTTATAAAATTTACCTGAAAGTTAATCTCCCAACAGTTACATGTACGACGATGTCTGTAGATATCGTGAACACAATTTGTCATTGGGTTCAATTATTGCCTTGAGTGTTATTTATAATCCATCCCAAAAAGTTTATATACTAGTAATGGCTGTTGGCATACATCGTTTTTTTGCTTTCACAATAAATGTCTGTAAACTATATCTGAAGTTAAATCAGGTTATATTTGTTACATTATGGTAGTTCCTTGTTAAAACAATCGTATGATAAAGTTTCCGAAAGTTTTGTCAGCCTTTGAGAAGTTTATAATGGATGTTTTACCCAGGAGTCTTTCAGCATATGCGCACAACACACGTCTTCTATAAATTTCGTTGCTTTAAATAATCATAAATTTAAGCCACAGTTCAAAATGATATTTTGATGGCAAGTAAGTTTCTAAAAATTAAAAATGAAAATGCATTACCTCATTATCTTATATGTGTACATGCTTATGTTTTAAGCTCTGAGTACATGTATGTAGTCCAATAAGTATTTAAGAACACTTTTGAATTATATATCTAGTAAACAGGAATATTCATAAAAGATTAAAATTCAAACGACTCTGTTTTAACACACATTGTGTTGTCGAGTTTTTATCATTCGTAAATTCACGAGCAATATAATTTTATAAAAAGTATGTCTTTTTATGGGGAAAATGATAATTGATTTCAATTTTGACCTGCGGAATGAAAATTTATCTAAAGTGCTTAAAGAAAAATTTGACTTATTTAATCCTTGTATTATTATTCTGTTTAATTAATTTTGAAATTTCCTACATTGTCATAACCGTTGTGACTCATCACTTGTTGACCTCATATTTAAATTTGATAGAACAGTTTTTAAAAACCACTTAAATATAATACTGTAGTAAGTGAGCGTCAAATATTATTTGAAATACGTACATTCCTCTAAAACCTCTGTCATTTTAATGCTTGCTTTTAAGAACTTTAATGTACAATCTTGTCTTTTAGACAATTACTCCAGAAGAATACCAATCTAGATTTTTTTTTATCATGGACAACTGTCTTCAAAGGAAACGGAACAAGATGCCCATGGGAAACATTGGTAACTTTAGTCCTGCTGTTTTTTTTATCCGATTTTCCCCTTGATCTACTCATTGCGTTCTCATCTTTCCTATCGGGGTCAGGATTTGAACGGTTTAGAATCTACAATGTCCGAGGATGCTTCAACATAATTTAAGTTTCTGTTGTTTTTTGGTTCTTAAGAAGAATATTTTTGAATTACTTACCCTTTTTTTGTTTTTCTTGATTATTTCCCTTATGAAGGGGTTTTTTCCCTTCTTTTGACATATTAAACTCCTTTGTTGAGTTTTCAGATGAGTTTTCAGACCACTAAGGCTAAAAACTTAAGAAAAAACTCATAATTCATAGAGTAGATATATGAGGTTTTCTCAGGTTTTTGGCTTAAGTGGTCTGAAAACTCAACAAGGGAGTTTAAAAATTGCCCAGCAATGTAAAATATATAATACACCTGTATATAAAATTTATTAAGAATGAATATCAAAGATAGGTACTTTTTTACCACAAAAAATATGCATGAATTGATAACAAAAGAATGTGACTGATTTTTATAAGAAATGACCAAAAAAATAGTAAATCCCTTAGATATTGAGAAAACATTTTTTTTGCTTTCTTTAATATGTGATTTTTTTCGTCGCTTTTTATATAATTTTGTCCAAGAATTTTGCTTTACGTATGAAGAATTTCTAAAACGAGGTAAATAATTGACGAGCAAGTTGATGAAACAAGAATATCAACAGTCTCGTTTAAAGTCATCATTTCGTAAGTTCAATGGTCGATACAATGACCTTGTTATCAAATTGAATCTATCATTGAGTCAAATGCTGAATGACGTTTTTCATACTAATTGTAAGTCCATTATTTATAAACTGAATTGACGACGGATTTTCCCGTTATATCCCGATCATGACAAGGAGCACAAGGCAGGTGTGACCGGTCAGCAGGGGATGCTCACTCCTCCATGGCACCTGATCTCACCTCTGATGTTTTGGAGGTCCGTGTTTGCTCTCCTCTTATTTTGTATGTTTTACGGAATTTGAGATTGAATACTGTTCGTTATCTCCATATCCTTTATGCAAAATTTCCACAACTTTTTATCATCTTGTTAAAATCTTATAAAATTTCCCCTTTATACTTGGCAAACATTATTCAGGTTACCAATTTTTATACATGTATAAACATGCAAGAAATATCGATGAATTTTGAAAGAAAAAACAGTTTGTGTTACTTATCACCAATAATTGAAATAAAAACAGTGTTTTATACCTGAAAAAACCTTGAATATATAAATATATAACAAAGCCAAATAAACCCTTCAAGCATTTGCTTTGTTGGTTTATTAAAAAAAATTCTGCTTAATTATTAAATTTAATCATTAAAGGCATGTTGACTGTAATTAAACGAGGTAAAATGGATTTGTTAATGTTTTAATCTTGAAATTTTTTTTCTGCATGTATGAAATCTGGTGTTTTAAACATACTAATTTGGTTTGTTTGCATTCACACACCAGGTAACTACTCAATAAACATTTTTGTAACATCTGAGCTTTTCCTTATGCAACATTGCTTATTACCTATAGAAAATGTGATAAATTTGCCAGATGAAGTTGCCAACCTGTGTCGAAGACTGAAATATCTTTGAAATCGATTATTTTAAGAGTACATCATGAAAAATTAATAAGACGTGAGCAGAGGTTTGGAAAAGAAAATGCGACATATAGCACAAATTACAGAAAATAAGGCAAAGTCTGCTAAGTCCGACAACTCCTTTAGATAAATAATCTTTATTTCATCTACCCAAAAAGTGAGAGAAAACTTCTTCATTAAGATATCACGAGTTAAAGAAATGATTTTTAAAGTTTGTATTTGTATATTTTGAAACCAACAAGATTTAATTGCAAGGTAGTATTTCAGATTTCAAAATTCTGTACAGTAATGATATTAAGATTTATAAGTGTTTAACAATATTCTTCAAACGCCAAGTAGCATTTAATGAAAACTATGAAATTAACGGAAATTATTCAAAGTCACAGTACATTAAAACAGTACAAAACTGGAGCAGAGCTCACACAGACCTCAAAAACATCAGAGGTGTAACTATCCCACCGCGTACTCTTTGTCATGATCAGGAAATAAGGAACACAGAATTCAGTGTGTAGATAATGGCCTATCAATTAATATTAAAAACGTCAATTAGTATAATACTGAGCAAGACTCGGATATATCGACGACATTTAATCAATTAAAAGTGGGTCAACAAGAGATGCACACTTCTCCATAGTACCTGATTCCACCTCTGATGTTTAAGAGGTCAGGTTTGTTATGTTTCAGGTATTTGTGAGTTCAAATACTGTTCATTATATAATTATCTATATCTATTTCATCAAAATGTAGAGTGGAAGACAACAAATGTTATCATCTTTTCGTCTATGGGTATTTGATTAAAGTTTGCTTCATATGAATACAAAAGCAGGTCAACTTATAACGGGTCGCATTATGTACCTATGAAAATTGCAAAACATTGTTGAAAGACCATTGAGAAGATATATATATACGTGAATGTATGCAATTTTTGCCAAAAAATCCAAACAAACAAACAAAAAATAACCCCCTAAACAAAACAAAAAATAAAATAGCAACAAAAACCCGCTCAAAAATTTGAAATGTTCACCCACTATTCACATTCATTTAACAGCTTCACAGTATTAAAAATTATATGCCAAATGATATTTTTACTCATTTGTCAGTCTTGAAACGATACATGTTTGAAAGACAATATAGACAATACGTGTGTGTCTTAGGTAAATACAGGGCTATATAACAGTTATATAATGGATAAATTGGTGTTGAAATTGCAACATTACGACTTCCGTTACACGAGATGGTGAATGTTCTAACCATGCTATACAAGCAATAAACCTTTTATCAGCCATTCACCGTTTTAAGGTTAAGTTGATTGAACAGTCATTCGAAAACTCTACGGAGAGAAACTACTATGGTTACTTTACAATTTTCTTAGTCTTTATCAGATATTTGTAAATTTATCTAATGTTAATGACCGCTCGTGTATTTACTACGTGCTGCATGTAATGTATATAAAATGTAATCTTACGTTTCGATATTAATAAAACATACAGTGACGTCAATATACAGTAAAATAATTAACATACTTACTCCTACTAAATACATGCATGACTGTTTATTAAGACCAAAATGTACCGTTTTTGTTACTGGTAACTTTGATTTAACCAATACCGTACTTTGTACTGCCTAAAAATTTGTAATCCAAAAAAGGAGCTTCAAAAAGTATGAAAATTAATGAAATTTTCAACGGTTTAAGTTAAATAAAAGATGAAAAAATTTAAATGAAATACGGAGCTAACGCAACATATTCAAGCTCTCAAAGCTCGTTTATAAAATACAAATCAGGAGCAGGGCAAACATTGACTTCTAGAGCATCAGTAGAGTGATCAGATGGCCTTGAGAAATGAACACCCCATGCGGACCGATCATACCCAACGGAAAGATTATCAACTTCCGAGTATGTAAAAAAAACATTAGACAATTTTTAAGAATTTTTTTTATTGATGAATGATTACAAGATGTGACAAATTCCGATTTCTGTTTTTTTGAAAGAAACCCCTTTCGCTAATAACAAAAATCCTATATTTCAATTTTCTGTTGAAAATGGTGAAGTGTAAAAAAGTCGTTGGTTTTGATGTTTTACACTTTTGAAATTTTTTTTTTAATTTTGAATTTTCTTAAAGTTTTAATTTTTTGAAGATCCACACTTACTTGCACTATTGTAAGAATTTTTTATAGCATAGAACTAAAAGGTTCACCTCCACTTGGTAAATATTTAAATAAGTGCTTGGTAGAGCAATTCCTGGACCTTGCAATTTTGTTTTTGTTTGTAACCATTTTTATGAGGTTTAGATATACAGTAAAGGTAGGGGAAGGTCTTTTTGGTTCACTGAAATGTTAAGAAACACTGAAATATGAATTAAAGACCTTTACCCTTGGAAATGTTAACAGCGATTATATGTAAGATTCAAGGACTTAAAATCAATACGAGGCCTTCAAAAATACAGTAATATTAATGAGTCTTACTAACAAAAAAGATATCGTAAGAGGATTAATTTGGCGGCACCATTTCACACAGTCTCTCTCATTCTTTCTTAACCTCCATTTTAGCGGAAACTTAGAGATAAATGCATTTTGAAATTCTAGCAATGAATTTAAACAGGTAATTCTAAAATATTTAATACATTCTTAAATTACAGAGTCTTCTTTTTCATATTAATCAGGTCTTCTTTTTCATATTAATCCCAACGTTCTGCACAATCTTCGACAGAATCAATAATTAATTAATCAATCGACAGAAGACTCATTGAATTATTTGTCGATAAAGAACAGAATCAAACTCGAAAGTCAAATAAAAAATGCAAAATTGGAGCAAAGAAAATAAAGATCTCCAAAACATCAGATTTTGGATCAGGTGTCATGGAGGATTGAACATTCCCTGCCGACCGATCACACAATTTTAATACGTAGAACATGCTCTTGCGTATCGAATCAACTGAGAGATATTAACCCAGTATGCAGATGATGAAGGTATATTGTGGTATAAGAAAAGAAAAATGACAAAAAAGTATAAGTCATCACTTTTATCATAAATCTTGGTTGTTATATTACCATTAACGTCTTCTACAAAATAGATATCCAAATATGAAACAGTTAGGTCAGGTATCTTTTATCTTAAGCTCACCAGGATATATTGTTTTGACATAAGAATGGAAATTACCATTGTTAATTGACAATGCGTCGTCGATATATCTAGATGCCTAGTTGAAGGCCTCTGCAAGTGTTTTCTTTTTTTCACGCATAAGATTTTGCTCAAATTATGCTTCATATGAATACAAAACTAGGTCTGCAAATAACGGAGCGCATTTAGAACCCATGGGAATTCCAATAGTTTGTTGGAAGACAAGGTCTCAAACATCATAGATATTGTCAATCAGAAACTTAAGCATCTTTTGATGTCAGAGTACTTGTGTGTTCAATCAAAATGTTTTTTTAACAAAATACTTTTGCAAATTACCAATGACAAGGTTAGTAATTTATGAGTTCCATTTTTGATAAAAAGGCGGCTGTCAACTATATCAAAAAGCCTTGACTTTAATTGATGTTGGACAATGGTTGTATATAAAGTTGAAATGTCGTAAGCTTTAAAGCTGTTGATTTTGGTAAATTCTTGTGATTTCAAATTTTCCAAAAGTTCCTTTAAAGAATCTACATGTGATTTACACCACTGCTTGAATATATTGTTGCACAGTGTTCTTGAAGTTTTTCCTTAACTACCGATAATTTTTTTAGTGAGGAATAAAGAAAGATGCTAGGTTGAACATTTACTTGAACTCATTATGTATCTTTGTTTGTAAGGATTTTTAGGAAGTTTTTTAATCCAGTATAAATTTATGGTAGTTCAAATTCATTTTGATTCTTTGAGATATTGAAAATATTCAAAACTTACATATCTTTTTGAAGAATTTCTTCCTTAGGAAGGGAAATATGAGTATAAGTTGGATTTCCACTTGTAGAATTAAACCCAAGTTCATCTAAAATACAATTCATATAATAAGCATAACACAGCAGTGACCGGTACGTACTGATCATACAATGTATCTAATTGTATTTTCACCTCTGAATCATTGAATACAGAAGGATAGATGGTTTTCATAATATCCCTCAATCTTTTAATACGCAATTTTAACATGGATATGATACTACATTTAATCCATTCTCACAAAGTGTCAACTTTTTTTTCATATCTGGTCCACCGCCTGAAGTTGACTTCGACAGGATCCATAATCAAAGGTTGAAGTGCTACGTAACTAAATATTAAGGAAAGAAAAATTATTCTGGAATTTTATTTGTATTTCATTTTTCTGATGAGTCTCGTAATTACAGCAGCAATTTTGAATTTGGACGAGGGCCAATAAAACATCACTATATACGTGTGAAAAGAACGAGATACTTCATTTTTTAACAAGATTTGGTTAAAAAAGTTACGTTCTTATCACGACATTCACCAGTTGGTTGTACGTGGCTACTACATGAGTTCGAGGGAGAAAATAGTTTTAATAAATGAAAAAAGTAAATACTGAAAACAATCTTTTATTCGCCTGCGAGAGATATCTGCGATTTCCGCGACCGACTTTAACTCGGGAATATTAATCGTTGCGAACCAATCTGTTGCTTCTTATAAGTATTTGACTAGAATGTTTCCTCGGTCGCGAAAATTAATTGTCGTGGATTGATTTAAAACGGATAATAGATAACGCAAAAATAGTTGGTTTACAGTAAATAATAATGAAGAAAGAACACATAAAACATCCCCAGTTTCCACTTTTGGTATCTCATAGATACAACTAAATGTGCAACTAACCATTCTTTCTCTTTATTTTTAGAACCACTTGTAAAATTGACATACTTCAGTTATTCAATTAACTCATCTTATGTTTTACATTTATATGTCAGTTAAAACACTTTGATATCAGTTTTGTATTCAATACAGTATTTACCCCGTAAATAACAACAGTTAAGTTAACACAAAATAAATTTCACATTTTTGGGCAAAGGAAACATTTTATCATTCTCTTTCATCTCTTTAAGGAATCGATAACAGTTGCTTTAGTGAAGGACGATAAAGAATACGGAAAACTAAACTTATTGGTGTACTTAAAGCCACGTCTTTTGTTACAGTACATTTCCAAAAATCGAGACCGAAATTGGTTACTCATGCTACAGTACAAGACAAAATTGATGGCATTGTTCACAAGTGCAAGGAAATCCATAAAATCTCCCAAAGGCACATACACAGATTTGTAAAAGTTTGGAACAATGGCACTCATGAAAATCACAATACCTTGAGGAAATTCCGTTACCAAAAATAGAATAATCACAACAAGCAACAGTTTGGTCGTCTTAGAATGCTTTGTGCCTCGTTTTGTAGGCGGCTGTCCGGCAGATAGCCTAGTCCTTCGATGCCTTCCTTTAATTCCGAGACTATACAACAAAGACCCACCAAACACAATCATGAGTGCACACGGAATAAATTTGGCCACAATAGCGTAGGAGAGAACATTAGCGAGCACAATCGGCTTTGTTTCATTGGTGGCTAACTTTAAGTCATTCAGGACGTAAATTGTTATGTTGGAATCCATTTTTTGTTGCACAACTTCGTTGGTCAGGTAATTAGGGATTAAGCACAATGTAGAAAGAATATAAACTAACACAGTTGTGTATTTGACCTGCCGCATGCTCCTCATGCGTGCTAAAGGTCCCTTGGCTGTGGTCCGTAATTGTGTAAACCTGAATACTGCCAATGAGACACCAAGCCATATCGAAATTGTGTGCGTTGTTGCTGCTAAATTTACAAGAACAAGCATGTATGTTGTCCATCCACGAGAGAATTTTTCTTCAGAGATTTCATCAAAGTTGTGAATGCAGTAGAAGTGGAGCGAGAAGGGAATGTATGGAATCATCGTCAGGATATCTGAAACAGCGAGCCACGTCAGAAGGCAATTAGTAGGGTTCCACATATCTTTACGTGTAAGAATTGAAATATTGAAGAGGTTCGTGAATATTCCAAAGATGCACGTGAACAAGCTGGCGTAGCCATGGATACGTGTGAACCAATGGCCGAATGTCATGAGTCCGTTAGTTGCCTCTGAACCAATGTCAACAAACGAAATATTTGTGTCGTTGATGACTGACAAATCCGTAAAAAGGATCCAATTTTCTGTAAAGAGAAAACAAAATATTATACTGATCGGTGTGAATCATACTAAACTTGTAAAAGAGAAACGAGTCGCCATATCATTTAACTATAATGATTTTTGTCGAAAGAAATTTGTTTTGCCTGATGAGTGATGACTAAAGAAACTGATTGTTTTGATTAAATAGTTGGACGGGACACAGTTTCTCTGAATATTTATAAGTAAATTACAGATATTAGGCTTCTAATTGCAATGTCTCCTTATTATTTTTTTTCGTGCCAAATACTCTGAGAGCAGCTATATACATATGAAGAATGAGTACACAAATATTATAAAAATAATGCATGTAGTTAAGTGTAACGTTGTAAATTTACATCCCGAGAAAATCATTGTGAACCGAGGCGCAGCCGAGGTTGACACTGGTTTTCGAGGGGTGAAAATTTTCAATGTTATACTCAACTACATGCAATATTTATTATATCATACTGAATGTTCTATACAAATATTCGTACATATATAAATGAACCGTGTGGGCATAAATTCTGCGCAGTCGCTTTTTTTGGAATATCACCCGTCGTCAAGCAATGTTGATTGTTGCTACGCTGGAAGGCGTGGTTTCATTATTCAGCGGGTAAAAGTGTTTTTTATCACATGTTCCTCGACCAATCAGATTCAACTAATTTATATGAAAGTATAATATTGTAATATAGTGTCAATATTCTCCATCAAATACTGTTAGTGATGCCATCAATAATGTCGTCTGACAGTATAGGAATAAGGGTCACAATGATTTCAATCAACAATCAGAACAAAATATTACAACCATTTTTTTCTTTTCATACTCCTATTTTGAAATATCAAAAATTATTTTTTATAATGTTTTTAGATATCTTTAAAAAGGCAGAATGAATTCTCTCTCCAACGTTTGTCAATCGACTACCTTTAACTCCCTAATCCACTTTATTTTTAACTTGTATAATTTATCCACCTCCTAAACACATTTAAAGTCGTCTCTAAAAACTGATAAACTCGCTTGTTGTGATTTATGTATCAATGGGTTAACTAACTAGTTATCAAAACAGGTGAGTTAATTGGTCTGTAGAGATCACTATAAAGGGTTGGGAAGTCAGTATAATATACATGTTGGTAAAAGTATGTGTCTAGAATTAAGTAATAAAACGTAGATTATTGAACAATACTGAAAAGTGGAGAATTTTTGGCACCTGATCCCATCTCTGATGTTTTGGGGATCTGTCTTTGCTCTGCTCCAATTTTGTATTGTTTTATGGACTTTTGAGATTGAATACTGTTCGTTATCTTCCTATCCTTCTTCCAACAGTGCGCAGAAAGTCTCTATTGGATAACGGCATGAAACCATAACGCTACAGTTCTGCAGCTAAAGTATGATTAAATTATAAACTTGATATGGACAATTCTATACAAGTTGAAAATGTTTCAATGGTTAGTCGTCATTTATCCATATTCATGTTCATTTTGGTTATGAGAAACAAAATTTATACCCCTTTTGAGAAAGAGTTGATATAGAACGTTTTGTATATTGATGAATACATAATAGTACTATACGTAATACTATTAATGAACATATGGAGATAACAAACAGTATTCAAAACTTTTTTGAACTTGTTAACTTTTGAATTAGTTAAAGTGCAGAAATATTAGTAAAATATGTAATGTATGTATACAGTGTAGGTTGGAATCTCGAGAAAGTATTTGACGTTCTTTATCTGTAAGATGTACACAGTTTATCTTTTAAAAAGTGTTATTTCGTATTGTTTTATGGACTTTTGATCTTGTTCATTGTCTCCACATATTTCATTTAAAGAAATTTAAGAAGTGGTTGCCGTTATATCCCAGACATAATAAGGATCACACGGCGGTTGTGACCTGTCGGCAGGGAATGCTCACTCCTCCATGGCACCTGATCCCACCTCTGATGTTTTAGAGGACTATGTTTGCTCTGCTTCTGATTTGTATTATTTTATGGACTTTGATATTGAATATTGTGACATGCAACAAGGACTGCTTAATCATTCTAAGCACCTAATCCCACCACTTAAATTTACAAGGGTCACCGACTTATGCCTTCTTTATATTTTATTGATTTTTTCAGATCTATCGCTGATTCCTATCTTCAAATTTACATTATCAAGCTGATGAAATTTGTGGTGTTATAAATGCATTGGCGTCGGAAGCAAATTGAAAGTGGGGGGGCTAAGTTTAAAAAAAAAAAAATTTGTACCTCCAGAAAAACCTGACAAG
>PRKT01000445.1:0-76367 GCA_003671525.1 Saccostrea glomerata | reverse complement strand
CCCCCCCCCCCCCCCCCCCCGGTTCCGAAGCCTATGAAATGAAATACCGGTATATTATAAATGAAATATATGCTGTTGTAAGGGTGTTAAAAGGGTATACATTTCTGCTGATCTACAGTGTTGCAATATGTATTCAATAAAAGGTGTTTATTGTTATAGACGCATTTTTCATATAGGTGTTGAAATATGTATTGTTCTGAAGGTATAGAATTGTTTTCTGTCATGAAAGTGTTGAAATACATACTGTGACGAAACTATCGTTAAATCAGCTTTTTAGAAAATGAGTGAATAACTGGTCGTAGGAAAGCACTGACGTATCTTCTGTTTTATTATACTATTACACAGGTCAAAAAGGGATGCTTTATCCTCCAAAGTACTTGAACCCATTTCTGGATATTCCAGGGGTCCATGTTGTGGGCCGTCTACGTAACTTACTAGTATTTTTAATATATTTTTAAAGATCTTTAACTGTTCACTAGCTGTCTTCAACACTGTGTTAAAACAGCTGATATTATAAAGATATAAATATGACTGTTGTGATAAAGATGAAAAATATAGCTGGTAAATAAAGACATTAAAGGCAATGCTGTAATGAATAAAATTCACTGCCCTTTAATGTAGATATAAAATTCTCAAAGTATTTGTCGTTATTCAGAGGGGAAGACATCTCTGCTTTTAAAAGCTTGCTAAAATATCTACCGTTATAAAGGCGTCCAAATGCCCTGCTTTAAAGGTTTAATATGTCTACTGTCGTAAAAAGAAGTTATCTATCTACTGAGGAAAAAGAATGTTCTGTGATATTTTTTTCTTTTATTAAAGCGTTGCAGTATCTGTTGTTATAAAGTTTGCGGGATGTCTCTTTTTTAAGCGCTACTGAAATATTTATATTTTTGCTATAAAATTTATGTTTGTTTATTTAACTTCCTTGCAAGAATTTTTCTTCCATGTTAAAGTACGACCACTTGCAAGTAAAGGACTGCAATTTAGACCTACAACCTTTAAGCAATCAGTGATTTTTTTCTATCAAGCACCAATTGCGACATGGGAAATTTCTGATTTTTTATTATTATCATCAACCAGATAAATTTATCTTAATTCAAGTTTAAGTCCTTGAGCTTGAAAAATCTTAAAACTTCTTTTATCACAAACTGGGTTGCCTTTATGGAAAGAGAACGTTTTCTTTTGAGAAGTGAAGTGAGATGTTGAGAATTATACTCGCGGGTTCGAATCCCACTCGGAGACTGGAGACCTCTTCTTTGACTGAGAAACTAAGGACCACATGAGATATCCTTCACCATGAAATGGTCCAGGGTACCGAATATAGGTCTACATTCAAAGTTACAGCATCCTCGACACGCGGTCCGTTGAGAGAAAAATTTTTTAGAGGGTCTTAAACAGGAAAACACAATGAAGAATCACGATGTTTAAATTAAAATATCATGCTAATTTTTGCCTATGATTTTCTTTCCTAAAATGATGTTTTACGTGCTCCGAGTAAAAAGGAAAAACAATCATTTTGACAACTCATAATGGCAATCAATTTTGAATATGATCTGAGTATTTTCATCTATATGATCCAAAGATAGAGGTCTTTGTATCGTTAGCGCCCTTTTATTGAACATACAAGTTAGGTTCATTTGCTTTTACACTAATGGTCACCTCTCAGGTATAGACTGAAACAGCTGAGCTCACCTTACCTTGCAAGACATAGGTCACTTCTAGAAAACGTGACAGTTGTTAATAATTAAGTTCCTTACACGTGTGTCGGCCATAGGAATTAATGTATTGGAAATCAATGATTTGAAAGGTACATCATGAAAACTTAATCAGACTTTATCGAGGAGGTATGGGTCGGAAAGCACCGACGACACCGTAATATGATGTGGAAATAAAGAAACGTCGGCTAGGCCCGGCGATTACCTCAGGTAGCAGCTGTAAGATTCAGGTACAAGAAGTCAAGCATATTTCACCAGGTTTGTCCTCTCAATATGTAAAACAACCTTGTGAGATGCTTCTTATTGCTATGAAGATTTAAAATGTTGTCTAATGAGACTTATTGTAAAAAGAAACACTGGTGTCAGATTAATTGAAATAGACATCCATATCTCAGTGCTCTCTCCACACTTAAGAATGCCGCCTGAAAATAGTCGGGGATAACAATGGTGCAAACTCTCACACTTAATAAAAGATGTTACATTCCCTGGATTGTATTCCATATAATTAATATTTCTGCTTAATATTATTGTTTGAATATTATTTTAACCGTAACACTTTGCATGAATTTCTAGGTAGAGGTGAGGTAATCATTTGAAAAATTTGTTCCAGTTTTTACTTAAGGCATAAAAAAAAGAGACGAGTGAAATTTTCTTTTTAGAAAACTTCAGACGGAACCCATTAAATCAAAAGTATTTATTATAATTCATTTTTAAGCATTTGCTTATCTAAATTAAACACTGCAAACTGTTCAATATTCAATGAAAAAAATGCTAAAAAAAATTCACAAAGAAGCAAAATTTATGAGGGACTTTTTTCTTGTGGTGGAAGAATATTAAGCAGAAAATTCTGCTTTTTGCACATTTATTTAATTTAATATCTTGGAACTTAAGCCTAACAAACCTTTACTCTGAGAATATTTTCCATTATGATATGCTGGGACTATGTAATATGGGTCTCATTTACATTTTAGAACACATTTTTCACCTTCTTTCAACAAACTTTGAGAAGAAATGAAAATATATCAAAGAAGTCAAGATTAAATTTTAAACCGCTTATTGCCTGAAAATCGTATACCTCGTTTTATTTGG
Organism: Saccostrea glomerata; assembly: GCA_003671525.1. Classification (NCBI taxonomy): domain Eukaryota; kingdom Metazoa; phylum Mollusca; class Bivalvia; order Ostreida; family Ostreidae; genus Saccostrea; species Saccostrea glomerata. The sequence continues at coordinate 73,563 of PRKT01000445.1, read as the reverse complement.
AGCAATATTTCAAAATTTACATCCCAGACTTCAACTTTTTCTTTCATTTTCGTTATTTCAAACTTCTCGACACATGTGACTTATCAGGACTTATCTCGTAAAAAGTTCATAGTTTGATTAGTAAAAAACAGCGAATGTAAGTATTCGTACAGAAATCACTTCAAACAGTCAAATACTAGTAACCCCTTTCAAATTGAGCAATATCCACACACCAAAAACAATATGGTGTTTATAGGACTAATGTTTTGAATTGATGAAATCTTTCAATAAGTTCTGTGACAGCAGCAGATACTAAGGAGATTCCTAAGTTTGAAGGTCACCAAGCAAACAGAAAATAAATTCAAAAAAGTATATGGAGAAATTTTGTGCACAGGAGCATTAAAGTACGAAAAAATTATTGCAAAAACAAAATTTAGGAATAAATTTACAACGAAAATAGTGTAATTACAGTAAAACCTGTATTAAATTACCAACCAATAGTAAAAGGAAAAAGAAAAGTCACATATAACAAGTGGTCTCTTAATACAAGTTTCTAATTCACGGCATTGTTCTAAGGTTACTGAGTAAATAAACTGATAAACTTATTCAACACTACTGGAAACGTATACATCCTAATTTTGATTGATTGATTGATTGTATTTTGTTTAACGTCCCTCTCGAGAAGTTTTCACATATATTTAGACGCAACCACTTGCCGATTATGGGCTGCAAATTTTGTCCTATATTCGGCACTCTTGACCATTGAGCAGTAAGAGATCTTTTTTGTGTCAGCACGGGATCCCGGTTTATAAGGTCTCACCAGAAAGACCGATCTCCACGTCCCACAGTAGGATTCGAACCGCGACGTTAGGATCAACTCTTTACTTCACGACTCTAGAGTAGACGCACTAACACATGCGGCCGACCATCCTTACCGGTATTTTAATTAAATTCATATATAATATCAATCAATCGTCAACTTCCCTTACCTGTTCAGCAAAATACCCTCTTCACCTGTATATATGGGGTTAATATCTCTCAGTTGATTCAATAAGGAAGAATATGTTTTACGTATGAATAATTTTTAAAACGTGATAAGTCATTGACAAGTTAATGAAACATAATGTCGTTAACAGTCATCATTTTCTAAGTTCTGTGGTCGAATACACTGACCTTATCAGCAAATACAATTTATCTTCAAGTCAAACGCTGACTAACTATTTTCTATACTGATTGTCAGACCATTATTATACACTGAATTGTCTATAAATTTTTCCGCTTTTTGCCGAATATGACAAGGAGCACATGTCGAGTGTAACCGGTCGGCAGGGACTGCTCACTGCTCCATGGCACCAGATCCCACCTCTGATATTTTGGAGCTCCGCTCCTACTTTGACATATTAATTGGACTTTTTAACATCGAAAACTGAATATAAATATTTGAAATATGATAAAATATTAGCATGCAGATTGCTTTGAAGATTTTTCAGATCATTTCTAAACTATATTCATCAAACGAATTTGCTCATAGAAAAATATTGGAACCGAAACGCAAAAAATGGAACCGAAACGCAAAAAATGCGTTTCGAATTTGAAAACAAGTGTCTAAAACATCACTCAAAAGCTTTGGTTAAAATTAAATCCAAGACAAAAACCATTTTAACTAAGGTGATCATAATTCTTTTTAAATCTTATAAATTTAATTTAGTATTTTTTTAATTTAGGAAAAAGAAATTCTTATCTAAAAATTCAAGAATTCCTGTATTTTTTTTTTATTAAAATAGAATTAAGACTGGCGTTTTCCTTGCAATGATGTTTTATTTTTATTAAAAGAAATAGATGTGAAATAAATAAAATTAGCAAATGAAACATATGGATATAACGAATAGTATTCAAGATAAAAAAAAAACCCACTACAAAATAGAAGCAGAGCAAACACCGACCTCCAAAACATCAGAGGTGGGAACAGGTGCCACGGAAGAGTGAGCATCCTCTGCCAACCGATCACAACCGCCGTGTGCTCCATCATTTAATCCAAAATCATTTTATTCATTTATACAAAACTGCCATTCCGCTCAGCGGAACACAGAATAAGTTATTGTATCAAAATGGTATAGCATTCGTATATCCCCTTCTATCCAGTAACTTTTTATCTTACCCATCCCCTTCCCCCCTCCTGGACTGTTAATATTATTACCTTCTGTATTGGAATCCATTCTCTCTTTATTCCTGCCCAGGTGAACATGGATGCAGAAGTTTTCAGATTATAAAGATCCAAATCACGGAAAAATTACATTCTATGTGTGTCTGTTGACATCTACTCATCGGCGCCAATATAAATAAAACAAGCAATGATCCCGATTTTCTGTTAGATGTAATCTGAACCTGTAATTATCCCCATTTTCAATTAAGGCTGTCAGCAGGTAACATGTCCGTTATTAAAGTTATAATTAAAAGGACTGATTTCTCTGTATGCTTCACCCGTAAGCTAATAATCAAGTATAAGAATTTGTTAATTAGGATGGACTTTTGTTTTTGACACATTGCAAGCGACCTTTTGTGTTTTATCTATTTATAAAATAATGTAGATCACCCCTCTCTGTCTCTCTCTCTCTCTCTCTCTCTCTCTCTCTCGTTGTTTTCTTTTTCATTCATATTTTGTTGTTTTATTGTTGGTACATAATGAAACCTAAAGCAATCCTTGACAGTTATTCAGAGTCAGAAGGTCGATCAACAAACATGTTTTTGCTGCTTCTCATCGCTCTCTTTACAGTATGCAGAGGTGATTCTTGTGTTGATTGATGTGGTAACTTAGAATCAAAATATGTACATGGGGATGACAGATGCTGACGTCGATGGCAGAACGGCAACAGTGAACTCGGCTGATGTCAGAGCATGGCCGAACTGTACTTTGACAGTCAGAAACAAAAACAAAGTCTGACTGCGATACTAAGCATGTCATAAAGAAATTTTAAAAAATCTTACAGATATTGCTATTATATTTTAATAAAAGTGAGTGTGTGTGATAGGAAAAGAGGTTTCCGTTCACAAGCACACACACACATACAAATGTCCGACAATGTGATCTTAAATATAAGATCACCAGTTTCTTGGCGTAATATTTTATATGAACATAAAAGTAAGCCATCTAGATTTCCGTCTGACTGATTCCTGAATTTATCTTCTAGAAGACTTCTATACATCGATGTTCAGGTTATTGTGCATCTTCCAGAAGGGTCCTCTATCGGCGATCCCGTATCAGCACCACTATTTCAATATATTGTCCTTCTGCTGCTGACAGCAGACATGATAATTCGATTAAAGCAATAAAAATCCTTCATTGTTTCTTAGCCTCGGTAATCTTTTTAAATTCGCCTCCTTACCGCGGCCAATATTGTAAGACAACACACTAAGGGCAAGCAATTACAAGCCATAATTCAAGCTTAACAGACGCATAAAGAACATTATCTACTTTGTTTTCGGAAGGAATCGATATTCGGTAAAAATTATCGATAATCAGTTGATGTACTACAAGTTATTGGTAAGGTAATCTGTGTGGGCGTTTTTTAAATTCCAATTATTAAGCGTTTATTATTATGCAGAAACGCGGAAGCCCTTATTCTAAAGCAAGCCAGCATGAATAAATGTTAAAAATCTCAAATTATATAGACACTGATTTAAAATGAAGCCGGGATATTTCATGGGATTATCCTCACAAATCGTCGCAGTATCTCCAGTGTAATTGTGAAAGACTACAGTGATTTCCTTGACAGAAAGCTACAATTTCAATTACATCGATATCATAAAGCATTGAGTGTCGGGCGATAGGATGTTATATAAGGGATCTCGGGTTTCTCTAGAAATCAGTATGTCACTTTGTCTGGAAGGTACGCAGTGATGGCGCACAACTTCATCTGCAGAAGAAAATAAAGATATAGAAATATTTTACAAGATAATTCTAAGCGTCATCAGGTGAATTGTGGTCTACTCCTACATTGCTATATGGGAGGTGTAAACCCCCAGGAGGATAATTAATTTAAGAGATGAATCATTAGATGTGGGCTCTGATAAGTGTGAATTTGATTTTAATTTTTCCGTGATTTGGATCTTTATAATCTGAAAACTTCTGCATCCATGTTCACCTGGGCAGGAATAAAGAGAGAATGGATTCCAATACAGAAGGTCCCCCAAAGCGTAACAGACGGACGGACGGAAATGCCGATTACTATATACCCTCCCACTTTTCAAGCGGGGGGAATAATAAACATTGATAATTGATTAAATGTCGTCAATAGATCTTAATGTCAAATTAAAGACCACGTGTAGAAGTTTTTGAATTTAAATGAATGCAAAAACGGGTTTGCTAATTACGGATCACAAATAGTATTTATAATCATAGATATTGTCATTGAGAAACTCTGGACTCTTGTTAGAAAATGTTGGATGCGCTCACCCCCCCAACCCCCCTTAATAAATGGATTAGAACAAAAATGCCAAATTAGAAACCGGACAGACTCGTTCTTATATATACACGTATTTGTTAATATAAATGTAAAACAATGAAATCTGTTCAATATGCTAAAATCCCATAAATATAAAATTGATTGATTGTTTGGTGTTTTACGTATTGAAATAAAAAAAAAAATCATTCAAGAACAGAAAATTAACATCCAATTCTTTTAGAAAATTTGTATCTTTTGTAAAAACACTGAATTCCAATTACCCGAGGGGTAAAATCACAAAGAGGATTTAAATGCTTTTTGAAAATATTCTTATTAGTTGCGTGTCTTAAGGGGGATGTACAAGCCAATTGGATCTAGTCTGGTATGAAATAAGAAATGCCAAGAATGCGCTTAATACTCCTCTAAACTAGCCCAAAGTTACTCAAAATGTTAATGCACTAGTTACCTACTGTTAGAGACCAAAATTAGTAAATAATTAAGTTTATTGTGTCTTAATTAGGAGGAAATTAATCATGGTAGAACTGCGCAGCTACAGCATTCACTTGATGAAAAATGCATTGAAAATGGTGTTAGTTTGATTCATTGATAATATGGCTACAACCATTTGTTTCGCTTTTTTCTTGTCATTATCTAAAATTCTTGAAAATTTGATTTTTCATATGTGTGTCTTCCTGAGGCCATGTGTTTATTTCGTCCGCCATTCCTCTGTCACACAGAGTTCGAATAACATTGATTTTAGAATTAATGCGACCATAATAACATCGAGACAAAAAATTACTAAGTTATAACTATTAGGTAATATTACTTACTACTTTTATTTGCTGCATCGCTTCGTCTGATTAATGAAAAAACGCGATTTTAACCCCACTCCAGCAAATCGGGAAAAACTGTTCTGTTCGCAGCTCGAGTTTCCTAGCTAATATTATTACACTGAGCACGTGGTTGGCATGTGCATATATCTGCTGTGGATAGATGCGTTTATTACCATGATTGTATTTAATTTTTCCTGGAACAAGTCTTGATAATTTGTTGGTTTCTTTAAAACTTCAGAAAAAAGCTATAAAATGCCCTAAACATTTGTGTTTACGTCGGGTCTTTTTTCTGTGGCGATAGAAGTTATTTTGAAATCGGGCACTGCAAGGAGGATGCCAAGCATTTAATTTGAAAATGTTAAACAATATGCATTGCATGAATAACAAATATTAATTACATGTCTTACATTCGAAAAGTTGGTACATATGTCTATTTTGTTTAGCAGTTAGATAGAAAAAATAGGCAGCTAAAGTATTTCCTTCAGGCACCTCACGTAAATACGATGGCCGATATCAGCCATGACAGTTTATATACAAATTTAAGGGTAGCGTGTCAGTGAATTGTCTCACATGGCAGTCTAACCTTAAAGCAAATTGGCAAAATGCCACAATCAGTAGAAGGTCTTCCGTTGGAAACGGAAGACCTTAATAAAGTCACCATTTTATCGCATAGTTGTTATCTTTTTTCTTAAATTACAATTTCACAAAGAGGAAAAATAAATAACTAAATGAAAATATTTTCGCCAAAAAATAAAGGCATACGAATGAGAAAATTCATTTTGGAATAAATCCGTTGTGTAAATCAGATGTGAATACTTACAAATGAAAAAGGACACTTGGAACATTAGAGGTTACAAAATTTTTACCAAAATCAACAGCATAAAGGGTTAAGACTTTTTAACTTTATGTACAACAGTTCGAGCCGATAAAGACTTTAAGCCAAGACATTTCTTAATATCATTGAAAGCGGCTTTTAGAATTAAAATGGAAATCGTATATTTACTTACCTTGTCATTGGTACCTTGTTAGAAACATTTTGATTGTACACACAATTAAGTTCTCTGAAGCTGATATCAAAATGATGCTTGAGTTTCTGACTGATAATATCTATGTGGTTTTAGAGACCACGTCCTCAAACAATCTATTGGTATATATCCCCGTGGGGTACCAGTTGTGCCCCTGTAAAGACACCTATTTCTGTATTCATATTAAGCCGATTTTGTTTAAAATTTTATACGTAAGAAAACATTTGCTGTGGCCTTCAACTCAAAATTTAAATATATCGACGACGCATTGTCAATTTTCGATACGATATATTCCCGTGAGCTTGAATTAAAAGATATAACAGAGTCTGGCCTATCTGTTTCATATTTTATATTTTACTTGATAAAGACTGTAATGATAATATAACAACCTGTTTCTAAATAAACGTGACGACCAACTTTTCAGTCGTCAACTTCCCTTATGCAACAATAAACCTTCATCACCTGCATACCACGTGACAGGGTTTATATCTCTAAGTTGATTCTATACGCAAGAGCATGCTCTATGTATGAACAATTTCAAAACGAGGGAAATAATTCAAAAACAAATTCATGAAACAAGAATGTCAGTCGTCTCGTTTAAAATCATCATTTCGTAAGTTCTATGGTCGATACCATGACCTTGTCAGCAAATACAATTTATCATTGAGTCAAATGCTGACGGTATATAAACTATAGTTTACAGTCGATAAACCTAGTTTATTAACTGTGAAACTATGTATAGCTCATTTTTGTGAATTTGGCGTGCCATACGTGTGCACCATCAGAATGTTTTCAACAAAATAGTTATTGAAATTACAAAGACATGGTAAGTATATTCATGAGTTCTACTGAATTGAAAAAGCGGCTGGCAATGATGTAAAAAAAGCCTGGATTAATATTTGCTAGTAGAACACGGCCACGAATGATAACACCAACAATTTTGATTTACAGTACTACGCAGTAAATTTTAGTATAAAACGAAATGGTCAAACAAATGGTATGCACCATAATAATCAAAATACAATCCGATGATAGCATGGATAGATTGTATTTGCTTATCACATTATTTACTAGTGTAGTCGAATGTCATGTTAGATGATGACACATATGGAGATAACGAACAGTATTCGAGATCAAATAGTCCAATAAACAAGACAAAATAGGAGCAGAGTTAACAAAGACCACCAAAAAATTCAGAAGTGGGATCAGGTGCAATGAGGATTAAGCATCCCCTGCCAATCAGCCACACTCTTCATGTACTCCCTGTCATTATCAGGAAATAACGGAATAATTCGTCGTCAATTCAGTGTATAAGTAATGGACTCTCAATTAGTATGAAAAACGTCAGTCAGCATCTGACTCAATGATAAATTTTATTCGCTGAGAAGGTCATTGATATATGATAAAACATATTTTTGAACTTTGAAGCTAAACACACAAATTTCACTTTAGTAAATGCTTTTGTGGAATTTGATATCCTTGTCATGTTGATGAAAAATGACATTACTCATCACAAAGATAACATACAGAAGCAAGAAATATAATCCAAACCGATAATGGGCTGAACCCCGGCAGATGCGTATGATGCGGGCTAATTATATTCCGAGATTTAGTTAATCAGTATATCCAACAATACAGGAAACCGAAGGTCAATGAAGGGTCACTGTCCGACAAAAAAGTGTCCGGTAGTCGGTAGAAAACAAACAGAAAATAGATCATATATGCGTTAATAATTGGAACCTGTTAACTGCAAGACGGGGGAAATATTACATGACAAAAATCCGTATCAGATTTCCAACTGTGAGTACCCTTAACAATTTCATGTCATTCTAGGAAATGATGTAGATATGACAAAATAAATTGTTCCCCACCATTACTAATACATGCATGGAGTTAAATAATTTTATACAGATAGGTGATTCTGCCCTAAATTAAAATGGTGTTATTGAAAAGAGGTGGAGATAACGCACTGTGACCAGTCATGTTGAATTATTACTTTTCAAAGGCCAGAATGATGCATTTAATTAAAAAGTGCATTTTATCTGACTTCAATAATTTAGAAACTAAAGAAAGAATGGAGATAGATAAAACCACCAGTAAGTAATGGTCCTAGCTGACAAACCAGGTAACAACATTGTATATGTTGATAATTCTGAGGTGAAAATGGAACTAAATACTCATAGCTCCATTTGTTAGGTGAACATTTCTTTTAACATCATATGACAGTCTTAACCATTTTATTATTCTCAACTATCAAAATCAATTAGGATTACTATACCTATACTTCATTCAAAAACTCCATATAAATATACATAGCTGGTTTCAGAATTTTAGAGGGTGTTTGATCCATTATAGCACCTGAACTGAATTTGAGATTATTTAGAGGTCTGTGTTCCCTCTGCTGTTGATTTTATTGCTTCAATGGAGTTATGAGATTGATTTCAGTAAACGTCTGTATATTTCATCTAACAACAAAATGAAAAGTACTCAGTATCTCTTGGTTTATATTGAAAGTCAAAGGAATATTGTTTATGTCATTTGGTTGTTCTATTCTATAGCTACAAAAAAAAAATGCTGTAATTATATGATTTAAAAAAAAAATGAAAATTAAGTGAATAAAAGTATAAAAAATTAGAAAAGAAAAGCTCAGTTACTTTTTGGCGATTTTTAAAAGGAATTTTCACAAAGAGACTTGATTACTACCGCAGTAAACAGAATATTGCGTATATACGTGAACAACAGCCGTAATTTCATCAAACACGACTGTGATGTATCAAGTCTTGGTAAAAAACGAAAATGAACAGAACACTGGCGAAGCTTGATCATTTTTCACAGTAATTAAATTTTACATCGCTTATTGACAGAGTGATTGTTGGAAATAAGACAAGCGCGCACGGGAGGAAGCCTTAGAAAAAAATAAACATCCTTGTGGATACCATATCGTCACGAAAGTGAAAATATAACCGCCTCATTATGATAAGGATAACTTGAACATTTTATCTGTGTTTATTACTGCTTATCTCAATATCATTATCTTTTACAATCTAGCTCCCTGAAATTAGAAGATAGAAAATGTTTTTCGATCATAGAAAATAAGCGTGCTTAGGAACCATTTAATGGTGTACTTTATATGCCAAGTCATGGTCTAAAATGGCATCACGAACAATACATACAAGTAGACATAAGAAGAAATCTGATGGAGGTGAAAGGGAAATTTACATTTTAAAGAATTGTACGTGCAATAAGATTAAAACTAAGTTTGATGTGCCTTCTATTTATTTTTCTATTTTAAAGCAAACTGCCTTTAATGAGAGCAACTTTGATAATCGATTTATCTTTGATAATCGAATGATTTCTTGACAAAAAGGTGCCAAAGATGAATATCAGATATCTCTCTACTAAAGGAAATATATACAATCCAGCTTTTAAGGCCATTGGAATGATACAAATTGGAAACAGAGGAAACACAGGCTTAGAATAACATCTGAGTTGGGATATGGTGTCATGTAAGAGAAAGAAAAATGAATTTAGCGGATAATGTTTTTAAGTCACTTGGAATTACTTTGAAGTTAAACAGACAAGTTTTGACGTCGTTCAGTAGATGTCACCAGGTCTGAATCCATAAGGGTATGATTTGTGATTTGTCAAAGGAATAATTAAGCCATTGAATAATTATATTGTGAAGATTTATATATGTATGATAATAATTTGTAAAAGTTATACTCAGGTATCCTGATAATTATTACGTAACTTTAGATTTGCCACGGGATCCATTTAAGAAGAAGTTAAAGATATATTATTCCATCATTGAAATCATACATTGTCAACAAGGCAGTATTTTCATGCTTAATTCAATTTACAAGCATCCTCGGATAATATGAATTTAATTAAGTTTGAATTATGGATCACGGTTTGACTGCTGGGAGTGTTTAAACTTTTTCTTTGGAAGTATTGTTTTGTTGGAAATGAAGATGAAATCTAAGGAATTCCTTGTCCACATTAAATCACTATCAGTGTTTCTTTAGAATAGTGTAACGTGATTATTTCAAATTCACTTAGTCAACTGTAGGAATTTTAAAATTTTAACCAAAAGCCCATTGCAAGAAAATCATTTTAAGAATTTTGATTTGATAACGGACAGGGATTATTGCGCTGGTAGATGTAAAGGAGTGGAACTAAAGGCCAATCCCTACTCTGAAATTCATTCCAAATTCTTATAAAAATCACAAACTCTTTTTTGTTCTTGACTGTGGGTCTGTGATAGACCTTGGATTCCTTGTCGATTACCAGGGAAATAAGTTAAAGATGCTGCAAGTTTATTTTAATCGTAAAATGCGAATTTTTCTCAAAAACGGTATCAATCTACTCTACATTATATTTATGATTTATATTGCGGGTCTTTCCAAGATCAAACTCTGTGTGACCAGTCGATCGGGGACGCTTACTCGTTCTCTTCACCTGATCCCCTCTCTAGAATGTCTAGATGTCCGAATTTGTTAATGTTCATAATGTGTATTTTTTAAGAATTCATATGATCAATCACAGTTTGTTACCCAACCTCCACGTAGCTGTACAATACTGCAGATATCAGCTGTTTTTTTTAATCTGTTGTCGGCAGCAAAGACTTTTGGAAAAATATTTCATTTTCCGTGAACTTATAATTTCTTAAAAATGCCTTTCAACTTCGTCTGTCAATACATTCTTTTCAATGCAAGAGTTCCATGTCATATTGATATCGAAAGTAGTAAATCCCCTTAAAAAAAGAAAAAAATCAGTCTTAGTATTCTACAAAATATTCTTAAATAAGCCTAACTTTATTATTATTTTTATTCTTATATCTTGAAGTATAGTGATGTATAAGAAAGGCTGACGCATTTTGAGGTTTCTTGATGGAGACCACAACTTTTATTTCAAAACCATGATTCTTAATTTTTTCGATTAATTTTTATATTCTTGATTTCTTCATGTATTCCATTCCTATTCCAGGGAGATACAATGAACTTAAACATTTGTTGAAACTTTGAAGGATTTTTTAAGAAAACATGCACTCTCCGAAGAAAAAAATCCTCAAACAATTCATTCTTACGGCAAAATAATTCTAGGTATGTGAAAAAGACCATTTAGGAATTGTAAACAATCTGTGTTTCAAATGAAACTTTTATAAGGCACACAGCAGAAGGTCCTTTTCCTGAAAGTCGAGCAATGAGGGTTGATTAAAATAGTCCTGTAAAATATTTCTCCAATATCACAAGGAAAAACTCCAGCTGGTGTATCCCGGGGAGATGAGAGAATTAAGAGATGAAATAACAACTGTTTTTTTTGTTACGTAGGTTTACAGATCACATACATCACAGGCTAATTGACAATAGCGATAAGTTAATTAAAATTGTTCTCTGTTATCTTCCGCGTAATTTAAAACAGAAAATTAGCTTTTATTTTAGGCCAGACTGAAAAGCAGAAATTGATCACAAGGAGAACTGAGACAATTTCTTTTGGTTTTCGTCACGTCAGGTTGCTAGATACATCTTAATATCAAAGAACAAGAAACACTTAGGGCCTTTTTGGCCCTGATATGTTCTTAAAATCAAAATTGCTCAGGCATCAGGATCATGAATCAAAATTAGAGTTAACTCAAATTTTCAATTGCCTATAAAATATTTCTTAATTATCGAATTTACTTAAGCTTAAGATGTTTCATGATCCCGGGGCCAGTTTAGGTTTAGTATGCAGTATTTATCACTTTGACTGTTAATGACCATATATCTATTGAACATTTTCCCTCTAGTCAATGCATTATGACGTCATAAATAAGTTATTTTTCCATATCCTGCAAATCCCTTTGAAAATGGCCTTAAGTTGAAATGATATTTCAATATTTCATGCAGGACACAACCTCTGATCCAAATTATGTAATTACATAATGAAAGATTTGTTTCTGAAGCTTAAAAAAAAAACAAAAAAAAATAAATAAAAAACGCGAACAGTATGCTTTCATTTTTGCATCGTGGGCTGTGATCATATACTAATTATTTGCTAATGGTTGTCAAATACGCATGCTCTCTGCAACATGCAAAAAGATTGACTTTTCTCAAAGCCTGTTTTCCAACAGCCTGGCCCAAGAATCATAAAACAGACTTAGACTTAAGTCAAATTTTCAATCGCCTGTAAAATCTTTATTTATTATTAAATAAATATCTAAATTTGCAGATAACAACACTTCTGTGAAGCAATATTGACAGGTACTATAAATTTTGTATGCTTGGTTTAATCAAAATTTAGTAAAACATGAACATTTTGACTTAAGCTTAAGATGTTTCATGATCCTGGGGCACACAGAAAGAAATTTTATTTTATGAAATGAAAGCACTTAGTCTCTACATTATTTTGATATATGAATTGGGAAAGAGGGTGATAATTAATTAATTGATGAGACATATTGAGATAGCAAACGGTATACAAGATCAAAAGTCTAAAAATAATACAAAATAGGAGCAGAGCAAACATGGACCTCTAAAACATCAGAGGTGGGATCAGGTGCCATGGAGGAGTGAGCATCCCCTGCCGACCGGTCACTCCCGCCGTGTGCTCCTTGTCATGATCCGTGATAAAATCCGTCGTCAATTTGGTAGTATGTTTTGCCTTTTGCAAATTCTAATTATAAATAATAAAAAAAAATCTCCTTTGCATTTCATACTTAAGCATGGTATCTTATGCTTTCATATATTATATGGGTGTTTATTTAATTGTCTCTTGATACAGCCGCCGGTATGCAGCAATAGGAAAATCTCGACTTTTAACACCCGCTGCGAAACAATCTATTGTGGACAGCCTCAGAAAGACAGAAAATTATTTGGAAACTGCGGGACCATAAAAGTAGACCAGATGAAATATACCGGGTTTACGTACAGTCGTAAAAAGGTGTGAAAAGAGGGTTAGTACAGAAAATGCTAAAAGGAAGAAATTTCTGGTGGAGATGTTTGGCATGGGTGAGAGACATACGATCGTGGACTGTTGACGGTTATTTGTAAACAACTGTCTCTTCCGATGAGTGCTAATCTATTTTAGGCCAAAATGACCGGATACATATTTGAAGAAAAGATATTAATCTGCATGCATCAGCCCCGGCGCGCCGCGGAAACCTGTAAAGAGGTTAATGTTGTAAGGATGCATCTGCTGGGATGGAATGAAAACAATGGTTGATGGAAAATGAACTCAATACGTATAGTTTTCTCCCTGCACTGTTTCTTGATTTTAAACATTATTTGTCTTTAACAAGTCCTTGAATAACAAAGAAAATCTTTCTTTCAACACAAGTCTTACTCAGTCCCATCTTTGTCCTTAATCATAGTGCCGGTTCCATGTTGTTTTTGGTAAATTAAAGATTTTTTTCTGCAAAACACCAAAGATTGGCATTACTTACGTCAGTTAATTATTTAATTAGCACAAACTTAATATAAGCATGTAAACAGATGATGTGTTTTTCAGTATCCGACGAATTTAGCACAACCCTGGGGTCAGAACAATAGGGCCAGGTCCATGAATCACAGTTTTGTTAAGAGAATGCGTGTTTATTATTATGTTAATAGTTTGTCTGCTAAATGTGCTTGAGGAGAGAGGAGGGTTTTCAAAGATCATTATCTCTACAATGAACCATGGACTGATGGTAATGAATTATGCAAACACTTTGCAGGATTGGTACAAAACTAATTGCTTCTAATTATCTATGATTTAAATTGTTCCCTGCTATATGTCTAAGAAAGAAGACAATTTGTTAAGGATTGCATGTTGTTTTGGCCTCCAAGATTAAGAAAATTAAAAGAAAGTCCAATTATCCATACAAGTAATATACAAAAATTCGCTGAAAAGAGTCTTGTTATTTTAAACACACAACTCACAACAGCGAACAAGACCAGATAATTTAGAATTTAGATAATTTAGAAGCAATGTCACCTGAGTGACAGAAATGACCTAAAAAGCAAGACAAAAGTTTAATTATTTTAAAATTTATCCAATATATTGTTTAATTGATTAACAACCATGCATTACGATATCTCAGCTCAGAGTGTCGCTGACTGGCGTTTTTCATACTAATTGATAGGCCATTATCTACATAGTGCATTGTAGACGGATTTTCCCGTTATACTTCCCCATTATGATTTGGAGCACACGGTAGGTGTAACAGGTCGGCAGGGGATGCTTACTCCTCCTCGGCACCTGATCCCATATCTTATATATATGATGTATGTGTTATCTCTCCTCCTATTCTGTATTGGTTAATGAACTTTTGATATTGAATACTGTTCCTTATCTCCATATATTTCGTTTTATAAACTGAAATGTATTTTCAAGAACGTGTTATTAAATTACATTAGTATACTAAAACGAAACAAATGAATGTAATGAAATTATAACATACAATAATCAAGCTTATGATAATGAGGTCATGTTCTAATAATTAAATTATTAGTACGTTATACATTAGTTATAAGCCTTGTTATTTCTTTCTGGTCGCTGAAGAATATTTCAGACATAACTACTTCATAATTTACATCTTCTGATTTTATTTGATGCCGACAAGATGACATTCCAACAAACGTTTGTCATTTTGTCAAACAAATAATAACAATACAATCTGCTTCAATCCCCAGGATCAGTAATGGAGGACCATGTTCTCCTTAATAAAATCCCTAGAATTAGTTGCAAGATGTCCCTTATGTTAGACAAGAAATTTGTAAGAATTCTAACAAAAATATCTCGTTTTGAATCACTCCAATCGATAAAGGAGGCCCCCACTTTAGGTGATCCCACTTTATATGATTACAAGAGAAGGGATTTTTTGCCCACTTTAGGTGATCCCCACTTCACGTGATTACAAGAGAACGGATTTTTACAGCTTATCTACGCCTGAGAAGGGAAACTGATCCTGTTAATTAATCTTTCCTGAAGCGTTCGTTCACAGCGAAGTTTCGGAGAAGCAAATGTTTCAGAATCATTACAAATCATTATCGTTAAACTGGAAAATTTACAAAAAATGAGAGAAGGTCAGCAACAGAGATACGTAAAATCGATTGCTCTGATTCCTCCACAAGAAGACTTTCTGTGGATTTTCTTCGGTGTAGATTTAGGCTGAACTCAAAGTGCAATTAACTTTAATCTTCAATACATGTAATACCCATGAGAATGGTGCTAGTTAATTAATGTCAACAACGTGGAGGAGAAGATCCTAAATTCTTACAGATTTATAATTAAAATTAGCTTTTTTCTTCATATAACACGCAAATGGTGCAACTTTAAAAAAAAACTTCAAAGATCTGCTGATGTACATGTGCTGGATTGGGTTAATTTTAAGGCATAGACAGATGAAAAGGTTTTCAAAAAAAAAAAATTAATACATAATAGTTGGTTATTGTGCCTTTAAATCTTTTGAGAAATCTTGTGAAAAAAGACAACAGCTGTTTATTTTCTTCTCAAGGGAAAGTATACGATAATCACGGTTGGAAATTATTGACAAGCAAGTTGATGAAACAAGAATTTCAACAGTGTTGTTTAAAGTCATCATTTCGTAAGTTCTATGGTCGATACAATGACCTTGTCAGCAAATACAATTTTTCATTGAGTCAAAGGCTGATTGACGTTTTTCATACCAATTGTTAGTCCATCATTTAAACGCTGAATTGACGACGGATTTTTCCGTCATTTCAGATCATGACAATGAGCACACGGCGGGTGTGACCGGTCAGCAGGGGATGCTCACTCCACCATGGCACCTGATCCCACCTCTGATGTTTTGGAGATCCGTGTTTGCTCTGCTCGTATTTTGTATTGTTTTATGGACTTTGAGATCGAATACTGTTCGTTATCTCCATATCCTTCTTATGGTAAATATATGGAGATAAAAGTCCAATAAACAATAAGAAAATACGATCAGAACAAACACGGACAAGTGGGATAAGATGCTATGGGGGAGAGAGCATCCCCTGTCGACCGATCACACCCGCCGTCTGCTCCTTGTCGTGATCGGGAAATAACGATGATAAAATACTTCGTAAAATTTAGTTTCTTTTCAATAAGTATCCTTTCAGATATTATAACTGCTACTAAACGTGTCCACGCGTGGGACAGCCTCTGCTCTAGAGTCGCGAGGTAAGGTGTTGATCCTTACGTCGTGGGTTCGAATCCCACTATGAGACATGGAGACTGGTCCTTCGGATGAAACCGTATAAACTGAGGTGCCGTATTGCAGTAGGTGCTGGCACTGAAAAGATCCCTCATTTCTCAATGGCTGTAAGCGCCGTTTATAGATTCAAATGTGAAGCTCTCAGCGGGCAGGCGGTGGCATCTCCATACGAGGGGAAAAATTCTCGAGATGGACGTCAAACTACATACAATTAAGCAAACAACCCAAACTTGTTCTTCTTCATGTCAGAAGTAATACGTTGTAGACAGTCAAACGCTAAAAACGGTTTCTAATAAGGCCACAAGGAGATTACACTAGAAATTGATGTGTTTCCGTTTTTGGTTTGAAAATTAGAGAAATATTATCATCCTAATTGCAAAAGTTAAGGAGTCGTATTGTAGGTTTATTTGTTTGATTTTTTAGCAAACCAAATTTGTATTCATATGAAACAAAGAATATCAGCAGTTTCGTTTAAAGTCATCATTTCGTAAGGTCTACGATCGATATAATGACCATGTCTGACAGCAAATACAAGTTATCGTTGAGTCAAATGCTGACTAACGTTTTTCATACTAATTGTTAGTCTATTACTTATACACTGAATTCAGGATCGATTTTTTCGTTATTTCCCGATAATGACAAGGAGCACACGACGGGTGTGACCGGTCGGCAAGGGATGCTCAATCCTCCATGGCACTTAATCCGATCTGTGATGTTGGGGGTCCATGTTTGCTCTGTTCTCCTATTTTGTATTATTTTATGGACTTTTGAGCTTGAATACTGTTCGTTATCTCCATATATCTTCACTTGAAAAATGTTTCCCATTTAATTAGATGCCTCAATCTGACTGATGAGGATGCGGCACTTAAGATCTTTTAGCAGGGAGAATTTTTTACGTCCTTTTTTTTTGGTTGGTCCTTTTTAATGAACAAAAGTCATGTTTCTTCAGTCTTTACATATACTTTCTTTATTATTCGTCTCAGGATAAGTAAGGTTTTAATTCTAAGTTTTAGACATTACCACAGAAATCCGAAGATCTAAAAACCCACCACTCAAAGCTTCTAGAATCAATTGCCTCGAATCACTCTTACAGCAATCTCCGCGATTAGTGTTAACTGCACCTTTATTGAGTTCACCCCACTGCTAGACCGAAAAATTTCCTCCCAGGAGGACCAATTACACAACACCAGGAATCAAAACATGGTGCAGACAGTATTGAAGATATAACCTGAATTTTTAATTCAATTGAACTTTTCTTTTAGGAATAATTAACACAATTTTCCCCCACTAATCGGCAATATACATAGTAGATTCATCTTCGTTTATATTTGTTCATATAAATAACAATGCTGGTGTTTTCATGAGGATATAAAAGAGAGGCCCATGGGCCACATCACTCATCGAAGAAGCTTTGACCTTTCTGTTCTTTACCAGATTCCCTACTGTGGCTTCGCCCCAACCGCGGGGTCATAATTTGAACAATTTAGAATCTACACTACCCAAGGATGCTTCCACATAAGTTTCAACTTTTCTGGTCCACTGGTTCTTGAGAAAAAGATTTTCAAAGATTTTTCATATATATTTCTATGTAAAAATTTGATTCCCCATCGTGGCCCCGCCAAACCCCTGGGGGTCATGATTTAAACAATTCAAAATCTACACTACCCCAGGATGCTTCCACATACGTTTCAGCTTTTCTGGCCCAGTGGTTCTTGAGAAGAAGATTTTTAAATGACCCCACCCTATTTTTGTCTTTTCTTGATTATCTCCCATTGTGAAGGGACTAGGCCCTTTATTTAAAAATTTGAATTCTTCTTCACATAAAGATGCTTTGTGTCAAGTCTGGTAAAAATTGGCCCAGTGGTTCTTGAGAAGAAGTCGAACATGTTAAAAGTTTACAGACGGACAGATAGACGGACGCACGGACGGATAAAATGTGATCAGAAAAGCTCACTTGAGCCTTCGGCTCAGGTTAGCTAAAAGGTGCATAAATTCATACAGAAAAAAGCACAAACTTGCATATATGAACACCAAAAAACCAAAGGAAAAATTTTGTTATTGGAATTCATTATTTTCGTTTTCCCCCTTTAAGATCATAAAATAACAAAACTATATCATCCATGCATCACATCATTAGTTTGGGTATTAACTTATTATTTTTGTTGTTGTAGAAATTAACATTCTCCATTTAAAAAAATAATTAATGATGGAAATTAGTGAAAATAAAGAAACAGATATATGAAAAGAAATATTGCATATTTTATAATGACGCCTAATACTGTAGAAGTACGTTTTTCCGCGCGGTATTCATTTACCCATGGATTAAACAGAAATTGAGATTCCGCGGAATTATTACCCCGCGGAAAAAAGTATGTCTACAGTTATCAAATGACGAGGTTTCAATATAGAATGCATAACATGTATACCTGAATATTCATACAAAGTATGCATTTGAAATATTAAATTCTGCGGCAAAATTTTCCACCGCCCATTATTAATTATACTTAATCGATTACTTTAATTAATTAGTTTTACCTGCTCTACAAAAGGCAGATACCAACTCACTCTAATTAGAGCTTTTTGGTTTAGGCGAAATTGACAACAGATATTTCATTTGAATTGTAATCCACATAACAAAGTTAATTTTAGGCGATTAGTTTGCTCATTAAACTTAGCACTCATTTATCAATCCACGGACTATTCTTTATCGAATAACCATGAATCTCTGTATGAGTTACATATGTAACGTCACTAAAATGTTAAGTGCTACAATTTCAGAGTAGATTTTTTTCGATATCGTTCTGTCATTTAAGATAAATCGGATTTTCATTTTATCATTTAGTACATGTAGACTTACAGTGGAGAGTGTGATAAGAGTTAGAATCAGTCATGTGTCATACCACGTGTCCTAAACTTTGTTGGTTTCATTTAAAGGTGCACCGATGCCCTTCATCAAGAAAATCTTTTGATGGTTCTCTTAGGCTAGTTTTGCAGAATCTAAGACATGATCGATTATACGTATATAGTTGTCTTAAAGTAAAAGTTAACTCTTATTCGGCAACAGTTTTAACAACGGAAACGAGCTGGCGGAAGAATATTTTAATATTGTGTTTTGGCTATTTAATGCAGTTGATAACACATTTCTTGTCCTTGGTAATTAATTTTCTGAAAATCTTTACAGTGTCCATATAGTGACTTGATTAATCTACATGTATTTTTTTCGGTGGAGAGTGACAAAATTAATCCAATGGTCGCCAGCTAATGATTGAAAGACAAAAGGGTGTTTTTCATTTCAATTCATTCGGATGAAAATATCACTGAATGTCTTACTTATAATGAAAAGGTTAAAAAGTTGTACTTGACAATGGACATGCACCATGCAATTTAAAGCGATTTACAACGAAATAAATGGAGATAAAAAAACAGTTTTTATGCTCAAAAGCCCAAAATCTATACAAAATTGGAACAGAGTAAAGAGAGTCTAAAACATCAGAGGTGGCATCAGATTCCATTGAGGTGTAAGAATCCTCTACCGACAGATCACACCCGCTTGGTCCTCCTTGTCATGTTCGGGGAAATAATATATTGGTTAAACAATAACTATGAAAAACGCCAATCAGCATTTGACTATACGATAAATTGTTTTTGCTGACCTTCATTATATCGACCATGGAACTTAAGAAAAAATACTTTAAAGGAGACTGCTGATATTCTTGTATCAGCAACTTGTTTATGATCAATTAACCTCATTTAGAAATTGATCATATGTAGAACATGATCTAACATATCGAATCAGCTGAGAGATACAAATCCCGTATGCAGGTTATGAAGGTATTTTGCGGATAAGAAAAGGGAGTGGGCGATTGAAAAGTTAAAGTCATTACGTTTATCATAAAGCTTGGTTATTAGATTACCATCCGGTCCTTCAGATGAGACAGTGTAAACCGAGGTCCCGTGTCGCAGTAGGTGCTGGCACGAAAAAAATCCTTCCCTGATCAATGGACCTGGGTGCCGATTATAGGACAAAATTTGCAGCTCTCCACCGGCAAGTGGTGGCGTCTCCATATGACTTAAAAATTATCGAGAGGGACGTATAACAATAAACAATCAATCAATCAAGTAAAATATCCAAATACCGGTAGGAAACATATGTGTTAGAACCTGTGGTAAATTTTTTCTCAAGCTCACCGGGATTTATCGTGTCGTCATATAAGAATGGAAAGAAGCATTGTTAATTAAATACTTCGTCGATATATCCAAATGCTGAGTTGATGGCCACAGCAAGATATTCGACATTCTCCTTCATATGGATACAAAAACAGGTCTGCTAATAACGGGTTGCAAATTGTACCCATGTGTATTCCAATAAATTGTTGGAAGACCAGGTCTCCAAAAACATGAATATATAATTGTTAATCAGAAACCCAAGCAACTTCTTTAAATACAGAGTACTTGTGTGTACAATCAGAATGTTTTAGCGATATCAAATTAGATCAAATCAGAATCATTTTAAACATCGTGAAAAAATCAGGATGCAGTTGTCACCTTTTGTATAATGTATTCTTTTCAAAGATTTTGTGTTTTGTGTACACGTTCGCTTTGCTTTGTGATCGGAAAATGACGTAAACATAGATTGTGGCTAGACCTTCGTCAGACATTAAAAGTGAAAGTCACGAGTCTTTTGGATAGCCCTAAAAAATCAAAACCCCTTTTCCGGGTAGGCGTTTGCACGATAAAGAACCGATACCTTTTAATTAATCTATCAGTGTCGAGTACAGATTAAAATTTGAAGAAAAGCTTTAAGTTTGAAGCGCTTCACCTGTATTTAGTGACCTCTCCATATAAGTGAAAAATTCTTGAATTAAAATTCTAAGAATTTTTGAACGCTAACAGGAACTGGTATTGCTTGTAAATTGAAAAAAGATTCCTGAATTTGCTGTCGATATGTTGAAATGTACTTTTAAGGTCTTTGATGTACTCCGCATATTCTTTCCGGAGGACATTGGACTGTAGTGTATTTTTGCTTTTTGTTGGGATTAGGGGCAATTGCTAATGTATAGCACCGGAAGCTGATAACTATAGAACTCTTTCAAACTCATTTTCAAGGTGAAATTCTCTCATTCCGATCTTAAAGCATCATAACATGACAACTTTTTTCATTATCAATTCCAATGTCTCAAGGCTAGCAGAACAACAACCTTTTCAGGTCTGACAAGTGTTTGACACCAACAGTTCAAAGAAGTAGGCAAGTTAAATGGCGCCAAAATGTTTTTATCTTTTAATAAATACTCCGTATATTTGAAAATGGAGAGATATTACCTGATAAAAATGCCCAAGGTATGAAAATCGTATGCTGTCATTTCTCTTCGTTAAAATGTCTGTATAATTAAGTAATTCAGCACACAGCTTTAATTTTCCTAGCAAAGCTGTGGTTTCTGTTTATTATCATAGTAAATGTTGATGAAAAAGGTGAATAAGACAAAAAGTGGTTGATTTTATAAAATAAATCTACAAACAAATCTACAATACAAACAATACAAATATATGAACAATGTTTTAAACACGAATTCCTGGAAATTTCAGAGTAAATATTTATTAAAACATCAGATGCACTAGAATGATGGCATTTTCACGTCTATTGTTCCCTGTACATTTTCTCATTACATAAAGGTTGTACCGCAATATATTATTGTCCTATCTTTTCCCCCTAATTAATACCTATGTTACATGTCTTTATTATATAAAGGTTAAGCTTAACAAAACTGACGAATCCATTGTTTGGAGATATCAAGTATAGGAGATGCACTTTATCGAAGGAAAAGAAGCATCCAATTTGCGTTACAAATGAGACATCCTGCTGGTTATGTCTTTGTAATGTCGTCGCTACAGTCCCTGTTTTTATGATCTTGTTTGTAAGGATGAGACAAATTAAGGCTGTGCTGCTTTATCCGGAATAATAAGAGCACTTTGTAACTCTGCAATTAGAGGATTCTCTCTTCTTTCAGCGTTGTCTTTAATTAGGTAACATTTTACGGTCTTTAGAACAACGTTATTTGCAACGTAAATTATTAAATTTCTGAAGCTTGGGATGAAGTATGTGGTTTAAAATTTCATTTTTGCATATTTTGAAGTCTGAACAAAACGCCGTGATTTTTTTGATTTTCTTAAATTTGTTTTTGACAAATCAAATGAATGGAAAGTGAACAAAATAGAAACATGTAGCAGAAATGATGGAACAACTTCTGGCGTTTGTGTAGCAACATAGATCAGATAAAGATTCTTAAGGGAAAAAATACGATTGAAATTAGATCCTTTGAAAACCGAAAATAGTAGCATGAAAAACGTACGACCTTTACTCATTTTAAACAATGATGCATGGATTATCAAACACGATATTGCAGACTCTTAATATCTTTTATTTTCAAGCAAATAAAACATAAAACCGCGGCATGCTACTGCCAAATTTGTTGATATCGCAAAGATTTAAAAAATAACGTTTGAAATAAAGCAATTATAAATTCTATGGTCAATTTAAAAGTTTATTATTAAAAGGCATGCAAATAAAAAACTATAACATCTCTTATGCTTATTTGTCAAAGAAAGAACACACATGGTATAAACAGATCTGCTCAATTTTTTTCTATTGACTAAAAAAAATATATTTTCAGCAAATAATTTACGATCAAGGGACAGCAATTTATTTGTGTTTGTTGTTCCTACAGTAGGTGCTCGTTCTATATCCATTTTTCCCGGAATAGGGTTCTCCAAGAATTAATTCATCATTAATGATTTTGACATGTCCGTATTACACTGGTCGTGTTAAGTCACGTAGGGTAAATATTATATTGTAGTAATTAGTGCACCAATGTCAACGACCGATTAGAAAGCTTGACGTGCACCTGTTCCTCTCTCAGACTCCAGAACAATCAAATAATGCTCTCAGAGAAACCTTTGTAAACCAGATTATTATATAAAATAAATATTGGAGCGCCGTGTACTTGAATCCACTGGCGAGATGATCAAATAATAGAGTCAAAGAAATAAATGCATTAAAAGTCGGACTCACTACACCGAAATGATGTTGTATTGTAAAGGGTTTTTTTTTTTGATTGGGTTTCCATATCATGTCTCAAAAGGTTGTGTATATATTAAAATGAAATATTTGATAAAGTATCCCATAAGGGTTTGGGAAATTACGGAAGAGATTCAAACCTTGGCGATATTGTTCTTAAGGAGATGTCAAACTTCACTCACTCGACCAGAAATTGTGTAACTTCTCCGAACCTCTAAGTTTTGTTAGTACAATGTAGTAAATATTTACTATCTTTTGTTCCAGTTTCTTAGAAATCTTTAAATCCATAACATCCGTGACAAACATTTCAATGCAAACAACCGAGTGACTGTAAATAAGCAAATAGATCCTTGTTTTCTTCAATATGAACAATAATTACAGTCTATAGTTAATGAAGATGGATATATATCAGCTTGTCCTGCTTACGGAAACAAGGCCTTTTTTTATACTATTATGTAAAAGAAATGTTTTTGAATTGTTACAAGGTATAAAGAGCTTTTGAAGAATTGTTCTTTGCTCTATTCTGTGTGGAGTCAAACTTGAACCACAAAATCTTGATACAGTTGCTTAAAAAAGCGATTACTTAAAAAGATCTGCCTTAAAGGAAAATGATAATTATTGTCACTTGTTACCCAAACTTATGATCAATGTGTGTCATATTTGGCATTTGCTTCCTTTCAGTTTCAGTTTTGGTGACATGCCTTTTTACTTAGCTCCTGCTATTACAATTTCTACTGTTTTAAAATAGTTTTTAGAATATGATTATTTCCCATAAACGTCCGTGCTTGCTTTTAAGATTCATGATACTTTTACTACGTCATAAAGTAGAGTATACATTACACACACACACACAAAAATAGAAAATACATTGGAAACCTTTAAAAATAAAAATACAACTGCACCTGATCTTTCAAGCAACATAGGGTAATTTTGCAAGTTAAAATTTAACAAAAGATAGGGGGTTTCTAAATTAATAAAATACGATAAAAGTTTTGTCTATTCTTACCAATTTTGAATCAGCTCAGCTTGAACCGATAGACAGGGGAGCTCACTCCTTCTAGGCCTCTGATCCCACGTCTTGACGTTCCTTTTTCATTACAAATTACAGATTTTAATTGTTTTGTTGGGCCTTTTTTTATTAATCACGATTTGTCATCCCCGCTTATTCATCTTTACAATTTATCAAAAATGTCTAGAAATAAAGAATATTGAACTTTTAATCAAAATTTGAATACTGTAATTAATTTTTTTTCGAAATTGGTACTGTGCTCGTACATCATCATCGAAAATAACAAAACAACAACATTCTTAGAAAACATTATTTAATATCAAAGTTTATTTTTTTTTTTTTTAAATCTACCAACACTTAATTTGAATCTTTTAAGATTTATTTATTTGTGAAATTTGTTGGCAAATCTAGACGTGTTCAATGTATGTGTTTATTAACAAAGTCTGTGTTTGTTTATTTGTAAATGATTCATCTCACTTTCTGATTATGAAGTGCACAAAAAGAAAAAAAATGTGCCCTATCAACGATATGCAAGAGGTATTTGTATTTGATTGCGGGTAAAAACTTTACACATTCTGCAAAACCTAAATTTGGGAATCATCATAATCATGAACATGTACAATTAAATTTTAGGCATGATCCGGAAAATACATAGCTTATAAGCTTATATCTGTCAATGTCATTTATGGAATTTTAATTTTTCTAAAAATAAAAACAAAATGTAGATTTGATATAGATTCTCCGAGAATTTTGAATTGACTGATGGACATATACAACAGCTTCATGGTTTATGTTTGCTAAATCGTCAGATCTGTCCACGATTGATTCGTGTTATATGTTGACAGGCTTCTGTTAGTGACCGCTCGTTTCTGCTCACCACACAACACTGATCTCCTATTGCTCCATTCGTCATTACAGAAGGGTATCAACTATTGTTAAGCTAGCAGCATTCCTCATTACGGAGAGGTATCAATTACTGTGAGGCTAGCAGAAATCTCGAGTAATCTCTTGTTTTCCTGTTCCAAGACAAAATTTATTCGTTCTGCCCTGGATGAGGTTTAAATGAAATAAAGGCGAAATAGAAACAAGACAATTGAGCAATAAATCTTTCTGGACGACAAATGGTCTGAAATCAGCTGATCGGGTTTATATCCATAGCACTTAATCAAATCCGGTCTTTTCAATCAAGGAAAATAATTGACAGACCTGCTCATGAATATTCAGATCTCCTAAAATATTCCGTATTTTGTAAAATATTTCTTCATCAATACTTGCAATATTTTTCACATCACTTTCAAATTAAATTCGTTTGCAAATCTAAAGATTATATAAATTCGAAGAAAGATAATTATAGCACATTGTTTTGGAGAAATCAAGTGTAAAAATTTGAGAAAAAGTATGTATGAAAATATGCTGAAGAATCTATTTTTGAAATAGATGACACCTGACTGTTTTAAGTAAGTGTTTGTTGATTTTTTTTTTAAATAGGAGAAAAATTATGATTTCTTCTTCAATTCCACAGAGATCTTTTTTTATAAGTTACATCAGTTTGACTAGAGGTAGTTCCTGACTTTTTTTTCACCAGTACGCCAAGTTTCGTTATTTTGTACCACCTGGATAAAATTCTCAAGAGAAACTTTAATACTGACTTCATTCTCTCAATTACAAGTGAGTCCATTGATTTTCAAAAAGATAACACTTACCAAGGTTGTCTTGGTTTTTACGGCTTTAAATTACAGATGTTAAATCCTGATGCTGCAGGAAAATTACCATGGCTCTATCAATTATTAAGAAGACTCAACGAGAGGAAAGAAAATAAAACAGAAATTGAGAAATATATTAAGAAGAAGAGTAATTCCTACAGCTTAAAGTTTATAAATACAAAATTCAATGTGTGAAGTAAGGATGAGGACAAAGTTCTTTATCATATTAACGAATGAAAATATGATAGAACAAAATAATAAAAAGAAACAGAGAGAGCTCAGAATGAAATATGCATGAAGACAACGAACAATGATATTTTTCAAAAGTCAATTGAATGAAGGACATGGAGATAATGAATAGTGTTCAATATCAAAGTCCATAAAACAATACAAAATAGGAGCAGAGCAAACAGCTGCATATGTATCTTTGTTTGTAAGGATTCGTATGAAGTTTCGGAATCCAGTAAATACATATGATAGTTCAAATTCAATTTGGTTCTTCTGGATATTAAAAAAAATTAAAACTGACATATGATTTTGAAGAATTTCTTGCTTAGAAAGGGAACTATGAGCATAAGTTGGATTACCACTTGAAGATTTAAATCCAAATTCTTCTAAAATACAATCTATATAATGAGCCTTACAAACAAAGACAATGCTGTTACCTGCTTTGTCAGCAAGGACCGATCGTGTAATCTAGAATACAGAAGGACACATGGTTTTCTATGGTCGATTCAACAACCTTGTCAGCATATACAATTTATTATTGAGTCATATAAATTGTATGCCAATTATTTATACACCAAATTGACGACATTTTTTCCCCTTTAAATCCTAATCATTACAAGGAACCTCGGGGCGGGTGTGACCGGTCGGCAGGGAAGGCTCACTCCACCATGGTACGTTATCCCACCTCTGATGTTTTGGAGGTCCGTGTTTGCCCTCTACCTATTTTGTATTGTTTTGATATTGTATATTTTCATTAGATCCATATGTTTCATGGTTCTCAATTTGGCCCTTAATCTTTTTAATTTTAACATGGATCTGATACATTTAAACCATTCTGACAAAGTGTCAACATCTTTTTATTCAGATCCGGTCCATCGTCTGGCGTAATCTTTAACAGAATTCATAATATTTATGACATTCCGACGTCAGTTAAAGGATCGAGGTTCCCTTTACATAGGACTTTTTAAAATAAGTGATCTAAGTCCTCATTTTTGATTATATTTTCGTGATCTGAAATGACGTTTTCAGCAGGAATATAGATATAGGGCTAAGAAAAACACGAACATGATGAAGGATTATGTTTCATATACTCGATATCCAGGCTATGTTAAGATTTTTGTAAATAAAAATTTTGGAAGCAATGGTTGGTGTATATTTGTAGGAAATCCTTGGTATTAATAATAAGTTTAGACAACACCGACCTCGGAGAATGGAATTAAGATCAGGTACAATAAATCAGCAACCATTACCTATTGACCAATTAATCATGTCATGTGCTCTTTGTAACGATCGGATAATAGGAAAATCCTTTATTGAAAATAATGACGTAAATATTCAAAGCCAATAGAGTGGTCAAGCTGATGATCTCATAATTGTATCAGAATCAAAAGTTGTTGTATAAAACTGTATAGATGTTTTAGCGAAATATTGTTCAGACTGGCAATTATCTGTCAATATAGAAAAACAGATCTTATTATTTTTTTCTCAAGAAAATAGTTTACAAAATAAAACATCAAATTTATTTTTTCTTACAATCACCAAATGTTTAACACATCTAAAGGATCTAAATATTTCGCTATTGTGTTCAGATCTGGTGGAAAAATTAAATTTGTCACTGAGCGGCTATCAGATTTTTCGGCAAATATTACTTTTTCAGCTGATATAATGTTGAAATTATATTACTCAATGATAATAACAGTTATAACAAATGAATCTGTAATGATAAAACAAGAATATCAGCAGTCTCGTTTAAAGTCATCATTTCGTAAGTTCTATGGTCGATACAATAACCTTGTCACCAGATACACTTTATCATTAAGTCAATGCTGACTGACGTTTTTCATGCTAATTATTAGTCCATTATTTATACATTGAATTGACGACGGATTTTTCCGTTACTTCCCAATTATGATGACAAGGAGTGCATGGCGGGTGCTCATTCCTCCATGGCACCTGATCCCACCTCTGATGCTTCGGAGGTCCGTGTTTGCTCTGCTCCTATTTTGTATTGTTTTATGGACTTTGATTTTGAATACTGTTCGTTATCTCCATTAAACCTACATTTGAAAAAAGTTTTAGATCAGAATTAAAAAACAGGTAGATACTGTAAACCCCATATTCTAGAAAAAACAAATCTTTGCTATTCATGTAAATTGTTTATTGAAGACCAAAAACATTTTGTTTTACACTATCCAATGTATGATCAATATAGATGCAAGTATACTGATATATTTAATGTTAACACATATACATGTTATAACCCATTAGAAAAAAAACGTCAATCCTACAGATATTACCACTACTTGAAGACTTCTTTATTTCTTGAAAAAGTGCTTTGACTCCAGAAAAGAAAGTCAAAAATAAATATTTACTTAGAATTATACAATATTTTATTTACCACACTTTTGTCATTTTGTACATGCATGTATTATTATGACTATATGCTGACACGCTTATGGTCAATAAAGTAAAAAAATGATAATTTGTATTCGGTCATTATTCTTTAAACACTGATTTGTTTACTCTTTCATGACACACAGTCCCACATCTGATGCTGAAGGGTCCGATTTGGCTCAGCCCCAATTTGGTATTGTTTCAACAGGTCTGGACGATTTCTAAATAAGGAAGTCAAGAAGGATAACCGCGAATTACTATTAATACACAGAATAAACAAGGCACTAATCCTTCCGACCAATCAGATAACAGCATTTAGACATACCCATGACAAAATAAATAAAACACGTGGTTTTTAAGTTTTTTGCTCAAAAGATTTTTTTAAAACAAACTTTTTTTTAAAACTTTATGCGCATTTGGGAATAATATAATATTTATGACAATTCTACCGTGAACAAACACGACTTGAAAGCTTAGATTACGTTTTAAGTGGGATATAGTAAAAAAAAATCTTGTCTCTAGGAGGTAGCAATCCCAAAGGTTTAACTTACGTTAAAAATTGATATAAATACGGTAACTTTTCAGTTTTTAGAGCGTGACATAAAAGTCTTATCGAAAAGATATCTGTCTTTATTATTTGTGAGTATTTATTACAGAATACTAGTAGTCCATGCAGTTTCTGATATGCAAGGTAAGATATTGGGATAAAACGCATTCATGTATAATTACAGGATTCTCTTTTCTCCACGTTATATACGCCTTTCCTTATGTAAAGGTTATAGGCCAAAAACTGTCCAATCTGTGAGAAGAAAGAACTGTTGGAGGGCCGTTAGGCCCGACAATAGTTCTTTTTTCTCACAGAATGGACAGTTTGAGGCCTATAACCTACTTAAAACATTTACCCTATTGTGTTCATAATGTACTCTCTTAAAACTTTTTCCCATCCATTGTATTAAGTTAGCATTGTCTACTTATTGGACTGTCTTAGGTGAGGGTTTTATGACAGTCAAAAGATTTCAAAAGAAACTTGTATTCATTGTAATTGTTAACTTAGTGGACAGTTACAGGTAAGTGCAATTTTTAAACAACTGACTAACGAATATTTAATCACAAGGCATGAGATTCCATCACCATTTTGATGTGATTGTGAATGTTGAAAGCATGTCTTCTTCCAAGGAAGCATATTTTGATGCAAAACAACTTCAGATATGAAGGGCAAATGCATACCGGGGTATGTCATTCTTGTGATATTTTGAGCCTAGGATTGTCAAGAAAATGAACTTTGAGCTCAAGATGGACGTTTTATTTTTCAAATATTTCTCAACGTCTGATCAAGGTTTTTCAAGGATGCAGAAAAACAAAGGGAACGTAGAAAGGTTTTCGTAATTTAATCAACAATATTCAGATGTTTTAGGAGAGGATAATCAGAGCAGAAATGTAAACGGGTACTTATTGTGTTTTTTAACTGAGAGAGAGAATGTTACACGGTACCCAACGTTGATGTACGTTAAGGTGTTGAGTGATAAAGAAATCAAAAAAATTATAAGCTTTCTTTTCGCCGAAATCAGAAACAAATCGGGAGATGAGTAGACAAGGCTATTGACAAAACACCCTTGCATTCCTGTAGCAGAAAAACGATGGATGTGCTCCTGTAGAAAAATGAGCAAAATTATTCAAAGTACTAGTGAGAAATAAGAATTTAAGGAGCGACTGTTTCTTGCCAGGAGAAGTGATATCCCCTCATGTGTTGTTGGTGCAAATTACATTCCAATAGAATTCAGATTGAGATATTTCCTTCAAATTTAAGTTTTGATGTTCATTGTGAGCTGGAATATACATTTCATCATTTATTGGAATAATTACAAAGTTTCAGTTTTTGTGACTTGGAATGGATTATTTAATTACGCTGTGAAACTGTTAGATTCATTGCCTGAAAAATATATATTTGTGTTTACTTGTGTTGTGTTTTCTTAATCTAGTAAGTTACCTGTAGCTATCCAATAAGTTATTGAAAACTGTCCATTATTTTTAATAATGGACAGATTTTTAAACTTATTGAACAGTTTCAGGTAACTTATTGGACTATTTTGGGCCTTGCAAGAAATAGAAAGCATTAAAAGAACAAAAGATGATGTCATACTAATGTTTTAAGCCCATATAAAGTCTGCATAGCTATGTATTCGGTGCTCATGAAACCCGTGATAATTCAAAAATTATCGATGAAAATC
Organism: Saccostrea glomerata; assembly: GCA_003671525.1. Classification (NCBI taxonomy): domain Eukaryota; kingdom Metazoa; phylum Mollusca; class Bivalvia; order Ostreida; family Ostreidae; genus Saccostrea; species Saccostrea glomerata. The sequence continues at coordinate 42,473 of PRKT01000445.1, read as the reverse complement.
GGACGGCTAAGCAAAATTATATTTACCATCATATAATATATTCTGGTAAATGTTATAATTGAACTTGATAAAAACTTGCTGATGCAATCTATACCTCTGTAAACGATTACATTCTATCATGCATTATTTTTTTTCTTTACCGAGATAAAAATGTCAAGGTTGTTCACGATAAAAATGTGGGGAATACCTTATTTTTCAAAAGTTTTCATCTTACTTCTACCGATTTTTTGTTAAAAAAATCTTTTTGAGGAAAAAAACAAAAGCACGTGTTATCTTTTTGTTCTTTTAAAATATCTTTTGGGGTGTGTAAAAATGCTGTTGTCTGATTGGACAGAAAAATAATTACGTGTACTTGATGTACATGTACATTTATAGCAACTTTCGGTTATCGTTCTTGACTTCCATATTTAGAAATCGTCCAGACCTGTTCAATAGACTTCTGATCTTGGATATTGTTCGTGAACCTTATTTCACATTAAAGAAACTGATTCTCACAAACTTCAAAGAACGTTTAGAAAATGATAAATCTTTCCAAACATTAATAAATATGTATCATCATTAAATATGACTTCAACACTTTATGCAACCATTCCTATTAAAAAAATCAAACGTTTAAATTTATGCACAACTGATTCTTCAGTGAAAATTAAACATTGGTTTTTAAATGTTTCCAAATCTTGAGAATAGTCGTTAACTAATCACTCTGTAAAATAATTCTTCGGCACAGAAGAACAATGAAGTGCAACGGCATTCTAGATCTATTGCCGTCAATCTATATGAGGAGTTCGTAAAAATCTCCTTGCGTAAAATAATACCTTTCCTCAATTAATGATTAGATTTATGTTTATTAATGTAAATGCCTCTATTTAGGGTGAAATCAAGAAGTGAATCAAAAGTAAATGGGAGACCTTCAAAAAGTAATTAATCTATTTCCTAATTAAATATACTAGTACCAGAGACAGGTAGGCTCTATTCGGGCAACTATCCCCAGTACTAGCTATTTTCCCTGACTTGATTTCAGTGCTATGGTCAGTCACAGTGGACGACCACTCAGGAAAATAATAAGATAGGCAGACAACCAAATTAAGAACCTTGGTTTACCCTAATGTCTAATTAAGCTTCTTCCCTCTCCAATCTGTTTAAAATAAGAAAGACCAAAACAGAATTCCGGGTTTAAATACACAAATGGTATTCTAATTGTAAAGGGTGTCAGGTCATTCCATTCGACCAGGATAAATCGTTTAAATGTTTGTTCAATAGAATGAAAACAATACAAAAGTAAAAAGATTATTGAATTTCTCTAGGTGTTTGACAGTTCTATAAAGTATCTATACAATCCTTGGCGACTGGGGTAATTAAGATTTGGATCATTGGTTTAATTAGAAATACCATGCATGAAAAAACTCTTGTTGTACCTTTTAGTTCATCATCAACATTCAGTTGCTTTTAAATGCCAACGCCATATATCCCATAGATCTCGAAATAAAAGACACCACAGAGTATGCCACATCACTAAAACAATCATATTTACCGGTAGATGTATTACTGACTATAGACAATAAATGCCTACAAACAGAATTAATCTATGATAAAAATGATGATTCTAGTTACTTTCATCGCCAATTTCTCTTATTTATGTAGGAATATTCAACTTTCACCTATGCCTTCGTATAAAACAAAGAAGAGCAACTCTAGCAAAATTGTACACATCGTCTCTCTAGCTAGTATTTCTTATTAAAACGTGATTGTGACGTAAATCTTTTGTTTGCGTTTTCCATTCTGTAGCTTAGTGTTGAACTAACTCCCCTAACAATCCATTAAGTCACCTGTAAGAGTCCATTATTTTTTAAAACTGTATATTCTTAAAAAGAATGGACAGTTTTTCAAAAAAAGAATGGGCAGTTAAAACAAACAGAATGGAAGGTTACAGGTAAACCTTGGCAGAACACGGTGTCTGCATCGGATCTGTTCGATTTTACACATTTAAATCCATGAATAATACACATTTCTTCAATGCTCAAAACAATTTTTTTTCACAAACCTTGTACTCAAATGACACAATTTCACATTTGATTACGAGTTTGGATGCATCTTTCCCTTGAGAAGAATCCATTTTAAGTTTGAAGTTGGCTAATCTTAAATCCATTACCCAGAAAACAGTTTGCACCATGAAAAAACTACACTGCTGTAGTGAATATTTCGGTATTTTCTTTACGCTAACTATTCCATGTTTCCATGTAAAAATATCACTGGTTTTGTGCATCTTTTGGTTTCAATTCGATTTCTATTATTTCATATTTTCTCTCCAGCGGAGGGAAACATGTTTGCCTTCACAACGCAAAATAGAAACTGATTTTAAGGAGTTACATTCGTATATGAATAAAATACTAGCATATAGTATACAAGGCCACGGCCCTCAATTAATTCTTTCTCTCACAGAATGGACAGTATTTGGCCTTTCTCCTTTACATACCAAGACTGTAGATAATTAACATCTGTTTGAAATCACGATACATCTTCTTTACTTTTCTACGGAAGGAATTTTTTCATACATTTTAATACAATTTCTCTTTAAATTTGCGCCTTTAAGTGTAAAGCACTGTTTCTTACGTCAGAAGGATATGGAGATAACGAACAGTATTCAATATCAAAGTCCATAAAACAATATAAGATAGGAGCAGAGCAAACAAGGACCTCCGAAACAATAAAGGTGGGATCAGGTGCCATGGAGGAGTGAGCATCCCCTGCTGACCGGCGTGTGCTCATTGTCATGATCGTGAAATAACGGAAAAATCCGTCGTCAATTCAGTGTTTAAATAATGGACTAACAGTTGGTATGAAAAACGTCAGTCAGCATTTGACTGAATGATAAATTGTATTTGCTGTCATTTTATCGACCATACATTTAGAAATTACGAAACAATGACTTTAAACGAAACTGCTTATATTCTTGTTTCATCAACTTGCTTGTCAATAATTTTACCTCGTTTTAGAAATTGTTGATACGTAGAGCATGCTCTTGCGTATCAAATCAACTGAGATATGTACACTCCGTATGCAGGTGATGAAGGTATATTGCTGCATTAGTAAGGGAAGATGACGATAGAAAAGTTAAAGTCGTCACGTTTATCATATAACTTGGTTCTGAGGTTACCATTAACGTCTTTTTCAAGTAAAATAATCAAGTATGAAACAGATGTGTCAGACTCTGTGGTATCTTTTATCTCAAGCTCTCCTGGATATAACGTTTCGACGTAGGAATGGAAATTACCATTGTTAATTGACAATACGTCGTCGATATATCTGATTGTCGAGTTGAAGGCCACAGCAAATGTTTTTCTTCTTTTCACGCATAAGATTTTGCATAAATCCTGCTTCATATGAATACAAAAATATGTCTGCTAATAACGGAGCGCAATTGGTCCCCATGGGATTTCCAATAGATTGTTGAAATACCTGGTCTCCAAAAACCATATAGACATTATTAATCAGAAACTCAAGCATCTTCTTGATGTCAACTTAGAGTGTGTGCAATCAGAATCTTTTTTAACAAAATAATTTTTCAAATGATAAATGACCAGGTAAGTAAATTTACGAGTTCCATTTTTATTAAAAACGCAGCTGGCAATGATATCAAAAAGCCTGGATTTTAATTTATCGTGGGGAATGGTTGTGTATAAAGTTGAAAAGTCGTAAGTTTTTAAACGGTTGATTTTGGTAAAATCTTGTGATTTCAAATTGTCCAAAAGTTCTTTAGAATTTTTTAGTATCCACATCTGATTCACACCACTTCTTAAATATATAGTTTCACTGTACTCTTGAAGTTTTCCTTCACTACTGTCGATATCTTGGTGAGGAGTAACGAAAGAGGCTTGGTTGAACATTTACTGGAACCCGCAATGTATCTTTGTTTGTAAGGATTCTTATGAAGTTTCGGAATCCAATATATATGAGGTACTTCAGATTCATTTTGGCTCTGTGGAATATTAAAAATATTCAAAGCTGACATATGATTTTTACAGGTGACTTAATGGATTGCTTTGTCGGCAGGGACCAGAACGTAATGATCATGTAATATATCTAATTCTTTTTTCACTTCTAGTTTATTGAACACAGAACACAGAAGGATAGATGGTTTTCATATTGCTCCTTAATCTTCTAATACGTGACTTTAACATGGATCTGATACATTTAACCCATTCTGACAAGGTGTCAACGTCTTCCTTTTTAATATCTGGTCCATCGTCTGGTGTAATTTTCAACAGAATATATAATATTAATGAAATTTTGACGCCAGTTGAAGGGTCGGGGTTCCCTATATCTAGGACCTTTTAAAATTGCTGATCTAAGGTCCTCATTATTAACTATATTTACACCTGTAATGACGTGTCCAGCAGGACTATAGTTATGGGGTGAAGAAGAACATGAACACGTTGGAGGATTGTTTCAGATGCTCTGTATCCAGACTGGACCCTTTTGTGATTAAGAATATTCCTTATATTAACAGCGTCAATTCCTTTATTGGCATATTGAAGTTTAAGGAAAAGACGGATTGTTTTAGCTGCATTTTCTTCCGCAAAACGCGCAGGTTTTAAAAGCCTATGAAATGCAATATCCATAATCACAGATCCGAGTCTATATTCTGGTGTCGACGAATCAAAAATTGGACTTTCCTTGGCTTTTTCAAGAAGACCATTTAAAAGTTTCAAAGGGACAGAGTAAAGTTTGGTGCAAATATGATGTAGACCTAACTGTTGATTTACATAAGGTAGTAATGAATCAAAAGAGACGTTGTGTATTGTAGGTTTATTGTACGACCGATGCCCATGACTACGCTTACGTCTCTGTGTATGGTTAAAAAGTCCCATCACATTTACATTATTACATTGTGGACTGGAAAGATTTCCAACACTATCGACATTGTCATTACATCCATAGGGAAATGCTGTCCCTAGTTTTCTAATCCAAAATTCTTCTCGTTGTCTACGGAAAGGTGTACTCAGCGATGGACTATTAGTGTGGTTATAAATCTTTTCAAGAATTCTAACTTTCATGGACAAAATAGAATGATTAGGTAAATTAAAATGTTTGTATAAAAGCTGCTGACCACCATAATCTATTTGAAATCGATGACCTGATATTCTTTTATTAAGTGATCCCTTGGTTTCACCAACATGAACAAGTCCACACAGATTACATTCTGTTCTATTCAGAATATCACAATGTTATATGGGGTTGTAAGAAAGGAATACATCTGCTATCAAGGATTACTTCTTTTTTTTTAAATATGGAGCTATGTTGGTCATTTAACCGTATGACTATTAACACAGCATGAAATTTCCCTTAATGTTCTTTTTATTTTTATCATCATACATGCTTTAAAAGGTCTTAATAAAAGAGTAAACAAACTTTGCATAAAATGTATAAGTCAAGTTTACTTTTAATTGTTGATGCATAAGAAAACCATCTGCCACAATGCACACCTTATTATGTTAAGATCCATCATAATAATTTTCCATACAAATATTCCTGTGTACAATTTTTAATCATATTTATAGCGGCAATCTACACTTAATGCATAATCCAAAACAAGTATTACACAAGAGTAAAATAGTTTTTCATAAGCATTTAAACTGACATCTTTATTACTATGAATGGAAGATATAATTTTTCCTAGTGCACCCCCTTCTTTAGCATTTTTGCATGAAATTACAAGTGCGCGTAAATGTCATACCTTAATACTTATAATTTTCAACTGTTTCTAATCATTTAGTCCAATAATGAATTCAAAATGGATTGCCCTTGACCCAGTTTTATTAAATTGTACACACTTAGATTTATTGCTGTTTATAAGAACTCTCCAACGTCCACATCAGCTATATGTAGTTTATCTAATATACATTGTGAATGTTATACGTAAAAAGAAAAAAAAGAAACACTTGCTATGGCCTTCAACTCGACATTTATATATATATATAGACGACGTATTGTCTATTAACAATGGCTATTTCCATTGTTACGTCGATAAGATATATCCCGGTGAATTGCAGATAAAAGATACCACAGAGTCTGACACATTTATTTCATATTTAGGTATTTTACTCGAAAATGACGATAATGGTAAACGAATTACAAAGCTTTAAGATAAAAGTGTACGAAGTTTATATTTCTCAGTTGATTTGTCAAGCAAGAGCATGCTCTACATATGAACAATTTCCAAAACGGGGTAAATTTTTAACAAACAAATTGGTGAAACAAGAATATGAGCAGTTTCGTGTAAAGTCATCAATTCGTAAGTTCTACGGTCGATACAATGACCTTATTAGCAAATAGCAGTTTTTACACAATGAATTGTCGACGGATTTTTTCGGTAACTTCCCAATATCATGACAAGAGCACACGGCGGGTGTGACCGGTCGGCAGGGTATGCTCACTCCTCCATGTCACCTGAACCCATGTCTTGGAGGTCCCTATTTTCTCTCCTCCTGTTTTGTATAGTTTTATGGACTTTTGATCTCGAATACTGTTCGTTATATCCATATGTTTCATAACCCTGCGCCATGCTTTACTATTTGAATTAAACTTTTTCCTTAAACTTAATAATGCTGATAATATATCATTATACATGTATCAAAGAAATTTAGACTGATATTTACTCAAGCATTCATTTTATATGAAAAGAAAAAGTAGTGTAAAATGTAAAAAAAAAAAAAAAAAAAAAAAAAAAAAAAAAAAAAAAAAGTACTGTCATAGTTAACTATAGAACTATATTTATAAAGTATAATTGACTTATTTGAAATATGTCATTTTATTAGATTACAAGTACGAGGGTTGTCCCAAAAAGTCGTAGACAATGTTAATAACTTTTTTAACACGCAACCAATACTAACCAAATTTTGCAAAGTCATAATACATTCAATGTTCTTTAAAATTGTGAATTCTTAAATATTTATCTTTCATATCAATTATATTGGGACGATTTATATGAAAGCCGATATGGTCTGTCGGCGCACGACCAAAATCCGGAATAATTGACGCATATAACTATTACATTTGTTTTTATTTCTTTGGTACTATGTAAAAGATTGAACTAAAATTCAAATCACTGAAACCAGAATCAAAATCTTAATAATATGTCAAATTTTCATATAAATTGCATTAGAAACAGACGACTGGTGGCATGATTTTCAAACTGTTGTTCGAATTGAGATTGATGTAAATGACGTCGTCGAACGCGTACCCGGCGCACGGAAATGTAGTAAATTGTTTTTGGTATGTTTTTATACATCAGCGACGGGGAAAAAGAGTACAGAAAGGACATTACACACCATATTTTAAGAAAAAGTTGTTATTTAATAGTATGAGATTCAAAGATAGTTTTTCCTCTATATCGATAAAAAAAAAATAGTTATCGCATGTAAAGTGGAGTACTGATTGTTTAACGCAGACATTTGGAAACGTTTTGGGCCATGAACGTCGTCGAACAAGGTGTATTCTCTGCTGCCTAAATTTAAATCTGCTTTAGAAAACGGACAGTAGTGAATTTAAATTATTCCCTTAGTCAAGTGTGGTTTTTTCACTTTAAAAATATTCATCTGGATGTTAATAGCCTCATGTGAAGCAGAAAAAGGAACCATGACGTTATGAGAGACATAAATTACGCTCGCTTTCGTGCGCCGATGTACACTTACATTGTTTCTTTATTTTTTCATAATTTTCTTGTTAAATGTGGTATCGTCATGAAACTTGAAATACATGATCATAAAATGTTACTCTTTGCTATGACAAGAAAAGAAATTTGATTTAGCAAAGAGAAAATAAACTATGTTCCCTGTCTACGACTTTTTGGGACAACCCTCGTAAGTCGTTAGAATTCTTTTCAATTTGTAATTTAAATGAACATGAAAATATACATAACACCCATTCTCAATATAAGGGCACAAATGCCTCTCTGATTTTTTAAAAAATGAAGTTCAAGAAAACAATTTTTCTATCAATTACCTTTGAAAGAAAGTATCTGGAGATTTTGTTTCCAGATTTTTTTTCATCAAATTATAAAACATGGAATAATGACAAGACGATAAAGCAGAGGCAAATATTAGAGTACTGTCTGCTGAAATCGACTGCCAAGATGATCAAATAGAGGAGTCACAGAATGAATATATTGAAAGTCGCACTCACTACACCGAAATGAAACCTCTGTAAACCAGTTTATTATATAAAATAAATATTAGAGTAATGTCTGCTGAAATCGACTGCCAAGATGATCAAATAGAGGAGTCACAGAATAAATATATTGAAAGTCGCACTCACTACAACGAAATGATGTTGTATTGTGAAGAGTTTTTTTATTGGGTTTCAATATCATGTCTCAAACAGTTGTGTATATATTAAAATGAAATATTTGGAAAAGCATCCCATAAAGGTTTGGGAAAATACGGTAGAGACGAACCTTGGCGATATTGTGCTTAAGGAGATTTATAACTTCACTTACTCGACCATGGCCAGAAATTGTGTAACTTCTCGGAATCTTTAAGTTTTGTTAGTACAATGTAGTAAATATTTACTATCTTTTGTTCCAGTTTCTTAGAAATCTTTATATTCATAACATCCGTGACAAACATCTCAATGCAAACAATCGAGTGACTGATAGTACAAATAGATTCTTGTTTTTCTTCAATATGAACAAGAATTACAGTCTATAGTCAATACGGATGAATATATTCAGTTTGTCCTGCTTACGGAAACAAGGTCATTTTTTAAACAATATTATGTAAAAGAATTTCTTTTGAATTGTCACAAGATTTAAAAGAGATTTTGAAGATTCATTATTAATTGTTCTTTGCTCTAATATGTGTGGAGTCAAGCTTGTACCACAAAATCTTGATGCAGTTGCTTAAAGAAGCGATTACTTAAAAAATATCTGCCTTAAGGAAAATGATAATTATTGTCACTTGTTACCCAAACATTGGATCAGTGTGTCAGATTTGATTTTCGTTAAGATCAGGAATTTGCTTCCTTTCAGTTTTGGTGACATGCCTTTTATTTAGCTCCTACTTGTACAATGTTTACAGTTTTAAAATAGTTTTCTGAATATGATTATTTCACATAGACGCTTGTGCTTGCTTTTAAGGTTTTGAGATGTGTGGCGCCAAGATCCATGAAATTTTTACTACGTCATAAAGTATACATTTCACACAAAAATAAAATTTTGCTTCTACTGCACCTGGTCTTTCAGGTGAAAATAAGGCATTTTTGCTACTTAAGATTTACCAAAAGATAGGGGATTTCTAAATTAATATAAATACGATAAAAGTTATGTCTAAATTAAATTTGAATCAGCTCAGTATGGACCGATCGACAGGGGAGCGTACTCCTCCTATACAGATTTGTTTTGTTCGGCCCTTTTTAACAATCACCCGCTTATTCATCTTTACAATTATCAAAATTATCTAGAAATATAGAAAATTGAACTTTTAATCAGAATTTGAATTCTGTAATTAAATGTTTTTCGAAATTGGTACTGTGCTCGTACATCATCATAAAAAAATATCAAAACAACAACATTTTTAGAAAACATTATTTAATATCAATTTTTTTTTGCTTACAGCTACCAACACTGAAATTGAAACTTTTAAGTTATATGTATCGGTGATTTTTTTGGCAGATGTATTCAACGTATGTATTTATTAACAAAGTTTGAGTTTGTGTATTTGTAAACGATTCATCACGCTTTCTGATTATGAAGTGCACAAAGAGAAATAAAATTGTGCCTCATCAACGAAATGCAAGAGGTATAAGTATTTGATGACGGGTATAAACTACACATTCTGCAAAACCTAAATTTGAAATCATGTACATGTACAATTAAATTTTAAGCATGGTCCTGAAAATATATAGCATATAAGCTTTTATCTGTCGATGTCATTTTTGGTATTTTAATTTTTTCAAAAATAAAAACAGAAAATGTATTTTTGATTTAGATTCTCCAAGAGTTTTGATTGACTGATGGGCATATACAACAACTTCATGGTTTCTGTTTGCTTTCGTCAGGTCTGTCCATGATTGATTCGTTTTACATGTTGACAGGCTTCTGTTAGTGACCGCTGGTCTCTGCGCACCACACAACACTGATCTCCTATTGCTCCATTCGTCATTACAGAGGGTATCATCTATTGTTAAGCTAGCAGCATTCCTCATTACGCAGAGGTATCAATTACTGTGAGGTTAGCAGCAATATCGAGTAATCTCTTGTTTTCTTTTCCAAGACAAAATTTATTCGTTCTGCTCTGGATGAGGTTTAAATGAAATAAAGCCGAAATAGAAGCAAGACAATTGAGCAATAAATCTTTCCGGACGACAAATGGTCTGAAATCAGCTGATCGGGTTTATATCCATAGCAATTAATCAGATCCGGTCTTTTCAATCAAGGAAAATAATTGACAGACCTGCTCATGAATATTCAGATCTCCTAAAATATTCCGTATATCGTAAAATATTTCTTAATCAATACTTACAATATTTTTCACATCTCTTCCAAATTAATTCGTTTTGCAAAGCTAGAGATTACCGGTATACGAATATTCCAAGAAGGGGACACGTAGCATATTGTTTGTTTTGGGGAAATCAAGTGCAAAAATTTGCGAAAACTTGCGTATGAAAATATACTGAAAAATTTATTTCAAACAAGAAGATACATGAATTTTAAGTAAGTAAGTTGTATTAAGTAAGTTAAATAGCTTTAGATTTTTCTTTTTGAAAATTGGAAAAAGGTTATGTTTTATACTTCAATTCCACCGAGATTTTAAAAAATATAAAATACATCAATATGACAACAGGTAGCTAGTTCTTCACTTTCTTTACATCAGTACGTTAAGTTTCGTTATTTTTTTACCTTCTTAAAATGCACCGAATAAAATTCTCAAGAGAAACTTTAATGCTGAATTCATTCTCTCAATTAGAAGTGAGTCCATTGATTTTCAAAAAGATAAAACTTACGAAAAACGTCTTAGTTTTCACGGCTTAAAATTACAATTGTAAAATTCTGATGTTGCAGGAAAAAATACCATGGCTCTATCAATAATTAAGAGGACTCAAGGAGAGGAAAGAAAATAAAACAGAAATTGAGAAACATATGAACAAGAGAAATTCCTATAACTTCAAGTTTATTGGTGCAAATTCAATGTGTGAAGTAAGGATAAGGACAAAGTTCTTAATCATATTATAATCGAATGAAATATGATAGAACAAAAAAATTTAAAAAAACAAAAAAAAAAACAGAGAGAGTGAGAGAGAGAAAGATAGAGAGAGCTCAGAATGAATTATGCATGAAGATAAGGAACAGTGATATTTTTCAAAAGTAAATTTAATAAAGGATATGGAGATAAAGAACAGTATTCAATACCACAGTCCATAAAACAATACAAAATAGGAAAAGAGCAAACATCTGCACTGTGTATCTTTGTCTGTAAGGATTCTATTGAAGTTTTGAAATCTAATTTATAAATGGTGGATCAAATTAATTTTGGTTTTTCGGAATATAAAAATTATTCAAAACTGACATATGATTTTGAACAAGTTCTTGCTTAAAAAGAGAACTATGAGTATAAGTTGGATTACCACTTGTAGAAATAAATCCTAGTTCTTCTAAAATACAATATATATAATGAGCCTTACAAACGAGGACAATGTTGTAATCTATTTAATTCTTTTTCCTCTTCTGGATTACTGAATACAGTCGGACAAGTGGTTTTCTTTTGTTGTTCCAATACCTTTTTTAGCAGATACAATTTTCCAATCATGACAAGGAGCACACGGCGGGTGTGAGCATCCTGCCGACCGCTCACACCCGATTCTACCTCTGATGTTTCGGAGGTCCGTGTCTGATCTGCTCCTATTTTGTTTTCTTTCATTGACTTTTGATCTTTAACACTGTTTGTTAGTTCCATATGTTTCATGATTATTAGATCGCACTTTATATTTTAATTTTAATATGGATTTCGATACATTTAATCCATTCTGACAAAGTGTCGACGTCTTCTTTTTCAGATCTGGCCATTCGTCTTGCGTAATCTTCAACAAAATCCAATATATTTATGAAATTCCGACGCCAGTTGAAGTATCGAGGTTCCCTATATGTAGTACCATTTAAAATAAGTGATCTAAGGTCCACACTTTTAACTTCATTTACGTCATCTGTAATTACGTGTCCTTCTTTCTTTATTCTTTAAGCCAAAGGCTCATCAGATTTACATGTACAACATATAAACACAATAAAGAGAACAGAATAAATATTATATAAACAAAAATACACAAAGGATATAGATATCAATAGTAGTTACAAATTCGACTTTCGTAGAGCAGTAGCTTTATATAAAAATTTCCCCAAATTAGACAATTCTTTAACATTTTCGCTACTCATTAAACATACAACTTTAAAAACACTTGGTTTGACATAATAATATTTCTTAATGTACATACTTCTCAAATTTTCATAAAATGGACATTTCAATATGAAATGAAATTCATCTTCAATATCATTACAGGTGCAAAGTGTGCAAATTCTTTGAGATCTAAGTATATTATTATATCTACCAGTTTCATTTTTTAATTGGTGGTTTGATAATCTAATCTTGGTAAGCATTCAGTCCAGAAGGACTATAGTTATAGGATGAAAAAGAAAACGAACACGATGGCGGATTCTGTTTCAGATGCTCGACTCAAGCCATGTAAAGATTTAATTTTTGTAATTAAAAAGTTTTAAAACTATAGTTAATGCATATCTGAAGGAAAAAAAGGTGAAGTACCGGTATTAAATTCGAAATTTAGTGGAATGCAGGACTGGACCATTTTGTGAATATATATAAAGTTACATACCGGTATAAAAATTGCATCAATTCTTTTGTTGGTATATTGAAGATGAAGGAAAAACATCTCTAAACGTAAATTTTTTTATTCCCTATAGTAGAAAGGCAAGAAAAGTAACTCTGGCATTATTAAACCATTACAGGAGAACTAAAAGATGAATATACTACTAGTTAGTGCCTAGTCGAATCTTAGCTTAATCGATAAAACACCTTCTCAATTACCAAACTGATAAACATATAAATGTCGGGGGAGGGTCTATGTTCGACTTAAAAACATCTGTTAAACTCGTTGACAATAAAACCGTTTATCTCTGTGGATGAATATTGTATTTTTTGTGGGTTTGTTACTTAAATATCTAAACATAATTAAATTACATCGTCTAAAAATGATTTTAGAAATCATTTTGATTTCATTTGAGAAATTTCCTCTTTAAATTGAGTACTTAATAAAATTATATACAGACATAATCTCTTTAGTGCTTATAAATACAAGGGCTGATTGAAATCATAATTTTATCTCTCTACTTTTAATGGTCTTTATTGCTGTTTGAATTAATTGTCGCTTCAGGTATTAGTTTTATATGTACATAACCTTTATAAACCGAGGTCCCGTGCCGCAGTAGGTGCTGGCATGAAAAAGATGTTTCCCTGTTCAATGGCCCTGAGTGCCGAGTATAGGAAAAAATTGTAACTCTCTACAGCAAGTGGTGGCGTCTCAATATAAGTGAAAAACTTTCGATAGGGACATTAAACAACATAGATCTACTAACAAACAATATTATATATGTGGTTGTAAGAAAGGAATACATCTGGCTTCAGGATCAAGAAACAAACTTAGACTTAAGTCAAATTTTCAATCACCTATAAGATATTTATTTATTATGGAATTTATTTCTAAATTTGTAGATGACAATACCTCTATGGAACAAAATCAAAAATATTTTAATTTTGGTCTGCTTGATTTCTACTACATTTTATTATTAAATAAAGATTTTGGCTTAAGCTTAAGATGTTTCATGATCCTAGGGCCTGATATTAAGAGTCACCTTTCTTAATACTTTGTTTCATTGGAAAAAATGTAAAACTAATAAAATTTTTACATTTTGTACTATATACATTAAATCATTCTTAAAATTGTTTAAAGATTAGGATTGTAGACCATGTCGGTTCTTGGGTTCATTAATATTATAAACCAATACACAAGTCCATGGTAGGTTTGACCAGTATATTTATTTACGGTAATAATATAATAAAAACCTGAAATAAAGTCATTATAATTAATAAACATTTACAAATCCTTACTGACTTTACTTTTAATTACAAATATATCATAAGATATGAATAAGTAATAAATATATTTACCAGGCACACTATATAAATCAGCTACTAGATGTAGTATACGACTATTCCCGTCAAGGGTGTAGCGCCGAGTGTGCATGAAAATGGTTAGCCGCGGGAAAGTTAGTGAAAAGTTATTAATAGAAACTAGTCAAACCGGAAATGGTCAAATACGTCACACCCAACAAACATAAACACTCACACGTGGACATTCACACATGACAACACAAACGTAAACACACATAATAGAAATAATTAAAACATTGAAACTAAAACATTTAATTACTTACACTGGTTACAGGATGAAATGATTTTATTAAATAAAAAACAATTTAATAAGTATCAGCAATGGGTGAGATCCAGATCTATCTGACAGAGTTGTCTCGCCTAATAGTGCCCTGAGTTGTGGAGCTACGAGTCTTGGTCTTAAACTGTAGGTTAATTACCTTAAATTTTCTCTTCTTTTAAAAAAATTATTATTAACATCATACATGCTATTTAAAAATTCTTGATAAAATAAGAGGCAAAATATGCATAAAATATACAGTTCAAGTTCACTTTGCTTATAGATGTATGCTTATCAAAACTATGACCCTTATAAAAAATAAGAATATTTGCTGAGTAAAAAAATTGGAAAATGATTAAAAATAATAAACAAGATAACCATCGACCATAGGACACACCTTATTCACTATGCCAAGCTGTTTTTCATCAGTATGGACTGTCAAGTTTGCTTAATTATGCAGCAATATAAACATGTACCTTCATCGCCTGCAATCGGGGTTTATATCTCTCAGTTGATTCGATACGCAAGAGCATGCTCTTTGTATGAACAATTCATAAAGCGAGGTAAATTATTGATAAACAAGTTGATGAAACAAGAATTTCAGCTGTCTCATGCTCAGCAGACATCATTTCGTAAATCCTATGGTCAATACAATGACCTTGTCAGCAAATACAATTTATAATTGAGTGATATTTTTCCTACTAATTTTTAGTCCATAATTTATATACTGAATAGACAACGGATTTTTCGGTTACTAGTAATTCCCGATCATAACAAGGAGCACACAGTGGATGTGACCGGGCGGCAGGGGATGCTTACTCCATGTCAACTGATCTCACCTCCGATGTTTTGGAGGTCCGAGTATGCGCTGCTCCTTTTTTGTATTTAAAAGACTCTAGTATTACACAGAAGGAATAAAAACAGTGGGTAAAGTTAAAATAAAGGATAATAAAGAAAATGAAACTTTTTCATTTGCAACCTAAATAAGACAATAACATCTTTTTTTTACGATCGACTTCAGTCGAGCACAGTTGATTCATTTCATGTGAGGCATCCAGCTGATTTTAAGCTATCTGCACACACATTAAGCCTTGCACAACTTTGTTTACTATGCACTGACAGCTTCATGTTTCTTTTTCACACCATTTTATAAGTAGTAGCGATCATTATTTTTAATGTTAAGGTTTATTCGTTCATTGGTGTGCCGGAAAGCAACAATTCATTTCTATTCAAATCAAATCGAAGTGTAAGCACCAATGATCTTTTTCTGTCTATGTTTAGCATTGTGGTCTTCAAACATATTATTTATAAAAAAAAAATAAATCTTTCCGATTTTAATTCAGATGTAATTTGAATTTTATGATTTTAGAAGAGAGCTTGTCATATCACATAGCTATACTAACATGATATCTACCTATTTCTAATTATAAAATAAATCGATTGATTTTGCACACGGCTCATAGAATTTGTTTGAGGTTTAGCGGGAAACACTCACCTGTTAAACAAATTGTGCAAGGTCGTTTAACATATTTACTAACTTGATTTGATTTAACTTTGCTTGGGCTGCTACTTAACAGAATTACGACTCCTTTTATTAAGGAAAAATTGTTTATTAACTTGAGTAGGTGTGGATCTAATAGGAATACATGCATCAATGCTTAAAATTTATTTCTTTGCAGCTTTAATTCAGAACTCTGTAAAAGTTTTTAGTTAATACGTATGCAAGTTATTTTTCGATACAAATGTCTAAGACATTTGATTTCATTTCTCTCGTCACATTTAAAAAGTAAACTTTTGTACATTTTTGCAGTATTTTTAAAGACAACATAGTGACATTGTAAATGTATTTATGTTCTTCAATTTAGATTTGGAAAGCAATTATTGATAGGGCTTCATACACATGTAAATTTTACTCGTATTATTTAAAGTAAAATAAAAAAAAATGTATCCAAACTTATTTCAATACAGTACATTATATAATGCTGACTTTATAATCCTATGTCGATCATTCCGTTAAAATGATTAATTTTATTTTCTCTTATTTAACAACAGGTAAATATGAGTTTTCTGCCTCCCACAAAAAGACACCCAGTATTTAAAGTACAACTCGTATTGAATTACAGTGCAGCCCCCTGAAAGTAGTAGAGCAAATCGACGTTAAGAAACGATCCCAGCATGCTCTGATAGAAGTAGTATAAACGGTCTAGATAGCCCGGAAGATTCTGATTGGCTGAGAGGAATCCGGGTTAGGGTTAGGGTTAGGGCTAGGGTTAGGGGGTTAGGGTTAGCACTCCACTCAGTTGACCCACCTATCCCCTCCACCAATCAGAACTGATCACGTGATTCCTCTCAGCCAATCAGAATCTTCCGGGCTATCTAGACCGTTTATACTACTGATAGATATTTACTGTCTAGGAAACTTAAAAAACAACACCACTGAAGTGAGATGATTAATTTTAAAGAACTCACAGGCGATTTTATGGCTTGATAAGGTAATTCAGATTTTTATTCTCTAAATTCCGTCGATCATTGTCAGGTTATATTATATGTTAATCTTTTGACTTACCCTTATGCACTTCAAACACTACAAGGATTGTTCAATCTCGAAACCCATAACTTACATATTTTCAATTCCTCTCTGATCAGAATGTTAAATGCATTACTTACTACTTAAACTGTATTTTTATCATTTTTTATCAAATATAAAAAATAATGTCATTTGTGAAATTTACATTTGATTTTAGAATTTAAAAGTAAATTTCAAAGTATACACCGATTATAGCATTGCCTGTGTAAATAGAAATCACTGTATTTATCGGGACCAGAACAGAATGAAGCAATGCGTAATAATGCCTTTGACACAAAGTTCATTATCAAAAATTATATCTGAGTATTGTCATTTTGTTTTTCATCAAAAAATTCACCTGGCTTGGTATATTTTTCTAAAGTTTATAATACACCTTTAGCCCCAAGGTAACATATTCTGAAATTTGTTTTCATCTGTAAACCTTTTCTTAGTGTAATTTGTCTCTCTCTACCTCTAGTTTAATTCTGGTAAAAATTGAATAATTAGCTTAAGCTTCGATATCGGTCACTTAACATTAAACGGAAGATATAAATAAAAAGTGTTTAAACGAACAGCAATGCTAGTAATGCAATCAGCGTAACCCGAATTCGAAGCTTCCACTTTCGCTGTTTTGTGTCATTCAGTCATGATACATTGTTTCTATTAATTAGACAAAATCAATATAAAAATATTTTAAACATATCTAAGGAATCACTGTCTACTTAGTAGCGTGTGCCATGGTATCAACGATAGTTCGAAATGTGGGATAATTTATGAAAATCTGGTAAAACCCTCTAAAATATAGCATCAGACACAAAGACAGACGCACAAGATTTACATGCTTACTAAACCTCTGTAGCCCCTGACCTATCGCTCGGCAAAATTGGGACATTAAAATGATCTAGAAATCAACTAAACTAACTTTCAAAGAGTTATCACATAGAAAACAAATAGAGATAGAAAAATATTACTACAAAACCAGCGAAAAATTAAAACTTCTGAAATTCAATATATTTTAACCAGGTAAAAATTGAACCTATTAAACCTCCATAGAGTTGATCAACATACCTAAGTAGACTCAGCAATTATCATTAAAAAAGCATAATGCTTCTACAAAAAGGATCCTCTGTACCATTCATGTTTTTCTTAATATAAAAATTCCTCTCTAGAAAAGTGTTGGGACATCGTTAAGTATATAAACATGTCATATTTGTGAA
Source organism: Saccostrea glomerata (assembly GCA_003671525.1). NCBI lineage: Eukaryota > Metazoa > Mollusca > Bivalvia > Ostreida > Ostreidae > Saccostrea > Saccostrea glomerata. Next base: position 24,200 of record PRKT01000445.1, on the reverse strand, counting down.
GTTGTGTACGTATTTTTTTTCTTCAGTTTATACTGCGGTGTTTTCAATGATTTTGAGTACATCAAGAATGTAATCTATCTTTCATTGCGGGTACCCTTTTGTCTGTTTTAAAAAGGGGGATTTAAAAATATGACCTTGAACAGTTTCGGTCGATGAATCATAGTTTTGAATACTTAAAATTAAATATGTGAATTAATTATTAAAGACGACAATATCTTCTTTTATCCGTCATAAAATTCCCATCCTTTAAATAGACTTTAAAAAAAAACTTAAGTTTGATTTTCACTTTACTAATTCTTTTTTTGTAAATCTTAAAAAAGATCTATCATACAATATATTATAGATAATGCTGAATCCAACTTAAAATACTATTAGGCATATACCGTATCACACCCCCAAACCTTATCAATATTCAGGATCATGAACCAAAAGTCCCATTCCCATTCTTATTTCCAAAGGACAGACAACTCAAGAATTTGATATATTTAAAATGTGATTAATATAAATGAAAGGAGAAAAAATTATTGTGATTTGATAGCATTTATTTGATTAGGATAACAATTGATCAAATTTATGTTGAATTAGTGTAAACATAACTATTTACTCGTACATAAATGTTTAACTAAATTCCCATGTAATTAATACACTGATTGACAAGTATACTTGATTACACACTTACCTGTTATATTAGCTGCAGATCTGTAGCTCGCTGTTCAGAAAAAAATGGGAGGACGTTCATCACAATCTATCAGACTAGCTAGCCACAGATCTGCAGCTACTTTTGGAGGGTATATATCCACATAATTGTGTTCAGTTTATATAATATAAGTTTATGTTTGGAAACAATATTTGGATATCCTTTACAGTTCTCTGAATATTTATAAACTTGTAATAAACAAAACTAAACGAATGTACTTACTGCATTTATTTTTGTTTTCTTTAAACATAAACAGATTCAAGTTGAGCTGTTTTAAAATACTTGTGTTATTAGAATATAAATGCGGGAAAGATAAGTATATGGAGATAACGATTAGTATTCAATATCAAAGTCCATAAAACAATACAAAATAGGAGAAGAGCAAATACAATTTATCACTGAGTCAAATGCTGACTGACGTTTTTCATACAAATTGTTTGTCCATTATTTATACACTGAATTGACGACGGATTTTTCCTTTTTTTCCCGATCATGACAAGGAGCACACGGCGAGTGTGACCGGTCAGCAGGGGATGCTCACTCCTCCATGGCACCTGATCCAACCTCTGATGTTTCGGGGGTCCGTGTTTGCTCTGCTCCTATTTTGTATTGTTTTATGGACTTTGATATTCAATACTGTTCGTTATCTCCATATCCTTCTTTCTGCTTGAGTTTCCTACTTTAAATGTAAAGAAAATAGGTTAACAAGGAATGCATTAAGTTCATATTTGAAGCATGATAAAACACAGCTGCTTCCTAAGTCAAAATATCACAATATTATATTGGGTTGTTAGAAAGGAATACATCTGCTATCAAGCGTTACTTTTCTTATAAATATTTTTATACGAAATAATATAAACTGATAAAATTTTACATTAGGTACTATATATATTAAAATGTTTCTTACAAAATGGTCCTTAAAAAGAAAGTACTTATTTTAAAGTTTTTTTTTAATTTGGTCGAAATGTGTTTTTTTTTCATAAATAATAAGTATAGGCAATGGAATATGAAGGCAAAATTTCCATCATATGTTATACGTGATCAAATAAAATACAAAATGGTCTCGATAGTTGAGCTCTGATAAAATAAGATATGAGTGATATCAGTATTTTTTTTTACTTATAAAGTTATCTTTCTCATGAAAGGGTCGGTAGAATTTGTGCAAAATCTTATGCGTGAAAATTAAAAACACTTGCTGCACGGCATTCAACTCGACGTTTAGATTTATCGAGGACGTATTGGCATTTAACAACTGAATTTCCATTCTAATGTCGATGAAGAATATGAAGATAACGATCATTATTCAATATCAAAGTCCATAAAACAATACAAAATAGGGCAGAGCAAACACGAACCTACAAAACATCAGAGGTGGCATCAGGTACCATTGAGGAGTGAGCATCCCCTGCTCACCGGTCACACCCGCCATGTGTTCATTGTCGTGATAGGGAAATAACGGAAAAATCCATCGTCAATTCAGTGTATAAATAATGGGACTAACAATTAGTATGAAAAACATCAGTTTGACTTATTAATAAATTGTATTTGCTGACAAGGTAATAGTATCGACCATAGCACTTTAATTACGAAATGGTGAGCTTGAGATAAAAAATACCACAGAGTCTGACACATCTGTTTCATATTTGGATATTTTACTTCAAAAACTATGATAAACGTGATAACTTTAACTTTTATATCGTCAAATTCCCTTACTTATGCAGCAATACACCTTAATCAATTGCATACGGAATTTATATATCTCAGCTGATTAAAAATACAAGAGCTTGCGCTATGTATGAAATATATCTAAAACGAGGTAAATTATGGACAAACAAGTTGATGAAAAAGGAAAATCAGCAGTCTCGTCTTAAGTCATCATTTTGTAAGTTCTATGATCTATGAATTTTAAGAAAGAATTTACAAGAAACAAGCTAAAAATTGTCATTTTTTATATACAAATCTTGTCTCCAAATCTTCTCCCATATATTCAGAAATTTAACAAAGAAAAAAATTCAAATTAAATTTAAGACGCAGTAATTTACAAAATAAAAAGTTAAAACCATTCAATATGTCATCACTCATACACTTGCCGACCTTTTCCATTATTTCGAATCAATAAAATGTAAATGCTTTTTCTTTTTTAACAAACTAGTCTGTGTGAATATTTTAAACAAAACAATAACAGCATATATTCATTTTCTTCTTATTTAGATGGTTTAAAAATCATTGAATATGCGGACATATGAATTTTGTTTTAAAGCAAACACGCATTAATGCTTAAAAAAACCCTCTCCTCTGATTCTAATTGTTAGATATGATGGGCAAGGGTGCTTTAAAAAATGTGTGGCACCAGGGTAAGGGGTTCAGTTGATGAGGCTCCTTTGATTAGAAAGAGAAAAAAAATCATTAATGCTTTAAATACGTTCTCCTATGCCTCTGGGCATTTCATAAAGTAAACAAACTAAGCGTTTAGTCATTGTGAACGAGGGTCCCTCTTTATAATTGTGATTTTCATTGAGTGAACCCAAGTTGATTGTGGGAAAGTTTTACATGATACTCAGGTGACCTATAAGGCCAGTGAGTCTATTGTATATATTGTTTAACTTCCTAAGTAGTTTCAAAGAATATTTTTGATAGAGTTATTATTTTAACAATAATTATTAAATGACAATACTGTCTCTTCTTAAATGGGTTTAATATGGCATCCCTAAAGTCTGTTTCTTCTTAGCCTCAACTAATGTTTTCTTTTATTACAGAGTATGAAAAGTTCCAAGTATTCATCAACGGAAGAGACGACAAATGCCAACAGAGCAAGTCGACTTCTTTTAGGTCCGTGTACCGATGAACTCCGTGATATATTACGTAATGAAATTCCTCCTACAAAGCTTACTTATGCCATAAATGTAACGGCAAATTCACTTCGTCTATCAAAACCACAGAAGAATCTTGTTTTGCCAAAAAGTGGAATATATAAGGGAAATTACGATGATATGGACATTTCGCTATTATATACCCTTTTGAGAAACATTTGCAAGTGTACACCACCCTCTAATAGATGGGGCAATAATCCTAATCCTGCTGATAGATCTGTCTCGGCCAATATAGAAAGGATACATTTAGCCAGGAATGAATGTGGACATTCTTCTGGCTCTTCCCTTTCTAATGCAGACTTTAACACTCTCTGGTCTACTCTCAGATCAGCAATTCAAGATCTTGATAATGAATTCAATAATAATCACTTGGTAGGGGTTGATTTTCTCCGTCATGAAACAATGGATCCTCTAAGGGACCAACATTTCCGAGAAAAACTAAGAGAACAATATGAAGAAGACCAAAATACACGAGAAAGGGTTGATAAACTCGAAGGTAAGTTTAAACCTTAGTGGTTAAATAGACTAGTATTTCTCATTAGTATTATTACACTGCACAATTTTTATCACTGTTCATTTTTTTTCTCTTTCTGATGCTTTACTCGCATTGGTCAATATTTTAATGAGCTACGAAGAATTCTCTCCTCGTTCAATCACGTCCAGATTGGATAGGATCGTACATTTTGGCCGTGGTTTGCGACGATGTACCAGGTGTATAACCCTCTTTTAAAAATGTTTCAGTCTTTTATTTGGAATATTTTTTTTTACACATTAATTGCTTGTAATCACAAACTCTATTGTTTGTAAGTTGTTTACCGTACCTCACGAGGATTTTTCATATATTTATAAAAACAAAGGTATATTGCGGGTTCCAGTAAATGACCAATTAAGCCTCCTTCTTTATTCCTCTCTAGGATATTGACAGTAGTGAAGGAAAAACTTTAAGAGTACTGTGCTACAATATATATTCAAGAAGTGGTGTGAATCAGATGTTAAATGCGATGTAAAAGATATAATAACTAAACATATAAACATTTTTCCTTCAATAGATTATCAATATAATCTTCCTTCGGTGTGAAGAATGTTTGAAATATTATAATTAGCCGAAAATCGAAATTACCTTTATAACCGTTATATAAACTAAAACAGGATGTTTTTCCGCTTTTGACTTTGAATATATTTATATATATATATAGTCAGATTATTCTCAGTATGGATCATTTTTCCCACATTATAAAGAAAGATTTCCTCAGCTAAACTGCTGAACATCATTGTAAATATTCTAATGTTGGAGCGAGGCGAACTTTCAACACCAAAAAACATCTAGGTCATTGCACGTCACAACATAACATTACGGCGGCCCTTTCGCGTAAAAAATGCAGATTTACTCGGAATTAAAAATTCGTCTCAAATGTAAATATAAGTGATAACCAACAATGTTAAAAAGTTCACTGGGAAATGAGCTTAGTAGGTACGTGATCAAATCTAACAAAGTTCATTTCCAAGAAAACTTTTAAATATTGTTGCTTATGTCTTAAATGAACGGCATTGTTATTTCAGCTGGACAGTGAATATGCTTTCATGTTTCCTCAAGCGTTATTAAGATTTATCAGACACGAAATAAGACTCTATAATTTTTTTTTTACAGCTGACATGAGGTCTTTGAAACAAACTCCAATTCCTGCAAATGTCAAAGGTATGTATTAATGTCTTGCAACAAAATGACTTAAAGTAGATTTGGATTAAATCACACTGTACAAAAAAATACTTCTTTACAAAATGAAGGTTTTTGATACTTATTTGAGTATAGATTTGAAAAAAAAACAACATAATCATAGCAATGGGAGTAGCAATTTTTGTGTCAAAAATATCTAATAAATTATTTAATTCGTTACTAGTAACAAGTCCGATACATAAGAAGAAGGATATGGAGATAACGAACAGTATTCAATCTCAAAGTCCATAAAACAATACAAAATAGGAGCAGAGCAAACACGGACCCCCGAAACATCAGAGGGAGGATCAGGTGCCATGGAAGAGTGAGCATCCCCTGCAGACTGGTCACACCAGCCGTGTGCTCCTTGTCATGATCAGGAAATAACGGAAAAAATCGTCGTCAATTCATGGTATGAAAAACGTCAGTCAGCATTTGACCCATTGATATATGCATTTGCTGACAAGGTCATTGTATCGACCATGGGACTTACGAAATGATGACTTTAAACGAGACTGTTGATATTCTTGTTTCATCAACTTGCTTGTCAATAATTACCTCGTTTTAGAAATTGTTCATACGTAGAGCATGTTCTTGCAATCGAATCAACTGAGATATATATACTCCGTATGCAGGTGATGAAAGTATATTGCTGCATAAGTAAGGGAAGTTGACGATAGAAAAGTTAAAGTCATAAGGTACCATATAGCTTGGTTGTTAGATAATCATTAGTGTCTTTTTCAAGTAAAATATCCAAGTATGAAACAGAAGTGTCGGACTCTGTGGTATCTTTTATCTCAAGCTCACCAGGATATATCGTATCGACGTAGGAATAGAGATTACCATTATTAATTGACAATACGTCATCGATATATCATTGAAGGCCACAGCAAGTGTTTTCCTCTTTTCACGCATAAGATTTTGCATAAATTCTGCTTCATATGAATTTAAAAATAATTTTGCTAATAACGGAGCGCAATTTGTAACCATGGGTATTCCAATAGATTGTTGGAATACCTGGTCTCCAAAAACCACATAGAATTTGTCAATCAGAAACTCAAGCATCTTCTTGATATCAACTTCAGAGTATCATGTGTGCAATGAGAATCTGTTTTAACAAAATAATTTTGCAAATGACCAATGACGAGGTAAGTAAATTTACGAGTTCCATTTTCACTGAAGAAGCAGCTGTCAATGATATCAAAAAGCCTGGATCTTAATTTGTCGGGGGGAATTATTGTGTCTAAAGTTGAAAAGTCGTAAGCTTTTAAGATGTTGATTTTTGTAAAGTCTTGTGATTTCAAATTGTCCAAAAGTTCTTTAGAATTCTTTAGTATCCACATCTGATTCACACCACTTCTTGAATATATAGTTTCACAGTACACTTGAAGTGTTTCCTTCACTACTGTCAATATTTTAGTGATGAGTAACGAAAGAGGCTTGGTTGAACATTTACTGGAACCTGGAATGTATCTTTGTTTGTAAGGATTCTTATGAAGTTTCGGAATCCAATGTATATAAAGTAGTTCAAATTCATTTCGGCTCTGTGGAATATTAAAAGTATTCAAAACTGACAAGTGATTATGAAGAAAGAAGATTAATAGATATGTAGTTAATAATTGCATCAATTTTTAAGGCTCTGATAGAGGTTATCAACATCTTCCTTGACTTGTATAAAACTTTATTTCTTAAAATATCAATTATTGATATCAAAACCTTTTTAGGGTCAATTTTGGAATTTATAATTACTGATTATAATAGTTTAGGTATTATAATAAGTATTATAATACATAATTATATGTATCACATATAACAAAAAAAAACAATTCACCTTTAATATCACTTTTCAGGCCCGAATGGTTTTTGAGAAAAAAGATCCGTACCGACATAAAAACCATTGGGGTCTGACGCAGACCAGTTGACTTTAGCGTGACCACCGCACTATGAAATTTCATTAATTTACAAAAATGAGAAGACCTTAAGATATACAAGTATAAATGATTGAAAAAAAAAGCAAAACACAGCATTTAATCTTCTATGCCGTAAAATTATGTTTTAAAGTATGAAAATTTAGTGAATGATACACACACCTTTCCAAAACACATTCTTATTCAGCCTGAGTCACCAATATCATCCAGAGAGCCGATTTTGATTGAAGGCGTTTATGCATAAAATTATTACGCAAGTTATTTGATTGATGATTATCACATAAACAAACAGACAGTATCTCAAGCTCACCACGATATATCAAATCGACACAAGAATGGAAATTACAATTGTTAATCGACAATACGTCGTCGATATATCTAAGTGTTGAGTTGAAGGCCACAGCAAGTGTTTCTTTCTTTTCACGCAAAAGATTTTTGCTTCATTTGAAGAATTCTGATTCATATGAATACAAAAATAGGTCTGCTAATAACGGAGCGCTATTGGTACCATTTCAAATAGAATGTGATCTAGTTGTAAATAGTAAAAATGATGAAAAACAAGGGTCTTTGGTCACTCAGGAGCGCATTGTGGCCCATGGGCCTCTTATTTGTCCACTTTTGTGTAAACGAAGTAGTAAAGCTTGATTTAATTTTTCCTAAACATAGCATGAATTTACAGTTTATATACCAATATACTTATAAAATTAAGAAAAAAGGGGGGATTTATTCTTAATTCATGACTATCTCGAGTTTGGTTGAAATAAATTTATCAGCACTTCGTTGTTTTCAGCTCAATATGAGATTAAGTTAAAGGAATGGAACAATGAAGATATCCTTTATCATGAGACTCATAGCTTCCCTTCAATGATGGACAGAGTAAAAAAGCAGCACTTTGTAACTTTTGTTGGTGTTTCGGGATCCGGAAAATCGGACACGGCTCATCACATCGCCCTGAAACTGGCAGAAGAAGGTTACGAGGTCTTACCAATTAAAGATATCAGAAAGATCGAGGACTACTGTGACACACAGAATCCTCAGATTTTTGTCATTGATGATGTAGTTGGTGTTCATGGTCTTCAAAAAACAAAGTTAAATCTTTTGATAGATTACGAACAAAACATATCAAATCCTTGCATGGATGCTTCCAAGATTTTGATGTCATGTAGAGAAGTTGTGTTCAATGAGGCATTGTCTTCTAAGCCTTTTTTTTATCAAGAGAGAAAATGTAATTAAGCTGCATGACTCAGAAAATGCATTAGATGAAAATGATATGAAATTAATACTTCAAAAATATGAATTAGATAATGAGTTGCTGTCACATTCATTGCTGGCATCAGCATCTCGTATGTTTCCTGTTCTTTGTAAACTTTACTCAAGGGAAGCAAAGTTCCGACGCTTTGGCTGTAATTTTTTTATTTCACCAATTCCTTGTATCCTTGATAAATTTGATGAAATGCAGAGAGAGAGAAAACTTGATTATGTATCACTTGTTTTGTGTATGATAAATGGAGGTCACATCTCAAAAAGTATTTTAAAAGGCAAGGAGAATGATTCTTTTATAAACATTAAAAGTAATGTGTTAGAAAACTGTAAAATAGAAAGCAAAACTGATACATTCAAATTTACCGATGCTTTGTCAGCCATGGAGAGGACATACACAAAACAAATTGGCTCCGAGTACACATTTATACATGACTCCATCTTCGACATTTGTGCATACCACTATGGTCAACAATTTCCAGAACAAATGTTAGAATGTATGAATAGTAGCTATGTTGCTAACTACATGAAACTCAAGAGACGTGAAGCTGGTAATGGGTTGAAAATGGGAGAAAAAGTTTTTTGTCAGTTAGATGAAAGTAGTGACGATGCTGACACTAGTAATAACTCAGAAGAGTCTTCTGATCTGTGTGTAAGGCTAAGTGGGGATCAGTACCCACTGCTAGCTGAGAGGTTGGCTAGAGACATAGAGAAACTTCAGCTGTATGATGTGTTTATGAATGTTGTTCTAAAACATCCCCAGGTGTGTAAAGCTTTTATTGATGTGTTGAAGGAAAAAAAGTACTCAGAATTAAAATCTTTATTTTTGCACAGTAAGAAACAAGAAGATATGAAGAAAAAGTACGAACAAGAAAAAATATCTTTTCTTCACTCTAAACTGCTTGTGGATTGGGAATACAATCCAGAGAATGAAAGTTATGTGAGGGGTATTAGCTGGGTGATTTACTACGGGCACCATAGAATCCTACGATATATCATTGAACAAACAGAAAAACACCAGGAGACATAATCTGAGATATTTATGCATAAAAGACAAAGATTTGTGAAATCGTCGTTTGCTGACGAGAAAGAGAGAAACTTGTACTACCTTATGTCTGTAATAGAATCGATATCAGCTCCAACTATGAACGAAACGATTGAAAAGACGAGAGAGGAGACCCGTTTATTTCTTTTAGCTTGTTTCAGTGGAGATCCAGAGACTATAAGATTACTAATGCAGTGTGTCAGCAAAGAAACAATCACTACGCCACATCGTCTTTTCTGGAATTCGCCGATGACAGCTGCATGTGAGAGTGGATGTCTGGGTGTGGTGGAAGAACTCTTGAAGGTGAAGCCTGATGTCAATCAACGAGATCAAACAAAGAAAACACCACTTATAGCTGCATGTGAAGGTGGACATTTAAGTGTGGTGGAAAAGCTGGTGGAGGAGGGAGCTGATGTCAATTTTTCTGGTAATAGTACACCATTGATAGCTGCGTGTCAAGAAGGACATGTTAGCATCATAGAAAGGCTATTAAAGGCAGAGGCTTCTGTCAATTTACCCTGTGGTGAAAAAACACCACTAGCAGTTGCGTGTGAAGGTGAAAATCTGAGTTCTGTGGAAATCCGATTAAAAGCTGGAGCTAATATCAATTTTCATTTACAATCTCAATTTAGTTATTATTTCCCTGATTTTAACAATGATAAGAATTACTGCACCATACTAAATGATAGTGTACCGATAGCTTTGTTTATTGAATTGATCAATAACAATCAAGAAATAACGAAATTATTGATTCAGACAGAAAATAGAATGACTCCGAAAAGGGGCAACCTTCATCTCTTTGATATTTTGCATGCAATAAGACATGCTGATGTTACAATGGATTCAAGAGATGATGTGGTAATTGGAGAGAGGAGGGTTTTAATAATGCGTTGGCGTGGATTTTTGTGGACGAAAATACATGATGGACATTCTGATATCATGAGACATCTCTTGTGTGTTGGGATGCAGGTCAATCAATTTATACAGCTGGATAATTATGAAAAGCAGTGTAAGAAACCTCTGCTACATACACTGATTGATGAAATACGTAAGAACAAAATAGAAAAAAAAGATCTTACTAGAAGCAGGGGCGGATGTCAATGTATTGGGGAAGCGTAAATTGAGTACAGAGAGTAAGACCTCCTTGCTAGACAAGGAGGGTGTGTCTGCTTTAGAGAGAACAAGACAAATTATGTGCAAGTATAGAGAAAGAAAGGTTAAACACTTAGTGGATGAGTGTAAGAGAGCGATGTGTGAGATAGAGAAACATGTAAGAAGATATTCTATGTAAAACTGAGAGATGTCTACAGTGTAAATAAAGAGTTATGCAAGATACAGGTACATGTCAGATGAAATAAGAATACCCTTATAGTACGATAATCTGACCATCCAGTTACAAGGTTTGTAATGCATTTCAACTTACGTTTCTTTACTTTTACATAATCCCTATACAAAGGATTATATTTTCTTTTTGAATTTTTATTTAATTTGTGATTTTTCAAAAACAACTAAATTTTCTCGTTGTGTTGTTGTTAATATTCCAAACTAGGTGTATTTTTGATTTGTATCAGAGTTTATATTTTTGTTATATTGGTCATGTTTGCTCTGCTCCTAAATGTATTTTGTGGTATGTAATGGGTTTTTGAGCTTTTCTTTATCTCCAAATTTTTAATCATATGTAATTCTGTTGATTTGATAGGGATTTGCGACTTTAATAAAAACTAATAAATATATATATTTGGTTGGTCTATTCTGATGACATTCCAGTCATAACTTTTTACATGGATAAAAGGAGATTACCACTATTAACTAACATTCTAGAGTTTACATCACAAAATGCCAATTCTATGCAGTTTTGATCTGATAGGGCATGTAGTTACTTGAAAATAGACCTATAATAAACTTAAAACTATTGGGCCATCAAGAAAATGTTATTCAAATATGAAACAAGTCTTTATTTGAGTGTCCATTCCTTGATGCATCATTTATGCAAATTTGGTTAATATAGGCCTTATGGTTTCTTGGTGTTAAACTTGCACCCACAACTTTTACTTGGTTCAATACTTCATGGAAAATGTATGTGGACACCAGCATCCGAAGCAAGTCTATCAGTATTCATCCTTCGATGTTTCATCCATGCAAGTTTGGTCATCATAGGGCTAATAGTTACATGGAAATGGGTCCTGAACCAAAACATTAACCTGTTCACTCATTCTGAAAATGAAGGTCAGATCCAGCATCCGAAGCAAGTCTATCAGTGTGCATCCTTAGATATATCATCCATTCAAGTTTGGTCATCATAGGGCTCATAGGTACTTGGTAAAGGGAACTGCACTAAACCATTAACCGGGTTACTCATCCGGAAAATGTAGGCCAGATCCAGCATCCGAAGCAAGTCTGGTAGAATGCACCCTTAGATGTATCATACATGCAAGTTTGGTCATCGTTGGGCTTAAAGTCACTTGGAAATGAGAACTGCATCAAAAACAATAACCTGTTCACTCGTCCGGGATATGTTTATCAGACCCAGCATCCGAAGCAAGTCTGGTAGTGTGCATCCATGCAAGTTTGGTCATCATAGGGCTCATAGCTACTTTGATATGGGACCTGAACAAATTATTAGCCTGTTCACTCATCCGGAAAATATAGGTCAGATCCAGCATCCGAAGCAATACTGGTTGTATGCATCCTTAGATGTATCATCCATGCTTATTTTGTCATCATAGGGCTTATAATTATTTGGAAATAAGAACTACATCCAAAGCTGCACCAAAAATGTTAACATGCTCCAAATACATTAATCTGGTCATTACTTTGCGGAAATTGCATTTATTTAACCTCATCTGGTACAATTAAAAAAACCACCTTAACCTAGGACGCCGACACCGACAGTTTCACATAAGCCTCCCCCCCAACTTCGTTGAGGTGAGCTAAAAACTGTATACCATTAGAGGAAGTGATAAAGCTTTGAAAAATATATAAAATCTTGTCTTCAACGTCTTATAAACGGTAACATAACTTAGTTCATAACAAAAATAGCCATTAGCTTTTACCAAAAGCTTAAGACTTGATATCTTAAGGGCATGAGCACGAATCCTGGAAAATCAATTATTACATGTACACGTTATTATGGAAACGAAGTATTCAAAAAGAATTTTATCTTTTTAAAGTCAATCAAAAAATAAAAAGATTTATAGATTGAAATGCAACGAACTAAAAGAAAAAGATCTATGAAACATGTTTTGAGGAAAATGTTTCTAGATGGCGATGGTAACGTTAATTTTGGCAGAAGATTTTAAATTTACTGTATCTTTCTACGTCATCCCATCTCTTGAAAATAGTACATATAGCTACAGATAGTAGATTTGATTCTTAGAATTCAATTTGCTATGGAAATGATAAGGAAAAATAAATAGCTGAAAATATTTTGTTTCCTTGGGAAGAAGGATATGGAGATAACGAACAGTATTCAACCTCAAAGTCCATTAAACAATATACAAAATCAGAGCAGAGCAAACACGGACTTCCGAAACATCAGAGGTGGGATCAGGTGCCATGGAGGAGTGAGCATCCCCTGCCGACCGGTTACACCCGCCGTGTGCTCGTTGTCATAATCAGGAAATAACGGAAAAAATCCGTCGTCAATTCAGTGTATAAATAATGGACTAACAATTGGTATGAAAAACGTCAGTCAGCATTTGACTCAATGATAAATTGTATTTGCTGACAAGGTCATTGTATCGACCATAGAACTTACGAAATGATGACTTTGAACGAGACTGCTGATATGTTTCATCAACTTGCTTGTCAATAATTCACCTCGTTTACGAAATTGTTCATAAGTAGAGCATGCTCTTGCGTATCGAATCAACCGAGATATATATACTCCGTATGCAGGTGATGAAGGTATATTGCTGCATAAGTAAAGGAAGTTGACGATAGAAAAGTTAAAGTCATCACGTTTATCATATAGCTTGGTTGTTAGATTACCATTAGTGTCTTTTTCAAGTAAAATATCCAAACATGAAGCACAAGTGTCGGACTCTGTGGTATCTTTTATCTCAAGCTCACCAGGATATATCATATCGACGTAGGAATGGAAATTATCATTATTAATTGACAATACGTCGTCGATATATCTAAATGTCGGGTTGAAGGCCACAGCAAGTGTTTTCTTCTTTTCACGCATAAGATTTTGCATAAATTCTGCTTCATATGAATATAAAAATAAGTCTGCTAATAATGGAGCGCAATTTGTACCCATGGGAATTCCAATAGTGCTCTAGTAGTCAGATTTAAAACTTTTTAAATTGATATTTATGAACAACTACATTTCAGTTCAATGATGGCTATATCATAATCTCTACCTATCACAAGAAGCTACTAAGATGAGTTAAAAATACTGCTATAAAATAATCAAAATTGAAAGAAAATCTTCTCCTTAACCTTAGAAAAAATATTTTTTTCATGACGAAGGCAAAGATAACGAACAGTTATAAAACCCCAAATATATTTGATTACAATTTAATTTCTGAACAGGTGCCCAGGAGAAGTCCTGCTGATCTGTGTTTTGATAAGGTATAGGAACTTTCTGTGGTCAGATTCAGCATAACAAAAGGTAAGACACAATGATAGGTTGTATTTGCTTGACAAAGTGATTGTAGAGTCATTATCAAAAATCGTAAAAATAAAAAATCTTCAGAAAAAATAACAAATTTTCCTGTATTGAAAAGTAATTATTATTAATCATATCAATAAACGGTAAAACCAAATAAACACGTACTTGAAGAACATAAAAAGAATTATATAAATTATATAGTTTCAAAGTGGGAAGAAGTCAAAGAAGTTTATTTTTCTAAACATTTGTCCTTTCTGACAGATAAAAATGTAATTTTTACAAAATTTGTTCAAACTAGATAGTGAAAGCACGACAAAGAAAGGACCAGTAAAAATTGTTTTCACTGAAACAGTGGCAAGCTTATTTTTACAATGATTTAAGAGACCATTTTCAAAACTGAAAAAACATTTAGTTCAATATTTTTATGCATAAAAGTTAGTGTGAAAAAAAGAATGAACGTTTGATTACAACTGGCATTTTAAATATACATGTAAATTATAACTGTGCATGTTACAGGAAAGACAACCCATTACAGTTAAGACAGAAATTTGCATTAGACATGTTAGAGGTGATTGAAAAGTAATGTTGCATAATTTCAAAGATTGAAATCTGCTAATAATATACTGCAAAAATGTAGATAGCGAAAGTTTTTCACCTTTCAGTTAAGGTATATCCTTTATTTTGTTAAACACTGTATTTAGAAAACTTAACACTGAAATTCAACACTGTCATGTCCAGTAAATGTCAGTACCTTAGTTATTATTTACTTACTTAGTCCTCTTCATTCCTTGTGGAGCGTAGAGCTACTACAGTCGCTCTCAACCTTACTCTGTTTTGGGCTGTTCTTTTTGCCTCATTCAAGGGTCTTTCCAATGTTTTCAAGCTCTTCAATCTTGTTCTCTTCCAACTGTGTAATGGTCGCCCTTGTTTTCTCTTACCTTGTGGATTCCAGTCCAATGCCTTTCTAATGATGCTTTTTTGCGACTTTGTATGACCAATCCACTGCCATGCTCGTTTCTTAATCTGGAGGGATGTTGGTTCATGGCTGAACGCTCCAGTAGCTGTTCATTTGATATTTTAATTGGCCATGTCACTTTAGAGATGTGTCGTAAGCATTTGTTGGTAAATACCTGGATTTTTTGTTGTAGTTCTGCTGTTGGTCTCCAGGTTTCACATCCGTAGAAAAGCACTGATTTAACATTAGTATTAAATATTCTGATCTTTGTGCTTTCACTTAGCGCACTGTAACTCCAGACAGGTTTGAGCATTGCGAGGGCTTGTCGGGCTTTGCTTATTCTGGCTTTAATGTCTTTGTCTTTAACCACCTGTATTACTAATGATGGATCCTAAGTAGGTAAATTGTTTCACCTCTTCCAGTTCTTCCCCTTTAATAGTGATTGGTCCACTTTTACTAGTCTTGACTTTCATAATTTTTGTTTTCTTGCTGTTAATTTTAGCCCTATCTTCTTTCCAGTTTTATTTAGCTTGTTGGTATTTTCTCTGATATCTTTAATTTGATGGGACAGTAGGGCAAGGTCATCAGCAAAATCCAGGAATTCCAATCTTCTGACCATTGTCCATTGTATTCCCCTTGGCCTGTCGAATGCCTGCTTTGTGATGCATTCTATCACTATTAGGAACAGAGTGGGCGAGAGTAAGCAACCTTGTTTCACTCCAGTTTTGACTTCAAAGGAATCAGTGAGGGATGTTTCGTGTATCACTTGCACTGAGAATTCTTCATTTAGGGTCTTAATAATATTCACTATCTTAGATGATATTCCATAGTGTCTCAGCAGTTGCCACATTCCATCTCTGTTGACACTGTCAAATGCCTTATCAAAGTCAATAAAATTTATATACAGAGATGATTGCCTTTCAACAGATTGCTCCACGATAATTCTTAGAGCTGCAATTTGGTCCGTACAGTTTCTATTGGATCTAAAGCCTGCCTGTTCATCCCGTAAACTTTATCCATCGCATCTTTCATCCTGTTCAGTATTACTCTACATAAGATCTTGCTAGCTACTGGCTCATAGTTATGCCTCTCCAGTTTTCACAGCAGCGTAGGTCTCCCTTTTTGGCAGTTTAACAAGTAGCCCTTTTTTCCATTCTGTTGGTATTCTCTCAGATTCCCAGATTTTATTTAATAGTTTAAAGAGGTATTCACTTATCTCTTCTCCTCCATATTTCAACGCCTCTGGTGGTAAACCATCTACTCCAGCCGCTTTACCATTCTTCAATGATTTAAGGTTTTCTTGTTTTATGTTAAGGTCTTCCCCTGGTGGTAAGGTTTCCGGTTGGTCTGGTTCTGGCCTATTCAAGACATTAATAAAGTGCTCATTCCACCTATCCATTTGTTCATTTAGTTTGGTGAGGATCTACCATCTTTGTCTTTGACCGGTTTAGACTTGCATGTTTTATGTATACTTAATGTTTTGGTGATGTCGTAGAGAGTCTTTATATCTCCTTTGTATGGGCAGCTCTTTCTGCTTCTGTTGCAAGTTGGTAAACATACCCTCTTTTGTCATTCCTACAAGCATGTTCATCACTCTTTTGTGCTCTTGTTTAAGTGTTGTTAACTTTTTCTTTCATTTTACGCCTTTCTTCAACTTTCTGCCATGTGGTGTCAGACATCCATTCTTTCTTCTTGTTGATTTTTCTTCCTAGAACTTCTTCACATGTTTTCTTAATTATGTCCCTTCTAACAGTCCATTCATCCTCAATATCTAGTTCTTGATCCTCTCTGTATAATGCACTGAATCTATTCCTTAGTTCTAATTGGAATATGTCCTTATCAATCAGGTTATTCAGTTTGTCTAAATTGTACTTTATTCTCTTTGTCTCAATTTTTGCGTACTTTGCCCGTTTGATTTTCACTTTGGCTAGTAACATGTGGTGGTCGGAGTTAACATCTGTTCCTCTCATAGCTCTAACATCCTGCAACGAACCTCTCCATCTTTAACTTATTATAATGTGGTCGATTTGATTCATTGTTTTGCCATCGGGTGATTCCCAGGTCGTTTTGTGGATGTTTTCGTGAGGGAGGGAAGTCTTCCTCATATCACTAGTTCGTTTGTTTCGCAAAATTCAATTAGTCTATCTCTATTTTCATTTCTCTCTCCAATACTGTGTTTTCCCATTACTTTTTCTCTACTTTTTTCCTCTGGCCGTTTTAGCATTCATGTCACCCATCGATCACTATTCTAATATCTCTCTTTGGAGTGTTGTTCCAAGTTTGCTGTAGATTTTCATAGAAATTATCAATAACCTTTTCCTCATCCTCATTGGTTGGTGCATAGCCCTGAATGATGGTACAGTTTTGGCATTTAGCTTTAAATGGTACCCAGATTATTCTTTCATTGACAGGTTCCCTTTCCATGCGACTGTTTTTTGCTTTCTTGGATAGCATTATAACCACTCCTTTTGCGTGATGATCTTTTTCGTTCTATTGCCAGAATATAGAACTTCTTTTCCTGTACTCAGTGTTATCCTTCCACTTTGATTCCATCTTGCTTCGCTTATGCCTAGAACGTCGACGCTGTAGTTTCTCATTTCCTTAGCTATTTGTGCGCATCGTCCCGTCTCGTACATGGTACGTACATTCCACTGAGCAACTTTTGTGACTGATTTGGGCGAAAACAGGTGTATCGGTTTGTTAAACGTCATTCTATGTTTTGCATGGCGGTCTTCAGTTGCATGTTCAATGATATTAACATCAGCTCCAACCCGTAAGGGAAAACGTCTATAATAGTTTCTGAAATTATAAGGTTTTTTTTTTTTACAGGAAAAGGTCATTAACCTGGTGCCGAACCCCCTGCCCGGAGGGCAAGGGATTTTTTATAGTCAAGTTCTCCATCCCCTAGATGAGCTGCTATCCAAAGCTAATGACTCCCATCTAGCCATTGGTTAAATTTAATATAAGAGTTCCATCTCTGAGAAAGGTTGCCTACCATGGCTAACGACTCCTATCTTACTTAGGCCTTTCGTTCCGTGAGGAACATAGGACATCAACAACCGTCCTCCAACAAACACGATTCTGAGCTGTTCTAGCTGCATCATGCCAGGTCATATCCTGCGTCTTTAGCTCCAACTCCGAGTCACGCCTCCAGGAGTTTCTAGGACGACCACTTTTTCTTTTGCCCTGTGGGTTTCAAGTCAGGACCATGCGTGTGATGCTGGATGTTGACTTCTATAATGTGTGTCCAATCCAGCCCCACTTCCTCTGTCTTATTTGTATCTCCACTGGTTCCTGTCCTGCTCTTTTCCATAGATCTTCATTTGAGATCTTTCAGGCCATCGGATGGTGAATATGCGCCTGAGACAGGTGTTATAAAATGTCTGGATCTTCTGCAGGGTAGCTTTAGTCATCCTCCATGTCTCTGCACCATACAATAGGATGGACTTTACATTTGAGTTGAGGATCCGCAGTTTAGTTGTAATTCGGATGTTCTTTGAGGCCCAGATGTTCTTTAACATGGTAAATGCAGTTCTTGCCTTGCCAATTCTTGACTTGATGTCGCGGTCTGTGCCACCCTGTCTATCCACCACACTCCAAGGTAGATGAAGGACTCAACTTCTTTGATGGGCTCTCCACCAACTGTGACTGGTGTTTGGTCAGTGGTGTTTATCTTCATCAATTCTGTCTTCTTCAAGTAGATTTTGAGGCCCGTTCCTGTCGATGTTGTTGCAAAGCGAGTTGTTTTATCCTGCATCTGGCCTTGGTTGTGCGAAAGGAGAGCCAGGTCATCTGCAAAATCAAGATCAAGTTGCCTCAGGAGTGTCCACTGTATACCATTGTTCCTGCCTGATGTGGTAGTCCTCATGATCCAATCAATGACCAAGGGAAAAAGAAATGGTGACAGCAAACATCCTTGTCGAACTCCTGTCTTGACCTCGAAACTATCAGACATCTGGTCAGCATGGGCAACCCTGCATATCATGCCTTGGTAGGTGTTTCTAATCAGGGAGACTAGCTTCTCTGGTACTCCATAGTGCCTCAGTATCTTCCACAATGTCTCTCGGTCCACGCTGTCGAATGCTTTCTCATAGTCGATGAAGTTGACAAAGAGGGGGGACTTACACTCCAGTGATTGTTCTATAATGATGCGAAAGGAATTGCAGAGCTGACTCCCTTTCTGACACCTAGGAATACCATCAGATTTGCCACTTGGAACATCAGAACAATGTATGAAGCAGGAAGAACAGCACAGGTGGCAAAGGATATGAAGCACTACAACATCTGTCTCCTAGGACTTAATGAGATAAGATGGCTACAGATGGGACAGCTGACGCTAACCACCGGGGAAACGCTGTTGTATTCAGGACACACCAAGGAGGGAGCCCACCACACCGAAGGTGTAGGTCTGATGCTATCCGTAGAGGCACAACGTGCTCTCATCAGATGGGAACCTGTCAACTCCCGCATAATAACAGACAAGTTTCTTAACACCAAGGAAAATAAGATTAAGTTAAACATCATACAATGTTATGCCCCCACAAATGATGCTGATGAGGAAAAGAAAGATGCCTTTTACAAACAACTACAGGCAGTCTTGGATAAAACAGGCAAGGAAGACATGACAATACTCATGGGCGACTTCAAAGCCAAAATTGGAGATGACAACACAGGCTACAATGAAGTCATGGGTACACATGGACTGGGCTACATGAATGAGAACGGTGAGAGATTTGCAGACCTATGTTCACTTAACCAGATGGTAATAGGAGGAAGCATCTTCCCTCATAAAAGAATTCACAAGGCCACATGGAGATCCCCTGACAATGTTACAGAGAACCAGATCGACCATATCTGCATTAACAAGAAATTTATATGAGCATGGAAGATGTCAGGGTGATGAGAGGAGCAGACATTTCATCAGACCACCATCTGCTGATGACAGCATTAAGACTGCGCCTCAAGAAGTTGAACAACACGACAAACAGGAGGACAAGGTACAGCGTGATTGCCCTCAAAACAAAGGAAGTGAAGACAACATCTCAGCTTGTCAAATAGATTCTAGCTACTACAGGACCAGCTAGAAAACAACGATACCAACATCGAGACCCAATGGAAGCACATCAGGAAAATGTGGCAAGGCACATGCGAGGAAGTCCTAGGCAGAAGAAAGAACAGCACAAGGAGTGGATCTCGGGCGATACCATGGGGAAAGTGGAGGAGAGGAAGGAAAAGAAAGCAGTGCTGAATACAAGCAGGACAAGATCAGCAAAGACAAAGCTCAAGAGGACTACAAAGCCACAGATAAAGAAGTTAAGAAATGTATCAGGAGAGATAAAAGGGA
This sequence comes from Saccostrea glomerata, assembly GCA_003671525.1. Lineage (NCBI taxonomy): Eukaryota > Metazoa > Mollusca > Bivalvia > Ostreida > Ostreidae > Saccostrea > Saccostrea glomerata. Next base: position 3,769 of record PRKT01000445.1, on the reverse strand, counting down.
TAACATCGAAAACCTGGCCACACAAGCTGAAGAAGCTGTGGGACAAGGAAATTTGAAAGAACTGTATATGATCACAAAGAAGCTGTCCAACAAGTTCCAGCAAACCGACAAGCCAGTGAAGGACAAGAATGGAAAAACCCTCATAACAGATGAACAATTGAAGAGGTGGGTAGAATACTTCAGAGAGCTATTAAATAGACCAGCACCAGAAACACCTCCAGACATACAACCAGCAAATATAGACCTCCCGATCAACTGCGATAAGCCAACAAAGATAAAGATCAGGAGAGCAATTAATAAACTTAAAAATGGAAAAGCGGCAGGGCCTGATGAGATACCAGCAGAAGCCATCAAAGCTGATACAGAGACAACCATTAACATCTTATATAGAAAGAGAATATATTTTGAATTAATTACTTACGTTTTGACCTCAATGATACAAGATATTTTCTTCAGAAAAGTGGTCACACACTTAGGCAATACCGTTACATTTCGCAATCTATTTTTAGTAACAATGCTTGACCAGAAAATTTAAAAAATTATATTTTTCTTAAATGATTTTTAATAAGCTTTGATTTGATATATAACACAAGCGGTAAATACTAAATAAAAAATTTGACTTGTGGATGCTACTCCAAGTCGTATCTTTCACGTGTTTTTTTTTTTATTATTTTTTCCCTCAATATCTATTTTTTTTTAAAAATACTTTGATTCTCTTTAAGCAGATATTCCTGCATTTGCCTTAGAAAGCCATCTCTCTTTTCTCTGAATTTTCCTCATCTTTCTGCATTAAACATCCCCATTTTAATCTACGAAACATGGGAAGAGAACGAACAGTATTAGAACTCAAAAGTCTTTCAAACAATAAAATATATGATCAAAACAAACAAAGACCTCTATAACATCAGAGGTTGGATTGGGGTGACATGGAGTAGTGAGAATACTCGATCCTAGAAGAAATAGCAGATATTTAGAAGATAACAAATGTTAAAATGCAGATACTTTCTACCTATTCACAATGTTCTTTATAAATAATTGCTTGAATTTCTTGAACAAAGCAAGTTCTGTATGAAATACCAAGTCAAGGTCAAAGACTATCAGTTTTTGAGTTTGGGTAAGAATGACACAAGTCAACAGTTCTTAATAAATTTAAACCATTGGCACATTTATCGAAAACTTTTTTTCTATGATAAACAGTGTATTCTGCAAAGAAAAACAATATCTCCAATAGAAATACAAATCATTTTCTGTGAATATTTACAATTAATCATGATTAACAAATTTTATGTCTTTTCATCAAACATATTTACACTTAAGGAGGAATGCCACACCAACTTTTTATTTTATAGATCTCTGAGTCATCCTTTTAAAACAATGGTTTCAGCATTGAAAGACCGACATAAGCTCTTATTTATTTTACATGAATTTTTTTGTATTTTTTCAAAGAAAACGAAAAAAATTCATTACATCCAAATTAAATGCTTTCTTGTAAAATTTTTGCTGTAAATGAATGCATCACATGAATACCTAATAAAATATGTTAAGAAAGTCTGGTTATACTTTTAAATTTTTTTCATAAAAAATTATTTATGAAAATAAAACACATAATTTGTGAATATTTTTTAAACTTGTGGTTAAAATCTTCTTAAAACAAGCCACAACTGGGGAGAACATGTTCATTAATCATATTTATAAAAGAAATTGAAACGAAATTGAGAAATTTTAGAGAAATTAATTTTTTTTAATTTTGGCCAATCCCGAGCAAAATTAAACCGATCCCGACCATAATTGTACAATTATTGGAAATAAATAGCATTTTCCTAAAAACACTAGTCTGATTAGGTGTTATAAGGGTTAAAACATTATAGAACCTGACAATAAAATAGATTTCTTCATTGTAAATACTTGAAGAGGCAAAAAATTAGCATTTTATTCATTTTGTGTTAATTTTGATCGGGATCAGTTTAATTTTGATCGGGTTAGGTCCAAATATTAAAAAAAATAATTTTTCTAAAATTTCTCAATTTCGTTTCAATTTCTTTTAAAAATATGATTGACAAACATGTTGTCCTTAGTTGTGACTAGTTTTATGGTGTTTTTAACCATAGGTTTAAAAAATATTCACAAATAATGTGTTTTATTTTCATAAATAATTTTTTATAAAAAAAATTAAAAAGTCTAACCAGACTTTCTTTACATATTTTATAAGGTATTCATGTGATGCATTCATTTACAGCAAAATTTTTACAAGAAAGCACTTAATTTGGATGTAATGAATTTTTTTCGTTTTCTTTGAAAAAATACAAAAAAAATCATATAAAATAATTAAGAGCTAATGTCGGCCTATCAATGCTGAAACCATTGTTTAAAAAGGATGACTCAAAGATCTATAAAATAAAAAATTGGTGTGGCATTCTACCTTAAGTTTTTGCAAGTTACAGACTTATAAAATAAAAAATACCAAGCAAAAATAGCTCAATATATCTGATACATGTGTATGTATACATTTCATAACAGGCTTTAAATATTTGTATACTGTATACTGGGAAATTTTCACCCCCGTTTATTTTCGCCCCTTTCGCCCCTAGTCTGGCGTTGGCGAATTTAAAACGGGGCGAATTCAAAGTAAACTAAATAATATCTTAAACAAAGATATTTTTGGGCGAATTTAAAATGGGGCGAACTTGTTTTCAGATGTGAAAGGGCGAAAATAACACGGGGCGAAAATAACCCTGTATACAGTATACAGGGTGTCCCAAAACATATGTTACACTTTTGAACCAAATTAAAAATTTTATGCCTCAAGTTACAATAATGAGATTTAGAATACATAATGAAATTGTTATAAATTTTTTGTTGAGCATACATTTGTCACATTTTCTTTATTAATCCTCTATATTTTTTTCTTTAAAATAACATATGTCATTTTACAACATGTTCCAAATGACGTCTCTTTAAATTAACGTTGTTTGAACACGATTTCTGGATTTTTTTTTATTTACCAAGCTTTAAATGTAACATTCTAACAGTTCAGAAGTTTTTCCTCATTAAAATTGTGTTTCACCAAACAATAGAATTGATGATTCTCTTAAACAACATTGTTAAAATGAAAGTGGCGCTCGTCGGAAAACCATGCATATGTTAATTTTTTAGAGTCGATTTTAATTAAAATTCAGTGGAAAAACTCAAACGACTTGTAATTTCTGTCTCTTTTAAATGCTGTATAAAGTATTACACTTATCTTGAAAGGAATCGATTTTAAAATCACATTTGAATATTTTATGAACACTAGATTTACCAAAGGTGCTATCTGGTTCACACAGGACCACTCTAAGGGAATTTTTTGTAAAATTTCAGTAATTCTTTCAATGGTATTGATGTTCTCTTTGGATCGGGTTTTTCTTGGTCTTCTAATACCAGAATTAAGTCATGTATTATTAATGGTGCCTTCAACTTCAAACCTCTTCACAAATCTGTTAATTAGTATTCTGTTGAGCACTTTCATTACAGGATGTTGTTTTCTCATGGTACTAATGACTATAAAGTACCAATTTTAGACCGATAGTAAAGTTTTACAATTTCTACCAGCTCCTCTCACGAAGGTTCCATATCAAAAATATGATGACGTCATAAGTACATCATAAGTATCTGACTCTTTAACAGAAATTCTTGAAAGTTTGTTAGATAAAATGTATGTTAATACATTAGATATTGACAAAATATCTTTGCGAATGCTTTTGGTTTGATAAAGTTATAGATGATTAAAAGT
>PRKT01000444.1:409554-461897 GCA_003671525.1 Saccostrea glomerata | reverse complement strand
TCTACTCATTTCTATAATACAACTTAACTCATATTGAGTTAAGTTTGAATATCTTCTTTTGTTCTTTCAAAATTTGGATAAATATTAAAATAGCTTCAATATATACGGCACTATTTTGTTCTGAATTTTTACTCATATTTTCATTTTGAAACCAAGGAGACAAAGTCAGGAAATATTTACTACCAGAGAGCTTAAAATATGTAACAGCATTGAGAAATCATACAAAATTATCTATGTTTATACAATTTTTAACGACAAATAATTATTTGACAATCCGCACTACTTTTTAGAAGACAACAGATGTGTAAGCGGAGCGCGCCCTCTGGTGAGAGATTGTATATATATATATATATATATATATATATATATATATATATATATATATATATATATATATATATATATATATATATATATATATATATATATATATATATATATATATATATATATATATATATATATATATATATTCTACCTCAGAGTCGACAGAAATCGGGCGCCATTACTGGTTTACCGTACACCACATCCGATCTAATTTCGAAGCGAACTGCTGTTTATCATCGTATAGATAAAGTTAAAATGATTAATGATTAGTTTTAGTTTTAATATGTTTGTTATGCAAGATTTATATCAAATATTATGTAATACATATTAAAAAAAATTAAGGATGTTAGCCATTAAGATAATATGAATTACGTGGAGGCCTCCTTTTTGTAGAGCCATAATTTAAGAATTTTTTTTTATTTTTAAGATTTCAAAGAAATTCTGAATTAATAGATATAAATATATCCAAAAAGCTTCAAAGAAACAACAATAATAAAAAATGGAAATGATAATTAATTAATTAAAAATTACTTATATGTTTCAAAGAGAACAAAAAAAAAAATTCAAAATATGAAAATACTGAATTTATTTTTGAGATTTTAGACAAATTATAAATTAAGAGATATATAAATATGAAATTCAAAGGTTCAAAGCAACAATGATAATTAAAAAAAAAAATTACTTAAATGTTAAAAGAGAACAAAAAATAAATCAATGTCAAAATATGAAAATACTGAAACCTGGAAAAAAATAGTAAAATTAAAAAATATATAATTTTTCAAATATATAGATATTTAATTCAAAGTAACCTTTTTATGTTCCTTTCTTAGAAAAAAACCCAGATGTTTTAAATATTTTACATCAGTTGTTTACATTTTGAATTGTCTTTAAATTAAAACAAATTAAAAAAAAGAAAAGAAAAGTAAAAAAAAAAACACACCACAAAATAAAATAACAGTTGAATAACAATTGAATTTTTAACTATGAAAAAATCTCAGTCTGGACTGGGTGAAAGTGAACTGATAAGGCAGACAGACAAAAAATATAAGACCTTATATTTTCAGTGATGAAGGGTTGTAAAATTCTGACGACAGTATTTTTTTAATCACATTTCGGAGCAAAGAGAAGAAAGGAACTTTCAGGAAAATTTCTAAAATATTAAAAAAAAAAAAAAAACCAAAACCAAATCTCAAAGAAAAAGTCAACAATCCCATCAGGCATGACATTGTTGATAAACCGTGGACAAATAATAATTCTGAGTCATTAATTAAATCATGTCTTAAAACAAGCAATTGATTGGAAATCAAAACCACTCCTTGATTTGGTAAATATATACTGACAACACTTATAGAACACTTATAGAATCACAATTTAAAGACCTTAGAAAATCACTTGTGGGGATAGGACAATTAAAACTAGTAGACAAACATGATCATTTCAGAGTTCAAAATCAGTGTGGGTGGCCAAAACGACGGACGAACGAGATAAATTGTACAAAAGATTCAAACTTTACATTCCGCCAGATAAAACGAAGCTCACATCAACCGACGGTACTACCACTATAGTCAGAGCACGTACCTCAGGTAAAAAGATAGTCAACAAAAACGTAAAAAAGGTGACAGGACTAAAAATCTAAAATACAGTAGATCAAAGGCCAATAATCAGTCAGTCTTAAACCCAAAACCCAAAAATGTTTTTAAAATTGTATATTTATTATTTTTTCTAGAGAAGGGTTAGTATCAGGCAGTATTCCCCCCCCCCCCCCCCCCCCCGCCAGACGGGTGCTGACCAGTGAATACTGTTTGGTGTTGTTGTCACGTAACTTAACATCCACTTCTTCTTTCATTCTGTTCAGTTTGATCCTGTTAAATATCTTCCCTGGAACGTCCAACAGTGTTATTCCTCTGTAGTTGGCACAATTGCTGAGGTCTTCTTTTTTTGGAAGCTTGATTAGGTGTCCTTCTTTCCATTCTTCAGGGATTGTTTCTGCTCCCATATTTTCGGAAAAAGTGGGTGGAGTATGTTAGTTGAGTTGTCAAAATCAGCTTTAGGTGCCTAGACTGGAATATTATCAGGCCCAGCTGACTTGCCATTCCTCATCTTTTTTAGCGCTATTTTGATTTCCTCCTTAGTAGGAGGTCCCCAGTCTATGTCTAGGTCTTTGTCTGCTGGTGTAATGTTAGGAGGGTTAGGTAGAACTGGCCTATTCAACAGTTCTTCAAAATGTTCTTTCCATCTCCTTCTTTGTTCTTTTCCCCCTTCTAGTTGTTTCCCTGCTTTGTCTTTCACTTGCCTTTCTTGTTTACTTAGCTCCCCAGCTAGCTTTTTTGTGATGTCATACAGATCTTTCATGTTTCCTGCTTTTGCAGATTATTCTGGTTCTGTTGCTAGCTCCTCTATGTATCTTCTTTTGTCAGCTTTATTACCTTGTTTTGTTCTCTTGTTGGTCTCTGCATACTCTTTTTGTGCTTTTGTTTTTTCAGCTCTTTCTTTTGCTTGAATTGACAAAAGTCTTCCTATCCTTCATCTCCTGTATTTTCTTAAGCGTGTCATTTGTGATCCAGTCTTTATGATGGTACTTTTTCACTCCAAGTATTTCATGACAGCTTGTTGTGATGGCTTCTTTTATCCCTTTGCAATGCTCTACATCTGATGTTAGTTCACCTATCTCTTGTAGGGCTTGGTATTTGTTTTTCACCGCAATCTTGTACTCCTGTAAGATTTGAGTATCTTGGAGAAACCTGGTGTTTTATCTGATTATCTGGAGTTTCCTTTTGTTTTCATTTTCTTGAGCTTGAGCTTGATGCTGCCTGTCAGTAGATGGTGATCTGAGGTTATATCTGCTGCTCGTTTGACTCTGGTATCCTGCAAAGATCTTCTTAACTTCTTATTGATACATATATGGTATATAAAATACAAGTATATCAAGATAAATTATTGACAGAAACCATCTGCTTTTAATTTGTACAATTTGTAGGTGCTCACAATGTCCACGATCTCTGTAATTTAGGTAAAAAGTAGCTTTTAATTTAAGTTGAAAGGAAGATTTCTTTCATAGGGTTATTTTCCAAAAATCATTAACATTATTGTATTATTTTATATATTTGTAATCTACAAAACCCGTCATACAAGGACAGTAATATTTTGTGTATATTTTGTGGTAAGTGTCTTTGTTGAAATGCGATATCATATACTAGTATGTCTTAAAGGAAACAGATAAAAAAACTTAATAAGTATCTACTCTCTAGTTAAAAATATATTCTATTCATCGGATTGGATTGAACAGCAGGCATAAATGCCCATGATCGTTCTCTCCATATCTTTTTTGTATTATTCACAAAAAATTATTAGTTTACATTTCAGCAGACTCTTAAAATTGCCTGAACCACGTGTTTGTATTAAAATATTATATTACGCTTTTTTGTTCATTCACTGTATAAAACCAGTGTTCGCTTTAAACGACGCTATCCATTTCAGGTATATTTTTCGACCTGATTAATGGAAGATAACATTAAAACTCCACCTGTGCTTTCAAACTGACTTGTCATCCTCCGATGATCATAAAAAGGCATGGCGACAGAAATAGAGGACAAAGCTTTTGAAAAAGACGATTATTCTGTCGAAGACGAAATCGATGTTGACTCCTTCCCGTGCGACCCAGAGCTGACAGATCTAACTCTCGTAGTGGAAGAAAAAAAGCTTCATGTAATCAAAGCTGTGCTAATGGATGCATCACCCGTATTTAGAAAAATGTTCACCGACGACTTTAAAGAAAAGAACGCAACAGAAGTCCATCTTCCTGGAAAGGAATATTCCATTTTCGTTTTGTTTCTGAAATGTATTTTCCCGATGTTACTCTTTCAGGTATATGATTTTTTTATTTATCAAAAACGTAATTTTTCGATCATAAAAAAAAGAATAAACCTCTTTATTCATTTTTCAGAGAGAAGTATCGCAGATCTTTTGCCACTAGCTCACGAGTACGATGTTAAGTGCATTTTAAGAGAGTGTGAAACATGGCTATTAACTGAACTTGAATTCAAAAAAGCGAAAGTAGAAAACCATTATGTAAATGTTGAAAATGACGTCGAATACCTTACGAAGTGTCTTTACTATGGCAATGAGTACTGCTTGAGAGAATTGTATGCTGAAGCTCTCCAATTAATGATTCCACATAAGCTTACCAGATATAAAACGAATCAATTCTACCAGAAGCTTCCTGAGAAAAATAAACGAGAACTAATTGAAGCACGGCTTACTAAGATTGAAGAAATGGGAACATTATTAAACACCAATACCTCATTTGGCTCATCTGGATTGTTTGGTCAACAAACCAAAGTATCAACGACTTCTGCACAAACTGTCTTTCAGTGTTCAGCTAATTTATTCATATAAGAACATATTATTATTACTCGTTATCAACACACATCAAATACAAGTATTGTGCCTCTCTCAACTTCTCTCAACTGCATTTTTCTTATAGCTCTGCGTGTGGATCAAAAATGAATCCCGTATACACTGTACAAGAAACGGGATTTCCATTAAATTCATGTACATATACATGTAGTTGATTATAATGATTGTTGTAAGATTCAATTTTAATACAATGGCTTTTTTTTTATGTAAAACTCCAGAATGTCACTTTTGAAATAAATACCAGAGATGATACATGTATCATCATCTATTATTTTTCGAAGTTTAATTATTTATTCCGTTTCCTGTTCTGTTTGTTGTTATTTCTGTTTACTATTCTGTTTCTTGTTTTTGCAACACATCTGATCTTGTCGATCAACAGTTCAGCTCAATTCATTTTCTGGCTATTTATTGCTCCAAGTGTTTAATCTAACCAGCGAGGAAGCATCGCAATAAAAACAACAATAGAAAACAATTCTGCAGATCAATAAACTCAAATCCCTTTACTCATAATGTTGTTATTGACGACAATGCCAACGATACAAAACTTTGACGGAATCGGAGGACTTAGGCACATTTTTGCCTTTGCAATCGACTGTTGAGGAAAACGTTTCACAATCGATTTCTTAACAGTTTTCAGGATTCACAATAACTTTGAATAGAAAAAGGCATAAAACTCCCAATTTCGCGAATAGCACATCCATCTTTTGTTATGTTTCTGATGTATACTTTGTTGAAAGAAAATACTGAACAGCATAAAACACCCATGTGCTCGTTATAGTATAGATTTATATCTATTTTATTGGTATTGTTTAAATAAAATAAATTATTATGAACTTAATTTTCAATTATTACATAAACAGGTTTCCATATTCTAAGTTATTTATTAATTTAAGTCATTCATGGGTTTCCATAAGTAGTGGTATGTTGTTCATGGTTCGTTGGTTTTCATTCCTGGTTGGTTGATTTAAGTGCCAAAGGTAAAAGTCTTAGAGGGTATAGTAATTGTAAGATGTAGAAATATTATGTTGAAAATTTTATTATTTCTTTATATAAAAAATAAAGTGTTGGACTTTTCGGGTTTTGAACCGGGGGCCTTTTGCTCCGTGTTTAGGAATGTTACCACTGGACCAGCTTGGTTTCTTTACATTGATTCATATTACCCCCCGTTGACACAGAGCTGCGACTCTACGGCGATCATCCCGATCAAGCCACGATCTGAAATTTTTTGGATCGGGACAGATTGCAGCCGATCGGCGTCAAAATAGAGCAATGTGGTCTTCGTTACGATCGTATTACGATGTCCCTACGTCAAACGCGCTGCTAACAAGCTTCTACTACGATGTTACGCAGACCGTTGCCGACAAGCAGCCGTGTTTAGTGCGTTTACGCTACGCTGCCACTACGACATTGAAGACCATACTACGACGCTACACAGACCTAGATGCCTGTACCGCGATGTTGCTACGGTGGTGCCGATCATTTTACGATTGCATTACGCTTCTAGATTTTGGTGATGATGTAAATATATGTTGAAACTGCAGATTTTTGTAGTACAATTTTAGCGATGATACATATTTTGCGACCGCAGTTTTTTTCCGGCCTTTACCACATGGTTTAGGGCATTTTCAATTATTATAACTGTATTGTAACAAGATGTGAAAATGCTCAATTGTAAATGATCATCAAGTATAGTGTAACCATTTACATGTAGTTAACCCCCCGTTCACACAGAGCTGCGACTCTACGGCGATCATCCCGATCAAGCCACGATCTGAAATTTTTTTGGATCGGGGCAGATCGCAGCCGATCGGCGTCAAAATAGAGCAATTTGGCAAATTATGGTTTTCGTTACGACCGTACTACGATGTCCTTACGTCAAACGCGCTGCTAACAAGCTTCTACTTCGATGTTACGCAGACCGTTGCCGACAAGCAGCCGTGTTTAGTGCGTTTACGCTACGCTGCCACTACGACATTGAAGACCATACTACGATACTAAGTACTAAGATAAATATATCTTGAAACTGCAGATTTTTGTAGTACAATTTTAGCGATGATACATATTTTGCGACCGCGTTTTTTTTTTCTGGTCTTTACTAAATGGTTTAGGGCATTTTCAATTATCATAACTGTTACAAGATATGAAAATGCTCAATTGTAAATGATCATCAAGTATGGTGTCACCCTTTACATGTAGTTAACAGATGATGATTGGTGAAATATCAGCGGCAAAGAACAAACTCTTGTCTGATAGGTCGTGATATGATCGGCGTAAGTTCATTGTACGTCTTCGAAGGATCTTCAGGCACGTAGAGAAATCGTAGTGAGAACGTAGTACGAACGTAGAGGGAGCGTTGTATGAGCGTGCTTGGTAAGTTCCTACGCTCTCACGGCGCTTTTACTACGATCACGAAGATCTCTCTACGATGCTTCCGCGCTGCTTTTACGATTACGGCGCTTCTACTACGCCATTTTTACGACTTCACCCCGGTTCTTGTTGGCCACGATCCCGCTACGTTTGTTTTGAACATGTTCAAAATAAGCGTGGTGAGAGCGTAGAGCTCTCCGATCATGAAGACTCTACTGCGATCATTTTACGCTTCTGACGACCCTACGACGTTCCTCCTGCGATTTGTCACGATCGGCCACGCTTTTGACCACACTTTGATCGTAGTAGAAGCGGCGTCTATGTGTGAACGGGGGGTTACATAAGTAATACTGGAAATTGTACGGGATTTAGAATTTTGGTATTTACTGAAATGGTTTATTTTTATTAATTGTCATTATTTTAAATTCTTAGCAAAAGTATTGTTATATTTTGGAAAAAATTTGGTTGGAAATAATTGTGAATATTTCTGGTGATGTCACATGGGACACTCTGTTGCATGCTGGTCATTTCTTGTGCTTTCCTAACCATTGTTGGCGGAAAATTCTCAGAGTGAATGTAAGTAGAACTTTGTGAAAATTTGTCATTCAAAATTGCAACTAGCACTATGTAAGTTACAAATAAGTATGCAAATATTATAAGCATGCATGAAGAAGTATTTTAAACTTAATTTAAAGATATTTTTAATTTGTAAATAATCTCTCTATTGAAGTCAGTGTTCATTGTTTACATGTCTTGAGAGATTGAAGTAATCGTGTGGTTAAAATAATTGCAAGTTTTCTTAATCATATAAATATCTATAGTTGTGTATTTTTATCCTTGAATAGATGCATTAATGAACCAGATGATGTAAACGACACATATGCTGTAAACACCACATATGCCCCTTGCTTAGGTAATGTGTTAGTTTATTATGTATAAAGGCTGTGTGTATAAATTTTAATGATATAATTCATTATGGGATAAATGATATAAAGTTGAGTAGTGAATTTAGATAAAATAATGATAAACAACTATATATGTGAAGAAATTTCAAAGATTTGTAAACATAAGATTTTTATACTGAGAGTTGTACAGAAATTTATATTATTATTATATTATTGTAGGAACATTGTCAACTTTATTATCTTCATAAATGGAATAAAGAACATTTAACACAATTATCGTGTTACATAATATTGGGGCATTTGATTTCCATTCTTGTTTTGTACATTGTATACATATCATGTGTTGATGAAGGTTTCTTGGACTCTGCTGACCTAGACAGAAAAGTAAGACATTATTTATTAATCTTTATTAACCTGTGAGAATGTTGATTGTGTGATAAATCATTTGTATATAAAAATAGTATTTATTTAGTATTTTACATTTTGATGAAATCAATATATACATAAAATATAACAATTGATATTTAGGGAGTTTCTCAAATTTCAGCCATAGCTGCAATTACATATTATATATACAGAACTGGTTCTGATACAATATATCTGGTAATATCAATGTTTTATGTGTTGAATTTGTTTGTGGTGTTTGGTTGTGTTTTCTGTCTGAACAAATTGTTTTGCACTGATGAATTTGAGAAATATTGATTTATTTGTTTAATTTGAAACTGTATTGATTTTAAATTATAATTTGGAAAACTACATGATTCAATTTTACTTTACTATCTAAATTCATATTTATTTCATTTCAACCTAATTGATTATCATTTATGTTCAATTTTGAAATTGAATTATTTCCCTTTGATGCGTGTTTTGTGTTGTAATGTGCATGTATGTTTATTTTATGTTCGTGTGTATTTCAGAGCCGGTGTGTATGTGTATTAATAAATTCATCTGTTACTACCATGGTAGCCTAGCTGTTTCTACAATTGGAAAACCGTAACATATGTAGTTAATTTTGTAAATGCATTCTGACTAAATCACTTTGTGATCGTGATACATGTTATTCTTGACTTATGCTTGTAATCTCTATATTTAATGACATTGATGTAAACAACTCATTAATGACTAATTAATGAATAACGTTAACGATACCTCCCTAAGATGTGTCTCACATTATATTCAATCTTTTGCGGGGAAAATCGGAGGTGTTGGAGAGAAGTCTCACTATACGACACCGATCTGCAGGTGATGCTTAATCCTCTATGGCACCTGATTCCACTTCTACTTTATGTCCTGTCTGTTCTGTTCCAAAATTGTTTTATGGATTTGCAGACCCTTACTTATGCAGCAATATACCTTCATCATTTGCATGCGGAGTTTTTATATCTCAGTTGATTCGATACGCAAGAGCATGCTCTACACATTAACGCTTTCTAAACCGAGGTGAATTATTGACAAGCAAGTTGATGAAACAAGAATATCAGCAGTCTCGTTTAAAGTCATCATTTCGTGAGTTCTCTGGTCGATACAATGACATTGTCAGCAAATACAATTTATCATTGAGTGAAATATTGACTGAGGTTTTTCATACTAATTATTATCAGTCCATTATTCATGTTATTTACACAGCCAATTATGCCTAAAGTTAATTTAGTATTAATCTCAATTAACACTAAAAAACGTTAGCTTGATGTTAGTTTAATGTTACTTTCGTGTTAATTTAACGTTAAATATGTAGCGTTAAATTAATGTTATTTTCATGTTTAATTAACGTAATTGGCTGTATTTACTCCGAATTGAAGACGGATTTTCCCGTTACTTCCTGATCATGACAAGGAGCACATGGCGGGTGTGACCGGTCGGCAGGGGACTCTCACTCCTCAAGGCACCTGATCCCAACTCTGAGTTTGTGGAGGTCCGTGTTTGGTCTTATCCTGATTTGTATTGTTTTATGGACGTTTGATCTTGAATACTGTTCGTTATCTCATATTTTTCATATATCATTGTTGAAATACGATAAGATGTATGTCTTAAGCAATAAATAAACACATCTTAATTAGTACCTATTCTGAATATTACCCACAAAAAAAACATTGAAGATAATTATTAGTTGACTTTCACCATAGTCACTTTAATTGCCTGAATCACGTGTTTTTAGTAAAATTTAAATATGCAGTATACCATTACGCTCTTCAGTTTATTCATTAGATTGGACTATTGTTAAAACGACGCTATCCACTTAAGGTGTCTTTTTCGACCTGATCAATGGGAAATAAAATTAAATTCAAACTGACTTGTCATCATCCGAGTTAGATCATACAAAAAGGACATGGCTACCAAAATGCAAAACAAATCTTTTGAAAAAGACAAAAAAGATGCTGGCTACTTCCCGCACGACCCAGAGCTGACAGATCTAACTCTCATCGTGGAAGAAAAGAAAATACATGTAATCAAAGCTGAGCTGATGGATGCATCACCGGTATTTAAGAAAATGCTCACCGGCGACTTTAAAGAAGATAATACAACAGAAGTTCATCTTCCTGGAAAGGAATATTCCATTTTCGTTTTGTTTCTGAGATGAATTTTCCCGAGAGAACGTGTTACTCTTTCAGGTAGATGCTTTTTAATTTATTAGGAAAAAACATGTTTCTTTTTATTCTTTTGGTTTAAACATTGTTAAACATTCATGAAAAAGAATGAATATCTTTTTAATATTTCAGAAAGAAGTATCGCAGATCTTTTACCACTAGCAAAAGAGTACGATGTAAAATGCATTTTAATGGAGTGTGAAACATGGCTATTAACTGAACTTTAGTTCAAGAAAGCGAAAGTAGGAAACTATTATGTAAATGTTGAAAATGACGTTGAATATCTCCTCAGGTGTCTTGACTATGGAAATGAGTACTGCTTGCGAGATTTATTTGCGAGAGCTTTCGAATGCATTATTCCATATAAGCTCACCAGATATAAGACGAATCAACTCTACCAGAAGCTTCCTCAGAAAAATAAACAAGAACTTATTGAAGCACGGCTTACTCAGATTGAAGAAATGGGGACAGTATTAACGACCACGTGCACTCATCCATCATATAACCCTTTTGCGACAGGTCCAGACCTTGTCTTTCAATGTTAAGCTAATTAATTTACTAGTATATAAGGACATATTATTACTCGTTATCTTCACCCACCTAATACAAGCATTCTGACATTACAACTGCATATTTTCTACAGCTCGATGTGGATCAAATTTGATTCATTTTATTCACTAACACCATTAGTAAAACATTATAATTTTTGGTGTCTTTGCAGATTTCAGGAAAAAGAATGAGTGAATATCTCACTGAGTGTAATGGAACTATAAAAAAAAATGATAAAAGAATGCTAATATTACAGGTATTACCTTAATTCAGAAATTGTAGTCATTTCTACACTTAATTCGAATTTACTCTGATATATTTGTCTATTGTTTCTTTATTCTGCTTTGTTCAGAATTTTACATTTGCAAATATCCATACATTTTTTTCCCTCCGCATCTCATTATTCTACAACTGAATAATGGTGCAGCTGTAAGTTATAAGTCAAAATGGCGATTCAAAATGGTGGATATCAATTTTTTTCACATTATTTTATGGTGTTGTTCAAATAGGAGAAAGGATAAAAATGGTGGATATCCATTTTTTTTCAAATTATTTCATAGTGTTGTTCAAATAGGAGAAAGGATGTATCAATCCAGTTAATCTCTTAATATCTAATTTTAAGAACATTTTATAAATTATTAGAAAATAAATTTCTTCAGAACTGTAGTTATTTAAGCAATTTGCTTACAATTGCGCACTGTATTCAGTCAAACAATATGATTTATTTACACTTGGCATTTAATCAATTTATTACAATTGTACAAAACAATTAAGGGGGGCGACTATAGTTTTATTGTGTGAAAACTACAATAGCGAAAATCTTCATTTTTATACCATATATAACTTACATTAACTTCAGTCTACATGCAAAGTTTGGGGGAAATCTACCGTCCAGGTATTTTTGAGGGACCGTCTCAAAATACAGGTACATTTACTATAGGATTATATAGGAAAATACCAATTTTTAGCACTTTTAAGCAAATCATACAAATACTACAATAGGCATTTTGTTCAAACTATAATATTTGATGAGTAATACTATATTATACAATATATGTAAGAAACACAAAATTCCACCGTCTTGTTACCAGAGGGGGCATCTCAAAATGCAAAAAATTATCAAATTTTACTATTTTTATGAAGTATTACAAAATATGACGTACACAATGGATTCACATGAAAACATAATAAAAATATTGGAGGTTTTCTCAAATTTCTATATTTCAAATTTCAAGAGCGTATGTTTATTACTTTTTTTTTAAATAATATTTTATATATATATATATATAGTCTAAGTGGATTTATTATGTTAAAAAACACATTTTAATGCTTGCGGAATGTCCGAATTATGATTACTACAGTATTCTTCAAAGAAAATATTGGTGTCCAAATTAGATAGATTAATAGTTATTTAAGGATTAGTTTAAGCAGAATTGGTTTGCCAGTATCTTTCATATGCGAAAACCCCTTAATTATAGGATATTTAAATTACAAAATTATTTTGAAAACTATTTGATATATCTACCAAAGGATTTGAGAAAAGTTTTATGTAAATTTAGATTTATGAATCACAGAGTTCCAATTGAAAAAAAGGTCGCTTTTGGGGAATCCACAGAGATGATCGAATTTGTGATCTTTGTTCCTGGCCTTTTCATACAAGTTTAAGTTTCATCAATGTTTTTCTGTTGTAACTGGTGACAAGTGGCAAATAGCCACGTTGTATACCCAAGTCTGTAGGTGCTGAATTAAAGCACAAGGCAAGTCACAAAAACAGCTGTATATATTGAATACCTTACATTATAAGCAAATATCAATTGTATTTGTATATTTTGCATTCCTCATCACCTGCAATGTGTAAGACTTGGGAAAACCAAGTAATTATTCCAAGGAGATCACTTAGGTCTAGTGCATTACCATAAGCAAGGGCATTTTTACCAGATTGCTGAAGTTCTTAGGAAACATTGCTTCGTCTATTGTTTTCTACTTCCATGAATCATTTTCAGTGTACACTGTATTATACTAATGTTACTGTTAAGGACCACAGGACTTCTGTCTATTTCTTTTCTTGTTTTTGCAGCACATCTTTGTTTTTCAATTTGATCATATTGTTCATGAGTTCACCTCAATTCTTTTCCTGAGTATTTCTTGCGCAAACTTCTTATTGGCGAGGAAGTGCATGAATAACAATAACAACAACAATAGCAACAAAAGAAGAAAAGGCAATTCTGCAGATCAATAAACTCTCGTACCTTTACCCATAATTTTGTTATTAACGATAATGCCAATGACAAAAACACTTTTAAAAAATAAGAGGACGGACGTGTATTTCTTCCTTTACAATCCAGTGTTGTCTCATGTAACTCTATAATGATTAAGGAACAAGTTGCACAATAGTTTCTTTAATACTTTTCAGGAGTCACGGATATCTTCGAAAATAAAAAGGCATAAGACTCTCCATTCTTCGAAAAGATCATCCATCTATTGTTTTGTTTCTGATGTATTTTCCAAAGAAAATACTGAACAGTATACAACATATACATGTATGCAGTAAATTCTGTTTGCATTTTGACTAACTCACTTTGTGATTGTTATATGCAAATCGTTTTAGAACCAGCTGTTTTATCAATAATATAGACTTTTTAGCTTGACTTATGTATCTCTCTATATACATGTACAATTAAAGGTATTGAGGTAATTTGAAATTTCCCAATAATGAACGATTCATGAATAATGATATCTCCCTGGGAGATGTCTCACTATCCACTCTTTCAGGGGGAAATCTCACTATATTGCCAGTCTTCCGTGGGAGGAGGCCTAACTTGGGGGGTGTCTAACTATACGACGCTGGTCGGTAGGTGATACTTACTCCTCCAAGGCACCTGATCCCATCTAATACTTTATGAGGTCCTGTCTAATGTGTTCCAAAATTTCATTTTTTTATGGAGCTTGCATACTGTTCGTTATCTCCATATATTTCAGCGACGAGTTTTAAGAGGTAATCATTATTTATAAAGGGTTTGAAAGGAATAAATACTGTAATAACCAGGAAAAACGTTTAAGAATAATACAATTCGAAACTTTGGCTATGTTTTAAATTCGCTCAGAGTTTGAAAGAAAGACCATATCCCTTGAATTCGTCCCTTGTTGAAGTTGCTCACAAATGTTACTGGAGAAAGTGGTGAGAATGTTCATGTATTAAATTGTTCAATGCTTGCATATGTCAGTCTTTTCTGTAGAATATACTGGTTGTGAAGATCTAGATTTACATGTCCGCTTATTGAGGCATGTTTGTTACTTGCAACCAGTTCAAATTGATAGGAAAATTGACACCATTTTCTGAAATAAATCGTTCCTCAATAAACTTTAAGTTTTGATTATTAAGAATCACTATTTATTTATGATTAATAGATAAAGTGATCCTTGATTATGCTCTTGGTACAAATATCTTTGATTATATCACTGAATTTCTGTCGCTTGTCCAAAATGAACCCTATGTATATTAACTATGTTAATTGATTAGTGAACATTATGATAATGATAAAAGCCATCCTTCGCTTTTCAGAGTTAGGGTGCCCTATTTTTAACGAATTTGGTTGAAATTCTATGCGAGATCCTTTAGTAAGTCTAGACTTGTACACCCTTCGGAAAGTTTCTTCCCCATGTTCTCTTGATAAAAAAACTCTGCCAAGATGCAGTTAATTAACCAAACAAAGATGTTATCTTTTTGTTTTTTCCCAAAAAGGACCATAGTAAAAATTAATTATATTATATAATTGATATAGGTAAAGCAAGAAACTCGCAAAAGCTGAGAAGGAAATCATTTTTCTCTACACTACACTCTTTTATTACCACAATCCCCTTTAGACAAAAATAAAAACCAGATATTACTCCTCTTTAAGACAGTTTATGAAGACTACTTTATTAGTTAACTTTATTAACTAAACCTCAGTGTCTCCGAAAAAAGAAAATTTAAAGCTAGTTAATATGCTTTATTTTTATCGTGAATTAAAAAATAAGACTTGCAATTACTGAAAGCATCTTAGATAAATAATCTAATGTGAAATATAAAATGAAAGATTCATAATCATAATATCTATTTTAATAAATATATTTTTATTATATAGAGGATATGATCACATATAAATTATAATTGATTCATCGAAGATCAGAAAAGCAGTTTAGGTAGCTACATAGTGAGCAATTTTTATTTTAAATTTGTGGTCAATAATATTACTCAAAGCTATCTAGTAACAAACATTCTTTATTCCGTTTTTGTTTCTCTAATTCCTTTAACAATGTAATGAGTGTGTGTTTGTTAATTTTTTTTAGTTACAAATATGTCCAATACATGGTGAATCAAAGACAGAATCTACAAATTTAATGTAATTATTGTGTTATATCTACTAAACGCATAAGGAAATATATTAAGTAAATAAAATCATTTTTAATGACACAATTCCAATAAAAAAAAAACCTAACAATCACGCTACGATAAATGTGTTGACTTTTACTTTTCAATCGTCAACTTCCCTTACTTACTTATGCAGCAATCTTCATGTAAATTTATCATCTGCATACAGGGATTATATCTCAGTTTATTCGATACTGAGCATGAAAGAGCATGTCTCTACTTCTGAAAAATAATCTAGAACGAGATAAATTATTGACAAACAAGTTGATAAAACAAGAATATCAGCAGTTTCATTTAAAGTAATTATAGTTCGTAAGTTCTATGGTCGATACAATAACCTGTTCAGCAAATACAATTTATCATTGAGTCAAATGCTGACTGTCGTTTTAATACTCATTGTTAGGCCATTATTTACACGCTGAAATATCGACGGATTTTTCCGTTATTTCCCGATCATGATAAGGAGCTTACAATGGGTGTGACCGGTCTACAGGGGATGTTCACTACTCTATGGGACATGATCCCATGTAGTTCTGATATTTTGGATGTTCAAGTTTTCTTAGCTCCTTTGGAATGTTGAAGGGTTTTTAGAGATCGAATACTGTTCGTTTTCTCGCACTACTGGACGAAAAAAGTGCTGAGAATCCCAAATTTTACTGATAATGTTTGATACTTACGGATGCGGTGCTGTTCTTGCTGATAATTACTGATATTTACTGTTATTATTACTGTTGTTGCTGATATTTTTAGTAGTTTTTGATAAATACTGATAATTACTGTCGTCTTTACTGGTGAGTCTGAAAACTACTGTTAAACACTGTTGATATGTTGTTGTTGCCGAAATTTTCTGATAATTACTATGGCCACTTTTTTAAGAAGGGAAGGGGCTAAAATAACCGGGGAAATTATTATTTGTTTTAAGAAAATTATTTTACTTAAATATTATTAGAGTATACTTACAAAAATAAATTATTCTAAATGAATGATCGAATATTGCATTTTAAAGTATTTAAGCTTGATTGTAAAAACAAAAAAAACAAACAAACAAACAAACAAAAAAAAAAACAACAACAAACAAACAAACAAAAAAAAAAAACTTCTTTGATGAAACATATGGAGATACTAATTATAATAGTAATGAAAAGTATTCTAGATCAAAAGTGCACAAAACAATACAAATAGTAGCAATGCAAACACAGATCTCCAAAACATCGGAGGTGGGATCAGGTGTCATTGAGGAATAAGCATTTCCTGCCGACCAGTCACACCCGTCGAAAGCACCTTGACATTTTTGGGAAATTACGGAGAATCCGGCGTCAATTCCGTGTAAATAATCGATTAACAATTTGTATGGCTATTGTTGGAAAACCTGGTCTCCAAACACCACATTGATATTGTCAATCAGAAACTTATTAGTATTATAAAAGATCGTCAGTTTTGCGTCGAAACATTATATAGATATTGTACTCTTTCTTTTTAAGAATTGTAAACCCTAGCTCCCTCTCCTTAAATTGCCTCAACTATTATGTTAGCTTGATAAACCATTTCATGACATATAAGACTTGTTCATTCTTTCTAATAGTCAGTGATTTTGGTGGGTTTTATAATGATATATATATGGAGATATATGTAACGAAGATTGATTTACTGTATATTGTTCTAAGTCCCATTCGCATTTTTTCACTTATATAGAAATGTCATCAAAAGGCTTTGAACATATTAAAACCTTTATTCGGCACTCAGGGCCATTAGGTAGTGAGTGATCTTGATCATGCTAACGTACGCCGTGACAATTCAGTGCATAGATCTATATAATGACCTAACAATTAGTATGAAAAATGTAGTCGGCATTTGACTCAATGATAAATTGTTTTTGCTGACAAGATCATCGTATCGACCATACACCCTACGACATTATGACTTTAAACGAACTTGCCGATGTTCTTGTTTCAGGAACTTGTCTGTCAATACATTTTCTCGTTTTAAAAATTGTTCGAGCGCCCTTGGTCGGTATACTCTATGTATCTGAGGTCAATATCTGTCATCCTGGGTCATTATAAATGCATATCGACCTCCATATTGAGTCCATATTTGTATAATAATAAGTAATAACATCATACAATTATAATATAGTTTTCTCAGTTTCTTCACATCGTCATGCTAAGAGAACGAAAATGATATAACGTTTTATTTTTTTGGCTGCTTAATTCAGTGCATTGCTGGCAACATATAGAAATATCACAAAGTATCTAATTACAACGAAATAGTCTACAGCTTATTTGTATCTAATCCATTGTTATGAAAACACTGCTGTTAATGTGAAAAATAGGCTTTGAAAAATAATGAACATTATTACCTTTTTGGTCTCATCGAAAAACAAAATAAATCAAACAATCTCTTTTGAAATATATCACTTTTATTAAAACAAAAAGATATTATGATAACTGTACATTGTATAATTACCTTTTTGGTTTAACGCTTAACTTTATGGCGTCATACCGTTTACAAAATAACAAAGTGATAAATTTTTCTTTGACTACATGTTATATTTATAATACTTATACCAGGGAAAATTAAAAGACCAAATCCTTTGTTTAGAATCGACGAGGATATATGTACATGCGCAGTACTTTGTGATGTTATACAAACTTATGGTAATCTCGGAGAATATTTTTTAAAAATACCGATACATGTGATAGAACAAAGGTCATAACTTACACAAAACCGGTTTTCTGAGTTCATAGATGACAAGTCAAAAGAAATAGCGTTTTATGAAATATATATAATTTAGTTTTCATCTGATTTACCGGATGATGAATGAGCGCGTACGATAAATAAGGTTGAACCTGTTTTTTACATAAGTATGATCAGAGTGTTGCACAACAGTGTTTCCATACTGTATTACCGGTATATTGTTTGGCGCGTTTATGTTGTTGTAAGAAACCATCAATTGTAATACTCTTTATCGTTTACTTTTATAACCGGAAAATGCCTTCCTGATTTATGTTTATCGAGAAGAAGACATATAGGACACACGTGCACAGATTTATGCTGAAGTGTAAAAGATAGGTAAGTTTATTTTTCTCCTCACCTTTCAAAAATTCATTGATGAACAGCTTTATTGTAAAGTAATTTACGTATTGTACTCACAGGTACTTTTCAATGCAACCAGCAAAAATTCATTTATCTATTACACCTATTTCAACAAACTTTGAAATTAACGAGTGATTTCAAACAGAACGTTGTATAGCAGACGATCAATTGATACATATATTAGGATCACAGGTGAACACTGAGAATGTCCGCGGTCTCTTGAGGTTAGAAGTTCAGGTATAGTCAGTTTCTAATACGCGGAAATTAAGTGTTCGGTTATGCAAGGTCATTTAAAACTAGGAAACCCCTCATAAAGGCGGAAATTCACATTGTAAAAGAAAAAGATTTATTCAGCAAAGCGAATGATACAAATAAAATATGCATTTACTTTAAAACTTGGAGAAAGTTATTTGAGAATTTTTTAAGGTTTCGTCAAAGGCCAACACGTCTAAAAATTATTTTTACAATAGCTCCAAAACTATGTGTTGTATAAAGTCAAAACGTTTACAGTTTATAAATATATCATTGATTTATAGATAGAAAGTATCACTTGATAAAAAATATTTTTAAACAGATATTTTTTGAGAAAAATTGTATCAGAAAATGTGCATATTTAAAGAAAAATGCACCTGCTTAATTCTGTCCTTTTTGTGAAAACCATCATTGTAGAAATATTATATGTTTATCATTGAGGGCAAGTTGGACATGAATGGTCTTTGAAAGGCTGTTATTGAAAGCCTGACATGTATAATGACTCGACCCCTATAGAATCCGCCATTTGTAATGTACCTTCACTTTCAAGTGTTAACATTTGGACAAAATAAACATGGAAAACAATTTTCCAGAGGATATCCAAGTCCAACTTGTCCTTCATTGATAAACATATTTTGTTTCTGCAATGATGGTTTTCACTAAGAGCACAGAATTAATTAGGTGTATTTTTTTTGAAAATACGAGGGTTGATCCAAAAGTAATGTCACGACTTCTATAAAACTGCTACCAGTCGACGTAAAACAACAAAATTATAAATGATGGAAGCTACATTTATTTTAAATAAGACTTGAAAATTTCAATTCAACATGATTTAGACTTTTTAAGATATCAGATTATATATAACGTGTAATTATGGTAGTCGCCGCACCTAAATAACGTCATAATTATGACGGATACGCACCGTTATACACTTTCAACGCTTCCCTTCGTTTCAAATAAAAATTTGAGATTCGCAAACACATTCACAGATTTCAAATTTTTAAGAATTCTTGGTACCCCTCGTATGCTCACTTTTTCATCATTAATTCCTCTGTAAAATTTTGTTATTTGCATTAGACAAACTTATAATTTTACATTTCATTTTAGCCTTCTGTCTTTTTGACAACGTCACACGCAATTGAATGTTTCCGTCCACCCTCCCATCTTTCGGTTTTCTTGTCATCTGCTGAGCATTCTATGACCCATAAACCATCCAAAATCGGTAAAACCATGCATCTGAACAACTCTTTTATTTACATCCTTTCCTCTGTGAGACTTGTGAATCAACTAAGTGTCTCTACTGCCAATTTCCCGATTTGAAAGCAAAAATGCATTACAGTTTGTTGTCACTAATGTGGCGATTTTCTTCATTTCGACATTTCCTTTGGTCAATGCATCAAAGTAAAACAACAATGTGTATGATAAAAATAGCAATGGTGTCATTTAATTTTTAACTTAAGACTAGAAAATATTGTAAATTTTGTATTTTTAAAATTTTGGGCGATTAGGTGCTTTGTAAAGATGCTTAGTTAATGTGTTTGTATTTTTCATTCTTAAAAACTACACTTTCATTTGTTACGTTTGGGTGTGACGCGGCGACACCCCCTATGTTCTTTGTTTTAAACGTTTATAAAATAAATTCATTTAAGCATTCTTAGATGAAAATTTCAATGTTAATTGGAGTTATGATTGTGCTTCTTTTGGTATATTGTATTTGATAATATGACGCCAAATATTAAAGATATGGACACAGTGACATTACTTTTGGATCAACCCTCGTATATGCATTTTTAAGAAGAATTTTTCTCAATTAATATTATTCCAAGTTTTTTTTTTATCAGATGATACATTCTATCTGTTAATCAATGAAATATTTATAAACTGTAAAAGTTTTAATTTTATATCTCACATAGTCTTGGGGCTATTGTAAAAATAAATTTTTGGACATGTTGACCTTTGATGAAACCTTAAGATATGGTTTTTTTTTTATTTTACAGCTCTGGTGTAAAGAAAATGGATCAATTTTTTGCTTTGCTCATTATCACGAGTATAGCAGTTTTAGTCAAAGCCAGTTTAGAGTCAAATATGAATATAACATGTAAGTACAAGAAAGTAATATGATATATAAATATGGGATTTAATCAGATTGATCAAGGCTATGTTGTATGCAAAATGAGAAGATAACAAACAAATACCATAGATCCATTAAACTGTAACAAGAGGGTAGAAAATGTATAGCTGGAACGGGAAAAGAAGCCGGGACTCCTGTATCACTAGTCAGGTACTGAGTTACCTAGGCCGATACTCACGTCCCAAACCAGTACATAGAATTAGGAGATAACAAACAATATTCAAGATCAAAGTCCATTTTACAATACAAATCTGGAGGTGAGCAGACACAGACCTTCAAATACACCAGAGGATTTAATGTCAGGCGCGGATCCAGGAATTGAAGTTAGAGGGGGCGCCAAAAGTAGGCAAGGGGTCTGGGTAAAAATGAGGACTACCAAGTAGACATATTTACATTTTCTAGTCAAAACTGTAATTAACGCTAACTTTGACAATTTTAGGGACCCCCCCCTTAAATCCGCCACTGGATGTAATGAACGGGTATGCTATGGACCTGTCACACCCGTCGTGTACCCCATGTCATGATCGAGTGAACAAGAAATCCGTAGAAATGTCGGGGTGTATAAAAATACCTAAGAATAAGTATGGATGACTTGTTGACACAAGTCATATACAGGTGATGAAGGTATATATTGCTACATAAACTAGAGGTACTGTGAGCGATGAGCTCACTAAATGATACCCCCCGCCTCCCATATGGTTATAACTGGTGAAAAATTCCATGTTTTCCTGTGGCCGGGAAACCCAAAATATGTGCCGGATGAAAAAGTAAAATAGGAGGTGCACAATGGCAATATGTAATAAAGATTCTGTGAAAGTTTCATCAAATTTCATTCAGTGGTATGAGAGGAGTTGCGGATAAGAGATGGGTACCCCAAAGCGTAACAGACGGACGGACGGACAGACAGACGGACGGACGGACGGACGGACGGACGGACAGACGTACAAAAGGACGGAATTCACGATTACTATATACCCTCCCGCTTTTCAAGCGGGGGGTATAATAAAAAAAGCTGAAGACTGAAAAGTTAAAGACATCACTATGTCATAAAGTTTAGTTGTAAGGTTACCATTAACTTCTTTTTATTTTATGATATCCAAAAATGAAATAGCTTTGTCAGACACTGTGGTGTATTTAATTTTACTGGGATAAAAGACAAGTAGTATTTCGAATCGACATATGGATAGAAGGAAGAAGAAGAAGAATTATAAATTGATAATACGTAGTCGATACCGGTATATCTAAAATTAATGTAATGCGATGACGAATTAGCGGTCACCCTTCAAATTATGTTATGAAACGATGGTGTAAAGAGTAGACAAAGAGTAGACAAATGTAAAATAAAGAGAAATTGAACAATATTCAAGCCCAAAAGTCCATAAAACAATACAAAATAGAAGTAGAGAAAATACGGACCTAAAAAAAAGAGGTGGGATCAGGTACCATGCAGGAGTGAGCATTCCCTTCCGACCGGTCACACCAGCCGTGCGCCTCTTTTTATGACTTATTTGTTTCAATGTTTTGTTGTTTATAAGGATTTGAGGTATTATATGGATTTCACGAGGGTTGTCCAAGAAAACGCACACTTTTGATTATTCCAAATACTCTTCAACCAAAATTTATAATTCATTGCATGCTGTTGGAAAGTCATCTTTTTTATATTTTGACCAAATATTATATGCCTGTGATGTCATATGCATATAAAACAAAATAAAAAGGATGTGAAATATCGGTGGTTGGAGCACCAAATTATTTGAAATTTTGCAATTAGCATTGTCAATGAAGTTTTCATTGTTATCAGGCTATACCTCAATATAGTGCCAAAACTTTTATAAAAAACTCTATAATATGGTTTACTCGTGTTTAAAAATTATTTATTTGACATCATTAATGACAATCGACATTGTCAAAAATTGCGACGTTGAACGGTAATGTAGCACCAAATTATCAAGCAACACTATGTTGAGCGGGATATGACTCCCGTACATAGGGCGCATTGATGTTAACGATGAAAAAACACAATATTTTTTTCAGTTGATGGGGTTTGAGGTTGAGTTGACTGGTTATACGAAAGAAGAGAACAGACCACTTAAATATGACGAACTGAAAAGACAAGAGCGGGACATCATAGGCCTGATAAACGATTACCGCTGTTAAACAATCGAACTGTAAGATTATGATCAAGATTGTGAAATTGTTTACTAAAAGAATTACCTCCGCAATCTTTTGGTAACACTGGTATTTGAAATGTATAACTTGGTAACTAAAACAAAATTAATACAAAACCGAATGTATGCTTAAATGAATTTTTTAAAGGTACGGTTTCCAGAACAATTTCACAAATTAAACACAGCAAGCTACGTACGTTTTGACATGTCAGGATTGCGCCGACAGCTGATTTGTAAGATTCGTTTACCTGAGAGGAAAGCTTTATTTATGGAGATATTTCATTGAAATTTTTAGGCATAATTAAAAAAAATGTTGATCATGATTTATGTGAAATTTTAACTTGAACGTTCTAGTGAAACAAAAGATTGATAATGTTAGCGCTTTTTCTGGGACAACCCTCGTAAAATTCTTATACAACTAATTCACACTACATGTTTTTTACTTTGTAAAAAGTGAAAGATAACGAGATTAGTTTGATAAAAAAACCCCGCTAAAACCAGTTGTCAAATTTTGTTCATTTCAGATATTTTTCCTGATAACACCTGTTATTTGTCATCAAAACCGATGCATACCAACACTTCTCAGTTATACATTTTCGAATACCAAGGGAAGCAAATTCCAAGTGATTGCCGGGAAGTAGCACTGCACAGCGCAGACGCAACTTTGGATTTTTACAAGTTTTGTGTAACACCTATTTCTTTCATCGACCCAAACTGCAGCATTACTGTTGAATTTAAATACAAAGAACGAGACAACGAAAACCTCATGGTAAACTCCAATTTTTTTTACTAGCTGTCAAATAATGACAACATTTTTCTCCAGATGATTTTGGTACATGTAATGAGTATTCGATATTCGATAAATACCTTTGTTTAAAAATCTGCAAACGAAAATATTGTTCTATTTTTTTTTCTCAAAATAATTTTCAAAAGTTAAATATTTCAAAAAAAAAAAAAACTTTTTCATTTTCAGAATTTAAGTATATAATGTTACAAATCTTTATTTGATTCACGAGAGAATTACAGGTAAAAATATACTGAAATTGATGATTTTATGACCAATTTTCAAATGTTATACTTGTACATCTAATGCGTTTTACCTAGCTAAGAATTCAGATATAATTATTACTTAACTTAATAAAGAGAATAATGTACAGTATTATGTTGATGTTTATCCATAATCATGGGTATTCTGAAATTGAACGGGAAAATAATCACATATCTGAGTTGGAATAGTTGTATTGAATAGGGTTCGTTATTTAACTTTAGCGTAAGTGCTATCAATCAATTACTAATGAAATCAACTTTGCATTCCAAATTAAAAAAAAGTAATAGCAAATACTATTATATCAAAATACTGAATATGAATGAGTTATATATACATGTATTGGCAGAACAGGGATTTTATGTTTGGTGTTCTTTTCATTTGCAACATAATGTTTGCTTACTATTAGTTAATGAATCTTTACTTAATCATTATGTAAGACGGAATTAAATAAACATGATTTTAACCTAAAAAATATGTAATATTTTTTCCAGATCTTCAACTGCAATACAACAGTAAATGATACTTTTTGTACGAATGAAGAGACAGAACTTGGAATCAATATAAAACCAGTTTTGGGATTTACAAATGCCAATTTTACATTTTCGATTCAAAATATAGCATCTACCAAATGTAAGTTATTTTCTTTCTTTTTTTAAAAGGAGAATTCAAATATAAGCTAAAATTCAAGATTATATTTACTAAATACTAATTTCTTATTGTATCAGATGTAAAGATTCAGTAAAGTATTTACTTTTTTCTCTTTTTTTTGCAGATTCATATCAAGGTAATAATACAATGCAGTAGTATATATTCATTTTTATGACTCTTATAAATATGTATATATTTTTTAATCCCTGTAGTGAGTAGTGTCTAGAAGTAAGTATAAAATACCCAAAGGTAATGTTCGGGTGAATTACTGAGGGAAGCATTCAATCTTGGTAATGATGTTATAGAATGTGTATTATAATACCAGTGTTTATATCTAGGGATAACTCGTATTAACAGTAGTGAAGGAGAAACTCCAAGAGTACTGTGTAACAATATATTCAATAACTGATGTAAATCAGATGTGGATCCTTAAAAATTCCAAGGAACTTTTGGACAATTTGAAATCACAAGATTTTACCACAATCCACAGCTTTAAAACTTACGACTTTTCAACTTTATACACAACCATTTCCCACGATAAATTATAGCCCAGGCTTTTAGATATCATTGACAGCTGCTTTTTCAATAAAAATGGAACTCGCAAATTTTATTACCTTGTCATTGTTCAATTACAGAATTAATTAAAAAAATATTCTGATTGTACACACACAAGTACTCTGAAATCGACATCAAAAATATGCTTGAGAGTCTGATTGACAAACGGTATAAAACTGAACGCGACGAATACTTGTGACGTCATTGTATAATTTTGTCGACTTTCTTTGACATTACAATCCATTTCTAGGCATGTGTTGCACAGATCTATATTCAATGATTGATATACACGGATTACTTAACTAGTTTTGAATAAGAAAGTAAGAGAATTTAAATATATTAAATAAGATACACACTAAGAATTGTCCCCGTTTATTATCAATATTCGTTAAACTACTTTTTAATGTGTTTATGTACTAGAACAGAATGTGAATGGAAACCAATAATTTATTATGCATAATTATACCAAAAAGACACATAAGTCATACAAATGAATTTTTAATTGCGTTTGCTTTTATATGTATAAATATTTATTTCAACCAAACCATCCAGTAATTTTAAAAAAATGAAAAAAGAAATTAATAAAATAAAACAAGAACACTGTCAAAAAGGATGCAGAGCCTAATTCTAACAAATATTAAATATGACGTCACATGAAATTAACAACAATCTATAATTAATTAATCAACTGTGTAACGTGGATATTTATTTAATTGTTTACTATTTTTCAGCTGTTACAGACGTCGGTATGTTTGCTGGGATCGTCGTCGGTTGTATCTTTGCATTTCTCATCGTTGTCATTGCCTGCTATGTTTATATTAGAGGAAGGAATTCCAAAGGTCCGTACCACCAAGCCAAAACCTAAAAATTGCCAAACAAAGAATAATACAAGTACACATAAAAAGACTCATCCAAACTAAGTGCTATCGCGTGACGAAGTCCCATTTCCCGAAAGAGCAACCATCAGAAATGTTTTAAGTGTAGTTTTAATTGTTATTTTTTCATGTTTGTATCAAATATGTACATTATGTACATGACATTCCATAGCATAAAAATTATTTTTAAAATTTGTCGCAAAATTGTTTTTCTCAGATATCATGTTCACTTTCTTGCTCATGTTATTATTTGTTTAAATTTTGAAAACATATTTGATAACTTTATTTTTGACATAAAAAAGGTATATACTATTAACCACTGAAGGACTCTTATGTATAAACACATTTGTTTGCAATGAAAGTGCATATTTTCAGAATGAATACGATATTATACTTAAGATCATTTTCATTGTGATTCAACATCATATTTCTGTTGAAAAAAATCCTTACGTCGCGGGTTCGAATCCCACTGATGGACGTGAAGAGCGGTCATTCGAAAGAGACCGAACATGTATAAACCGAGGTCTTGTGTCGCAGTAGGTACTGGGACGAAAATGATCCCTCAATGGTTAATGACCTTTATTCCATTAGAATAGAATTCTATAGAGGTTGGGGGAAAAATGAAATTCTTAAACATATAATTAAAATACAGATTATAATTCTAAGATTAAATATTTCATGCTTATAGTTCTACTTACTTCTCGAAAGCATGAAGTTTAAGGTTTAGTTTTTGAATTTAAAGCAATGTTGGTATCCATGTCATAAATTAACAACAACACTTAAGGTAAAGAAATCAAACAAAGGCATCTTTGAAGGTAAAGACCAAGAGAATTAAAAGATGATGAATATTGACATGCATTTGTATTTAGCGAGAGTGATTGGAAAGAAATCTAAGAAACAGAATTACAAAAATATATGTAGTACAAGAAATCTAAAAAAAAAAAAATAATAATTCTATAGCAAATGCATTTTTTCTATATACTAAAATTCCTTTTTTGTGAAATGTAAACTTGACATGGCATTTTATACTGTCTGACACTGAATTCTGTATATTTAACGTCTGCTTCTGTAGTGTATTTTTCGGAATCTTTTTTTTTCAAATTTGTTCAACTAGAAAAGCAGGTTTGAATCTGAATGTTAATAGGTGAAAATAACGAATAGTGAATTAGTGATGGATTTCAAAAATCTACAAACAATACGAACGGACTGAAAAGGGCATGAGACATGGACCTTCGAAAATTCCAGATAAAAGAAACACGTACCCGCCGTAAGACATAATGATATGTACTGATCCTCTAAATGGAATATTCCCTTGTCAATCTGATCATAAAACTATGGTCTAACAACTCGTGACATACAAAGTGTGACCCAATAATAAGTTTGTTTTAGCATAGTCATTACACCGACCATTTGATATACAAGATGCTGACTGAAAAAAAGGTGTCAGTAGTCTGGCTCATTTTAAAAATAGATCGTACTTAGAGAATAGTTCTGAGTACCAAATAAGTAGGGAAATATATTAGAAATAGCATATGCAGGTTATAGTGAAATTTTGTCACATAGTTAAGTATAGCTGAGAATAGAGATATTGAAATCATTTCTTTTTTTTATTATACAATTAAGTTGCAAGCTAGCTGTTATCGTCTTTAGTTTAATAAACATCCAAATATGAAACATATGTGTCAGAATTTGTTGTTCTTTTATTTCAAGCAACTTGATTTACATATGAATGGAAGTAACTACATGTATAATTGATGAATAAAACGTTGTCGAAATGTAAGAGTTACGGGTCATAACAAGTGTTCGTTTGGAAAAGATTTTGGACAAATTTTGCTTCATAAGAATACAAAAAAGTCCGCTAATAATTCAGTGTATAATTAGTACTCATCGGAATTCCGACGGATGTTGAGAAATAGATATTGTCAATAATCAGAAACTGAAGCATCTGTCTAATATCATCTTCAGAGTATGTATGTTTAATTAAAATGTTTTTAACCCAAGTCATTTATTTGTAATTGTCTGATTCAATTATTATGACCTTATGCAAAGTTTTTTTTTTCTTCAATATAATTGGACTTCATACAAAAACGAATAAAAGTTGACCAATCCAAAGCAGTAAGCTTTTCTTATATATTTCTTTTTTACAAGGATATTCATGAATGTCTTCATAGATAATATTTTGTTATGTTCGTTTCTTGATTAATGTCTCTCTCGTAAATGTTAAACTTATATGGAGACGCCCCTACTTGTCATTTGTCGATAGAAAGCTGCAAACTTTGACTTATGCTCAACACTTAGGGCCATTGAGCAGTGGGGAACCCTTTTTGTGCTGGCACCTATAGCTACTGCGACACAGGACCTAGATTTATACGATCTAATCCACGTCATTTGTAAGAACTCGAACCAGCGACGTAAGGATCAATTTCTTACTCCATGACGCTAGAGCAGACGCCCTTACCACTACGCCATGGGGACGATTAGATCGATTTGAATCTCTCTTGTTTATAACCTTTTTCATCCTAAGAACATTGGCATCAAATGGGTTATTTTTATTTCTTTGATTTTAAAATGGAACTTTATCATTCCAAGGTATGTAAATTTATAGGTCAAACTATTTTTTGCCGATCGGTAATTGCGCAACTGCTATTTGTGTCAAAAATGTTTAAAGGAAAATACTTTCTCAGACATTAGATGAAGTAAATTCTTTGTTTCTATTTTTAATTCCAAATTAAAGAAGAAAAAAACAATAATAGGAAAATACATCTTCTCACCTTTTTAATGATCCTGGATATGTATTGATGCATAAACATTGTATATGTTATCATAGATCGAAATTGAAGAAGTTTTCTATTTGATTCTGAATTTGAATAGAAAAACAATGTTAAGCGACATCAACGGAAAACAGATTAGTGCAGTTAAGGTTTTTGCTGTGTCGATTAAGTACTTAAGGGGGGACCTATGTCGTTCTACGTCAAAGCAGCGTTATGTGACGTCACAATAGCGACGTTTGTTTTTTACCTGTTGACTTTCGCAACTGAGATATTATATGCATAACATTGTAACTTAATAGTCAATAACTTACACAATTTACAACAAGAAAATTTATATAGCAGTTTTATTTGATTTATGGAGTTTGTTAATATTAGAATTCTCTTCCTTTGGTTGATAATTCATAGCAATTTCAGTTGTAAAAAATACCTCGAAAATATGCTGATAATTAAGTGCAAAAAGATAAGATAAAATTCAGCAAAGAAAGCGGCTTAAATCAGGGAAATATGTTTAATTTTATGTTTACCATTAATTGTATTTTCTGGATAAAACTAACAAAAAATTAATATACTTGTACCTATATTTGCTTATTGATTTATAGTATACGTAGTTTTTATTGTATAACGTAATTCCTAGATTCTAATAGGTGTTGGTTTTTGACAGGGAAATGGGGGGGGGGGGGGGCAGAATGATTGGAATGAAGAATAAATGAATTAATCTGTTTAAATTATTCTAATAAAAAACAAAATACTCGTTTTTCGCAAAATAGTTTTATATTCAGATATTTTACAGGGCTTACTTACCTTTTATTTAGTGCAGAAAGGTCAATATTTAAGCCACAAGAGTACGAAAATAAAAGAAAACATCATATTTCTCGTTTATTTTATCATAAAGGTATACTTTTTTCTTTGTTAAAATAAAGAGGTGAATCATTTCTTTAAAAAAATATGAATTACAACATTTTCACACAAAGACTTTTTAAGATATTACCTGTTATGCATGTCGGAATTGTAAAAAATACGACAAGAAAAACGGGGTAATACTTACATTGTGCTCCATTATAATTTTTCATGCGAAATTAATTACAATGAATTTGCCTTCATTTTAAAGGTACAAGTCATAAGAATTAAATACATATTTATTTTGAATGTGATTTGACATTTTTGTTCTTTTTAGCGCATATTTGGGGTAGAACAATAATGTCTGAAAATAATCTATTTTTAGCATTTCACACTGTTTTTGCACGTGCTCCCGTGTAAAAATAAGCATATAAAGGTATTGTTTTTAATAACTAAAAATTAAGAGCAAGTGGTCAGGAAGGAAATGTCAAAGTTTTGAAAATTTCACACAAAGACTTTTCGGACATAGGTCCCCCCTTAAAGGAACACTTTATGACCACTCTAAAAATGAGCTTGCCTGACGCTTCGGAAAAAGATGTAAAATTTGTCCTAACTGTTCCCGCCATTTGGACGGATGCAGCCAAACTTTTTATGAGAGAAGCAGCAAAAGAGGTAGTCGTTGGTTTGGATTATACATATAAATATTTTTCAAATTAGGTTTACATGTATTTCTATTCTCGTTTGCTCCTTTTTTCAATTTTAATATGTTTAAAAATCATTTTATTTATTATTTATTTATTCATTATTTTATTTTTGGTTAAAATGAACGAAAAACCTTCTTTTGACCAAAGTTTGTCTGTTTGTCGTATTGGGTGGGCAGAAATGGGGCATCAAAGTTAACCTAGGAATATGTTAAAAAAGATTTTGCAAATAAATAAACAAGAACAGAGATTAATTTTTTTAGTATATCCATGCTCAGTAATATTAATAAAGAAACATTTGAGGTGTAGATTTTTTATTTTGTTCAAATAATGTCCGCCTGGGATAGAATTGGGCCATAAAAAGTAGTTAAAGTTTTACAAAAGAATTAGTAGGGAAATATGTTAAGAAGAACATAAAGGTCATTGTTACTCAGGTGAGCATTGTGGTCCCTGGACCTCTCGTTTCAGGCTGGCATTGCATCTGATCGTTTACTTCTTGCTCTTGAACCAGAGTGTGCGTCAGTTTACTGTAAAGATATTGCTCCTGATAAATTGTCACGTGGAAAATGTCTTACAGCAAATGGAAAAAGAACGCAATATGTCGTTGCAGATATAGGAGGTAGGGTTTTGAAGTTTCATACAGTAATATTATTCCTTAAATCTTGCTTTAATAAACTGGTATATTTTTTCTTTTAGATAAGGGAGGAATTGATAGGCCCTTATTTGCCCCAAAACCGACAACTATTTTTATTAGTGATTTATAACAATTTAGAAATTTGACTTAATCTTGCAATATATAATAAAAGGAATTTAAGAAGGCTGGGGGTCAATAGTTAGAATGATCTAACTGTGTCTCGGTACAAGCCCTCAGCACAGTTAGAATACGTCCCATATACTTGCAATGTAGCAAATCGGAGCGGATCCGCTCCGAAACGATTTTGAAGAATATAAAAGGATTTGCACTAAAAATAACTACCAAATAAATCAAAACAAACCTTTTTGAGATTGCTTATGCCTTTTATCCCAGAAAATAATCCATCTAAAGATGAAAATCCAATTAATTTTCTCAACATTTTTCTCTCGCTTCGATAATTTACCTGCCATGTTTACATTCGGAACTCTTTAGAATGTTTGTAGTAAAAGCACTGATTATACTGAGTGCGAGTTATCGCCCATGTTTCTTTTGCTACATTACGAATACTATCATTAAACCGGGTCCGTAGGACAATGGCATTTTAACGATAGAACGTTCTATCTAGGGGGTCAACAAAATAACCACAAATTAACCACCAGATTTAGATACGGTATCTTAAGCTGTCAACAATCATTTGGCAAAGAAAAAAATCCTACATTTTAGTTTTAAAATTTTTTGTATATATGGAGCTCTTCTTTTAAAGGAGATCGAGATAGTCTGAAAATGGCTGCATTCTAATGTGTATTCTAATATAGGGGGAACAGCAGATTTTAGTGTCCATGAATTGGAAATTGATGGGTCCATCACCGAACAAAGCAAGCGGTGAAGCTTATGGCGGTACATGCGTTGACAAGAAATATGTTGAAATAATACAGTCCATTTACGGAGTAAAATCATTTGAGAGACTGAAACATGAGGAAATGGAAGATTATCTAGAGTTTTTAAGAGATTTTGAGGTTAAGAAAAGAAC
Source organism: Saccostrea glomerata (assembly GCA_003671525.1). Taxonomy (NCBI): domain Eukaryota; kingdom Metazoa; phylum Mollusca; class Bivalvia; order Ostreida; family Ostreidae; genus Saccostrea; species Saccostrea glomerata. The sequence goes on along the minus strand of PRKT01000444.1, from coordinate 429,594 downwards.
AGTAACTAAAAATTTAGCAAAGAAGTATAACATTCGTATTCTATTATCACTGAATGATTTTGCAAAAGGGAACAAAGTTGATTTACAAAGAAGAGAACGCCTATCAGTCAAAGGGGAATTTGAAGTAATGCGAGACAGGATAAAAGTTAATGGACACTTTATGCTACAGCTTTTCGAGGATTCCATAAATGAAATATCAAATCACCTTCAAAACTTGTTGAAGGATTATTCCGATATTTCCTGTATGATATTAGTAGGTGGATATTCCGAATGCAGTATTCTGCAAGAAAACATATCATTGATGTGCGCAGATAAGAATGTAATAATTCCTAATGAATGTGGCCTTGCAGTAGTTAAAGGAGCCGTTTTATATGGCCACAACCCATCAATCGTCTCTTGTCGTGTATTAAGATACACTTATGGAACAAATACGGATTTCAGATTCGAGACTGGAAAACATGATGAAAAGAGGAAATACATTGATCAGTATGGTATAGTTCGATGCCGTGGAACATTTGATCCCATTATTTCTGCTGGAACTAAAGTGACATCACAATTAAAATGAAAATTTTTATCTCATTTATGGTTCAATAGCAGCCCGATATATAGAGTCGCTAGGTCAATAACACACTGTATGGTGTCTGACACATCCCTTTAAAGTCTAATATGCAGTTATGAATCTGTTAAACACATGGTCTTTTCTCTGATTCGCTCTAAACATATAGTACCATTTAACATACCGTATAATCCCTATTAACCGCCCCGGGCGCTTAGAAAATTGCAAAAAGTGGGCGGTTATTTTGGTATAGTCTTTATGATATTTAATGTCATATTTTAACGTAAAAAATCCTTTGAAAATGAAAAATGAATACAAAGAACCACTAAAATAATTTCTAACTTTACTGAAAGTGAAGATAATTCAACCAAATGCTAAATTAATATTCATTTTCCACTGAGAAATCGGTTAATAGACAAGTTTTATTTTCACTTTCATTTTTTTTATATGATTCTAGATGATTTTAATCACCGTACAGGGGGCCCTTATTTCCTGACAATTGAAAAATACCCAAGGGGCGCTAATAGGGGCAGGGGCGGTTAATAGGGATTATACGGTACTCAGTAATTCAAGTTGCCAAAACATGGACTTTTCAAGTGATATCATTGAATTTATTGTATTTAATGTCATCCTAATCTAGGAATTGGTCCCTTTGACCTAAACAATTGAAATATTAGTATGGGTAATAGTATTTTATAATAATTAATATAATAATTAAATAATTAATTAATTAATTAATAATCTTTGTAGGAAACACTTGTCAGGACACAAGACTGAAAGAAAGACGTACTGAAAAACTGCCTGTAAACACAACAATCATTAAAGTCAATGGATTACCCAGGAACATCCAAGCAATATGATATCAGAGACTGGCAATTTTTATCACTTGATGTGGCAGAAAAACCTAAATAAATATTGAAATGTTCAATTTCTTTGTTCATTGCTTTTCTCTTGTGTATATAAATATCGCATAATATTTATGCGAATTTCGCACGATTTTTACATGAAAAACTGATAATTTGTAATTCGCATGAATATCATGCGAAATTTCAGTCACATGAAAATCGCATGAATTTCGCATAAATATTATATGAGGACATTCGCATGAAATTCGCATGTGGAACTTTTCGCATGGTTTTTATATGATTTTCGCACAAAATTCATGCGAAAAGGCAATCGCATGAAAATCATGCGAGCCACTTTTTCCTGTGTAGTACAAGTATAAGTAGACCCTGTAATAACAATAACAATTATTAGACAAGATAAAAAAAAATATACATGTACATTTAACTGCAATACAGTATTTGTTATCATTATAATAAATTTATACTTTAAAGTTCATATTCTCTTTGTATTAAATTTATATAAAAATAATTACTTCTTTATCACAGATCAATTTATCATAAAAATAATTCCTTTGACAATTTAGTAATTTAAAATAAAAGAATATCATAATAATTTATCATAATCATTATCCGATACCAAATAATTCAGAATCAAATAATATTACTGAACATTTACAAAATAACAATTTCATGCATTTGACTGAATACACATGAAATTCAATTCAACACAAAATATAAACATGCAAGACAAATACTCAAAATAAAGTTCTGTCAACACATAAATATAATAGAACAACACAAACATAAAACACATAGATTACCTTCAATATGGTCAAAAGGTCTGGATGTTATTACATACTGTACTAGTATCTAATACATGTAGCTGTTTCAGTCCTATAAAGAATGCATAAAAATGAGTAATCTCCCTTAGCTGATATAAAAATCTTTAATAATGATAACTGATTAATTTAATGAAAAATACCTATGCTTTAATTAGAAAGGATTATTTAAATTATATGAAATAAAAGTTAAAATTCCTAATTTTATGATAAATTACATTACAGTTACACAAGTTATTTATAAAACTAATTTTACAACTTTACACCTATTTATTCATTTCACTCAGTCCTACATATATACAATTTCATGACTGAATTAGAGTGAAATGTCAGATAAAATATTTATGTTTCTCATTTACACAAATACACAAACTCTCAAACTTACACTCAACATTCTAACACCTTTTTCAATCACTTTCATACAAAATCAAAATCACAATCATACAAAATAATATAACAACAGACCTGAGATCCTTGTAATACACCCTCGATGAAAATGTAGACGTAGTGAATAACCAAAATAGTACACTCAGGAATCACCGAGATCAACATGTACACCTGTCCTCTTGGACACAAAGACTAGTATGACCAGTTCTACCCAAAAATAAATCTATCCACAAAGAGATTTCCCTCCAAAATCTTGACCAATGAAATCTCATTGTCAGGTCACTTCATAGGTCACTGACCTCTCAAAGTTTATAGCTAGAATAAGTATAAGGGAAAACTTATATCTAATAATTCTTAATTAATTTCTAAATAACTCTAAAGCTTCTAAAGTATAATATACCTTAAATAAATAATAAACTGCTGAAATATAAATAAGTTAAATTAAATAAATTCCTGGAAATAATATCAAAATTATTTAATAGACAAAAATACTAATATGCATATCAAATAAACTCAAAATACTAAAATACTAAACCTATATACTCTTTTTAAATATTTACACTTTACCACATGTTCTTATATGAATAAGTTAGCTGAACACTGAAAGACAGTTTGTGTAGAAGTTGTTGATACTTGAGTGGGTTGACTAAACATGAATCCAGAGCCAGATGAGCTAGTGGTGTTTAATAATGTCCCCATTTCTTCAATTTTAGTAAGCCGGGCTTCGATGAGTTCTCGTTTATTTTTCTCTGGAAGCTTCTGATAGAATTGGTTCGTCTTATATCTGGTGAGTTTATGTGGAATCATCAATTGGAAAGCTTTAGCATACAATTCTCTCAAGAAGTACTCATTGCCATAGTAAAGACACTTCGTAAGGTATTCGACGTCATTTTCAACACTTTCATAATGGTTTTCTACTTTCGCTTTCTTAAACTCAAGTTCAGTTAATAGCCATGTTTCACACTCCATTAAAATGCACTTAACATCGTACTCGTGAGCTAGTGGCAAAAGATCTGCGATATTTCTCTCTGAAAAATAAAAAAAGGGATTATTCTTTTTCATGATAGAAAAATTACGTTGTTTGATAAATTAAAAAAAATCATCTACCTGAAAGAGTAACATGTTCTCTCGGGAAAATACATCTCAGAAACAAAACGAAACTGGAATATTCCTTTCCAGGAAGATGGACTTCTGCTGCATTCTTTTCTTTAAAGTCGTCGGTGAACATTTTTCTGAATACGGGTGATGCATCCATTAGCACAGCTTTGATAACATGTAGCTTCTTTTCTTCCACGATGAGAGTTAAATCTGTCAGCTCTGGGTCGCACTGGAAGTAGTCAACATCGTTTTTGTCTTTGTCAGAATAATCGTCTTTTTCAAAAGATTTGTCTTGTATTTCCGTCGCCATGCCTTTTTATGATCTTACTCGGAGCATGACATGTTTGAAAGTGGAGGTGAAGTTTTAATGTTATCTCCCTTTGATCAGGTCGAAAAATATACTTTGAATGAACACTGGTTTCATCCAGTGAGTGAACAAATAAGCGTAATATAATATTTTAATACAAACACGTGGTTTAGGCAATTTTAAGTGTCTTTTAGAATGTAAACTGATAATTTTTTTTGTGAATTATACAAAGAATAGATATGGAGAGAACGTTCATAGGCATTTATGCCTGCTGTTCAAACCAATCCGAGGAATGAAATATATTTTAAACTAAAGAATAGATACTTATTAAGATTTTTTTTATCCGTTTCTTATAAGACATACATGTTATCACATTTCTACAATGACACTTACCACAAAATATGCACAAAATATTACTGTCTTTGTATGACGGGTTTTGTGGATTACATATATATATAAATCAATACAATAATATTAATGATTTATGGAAAATAACCCTATGAGAGAAAGCTTCCTTTGAACCTAAAATAAAAGCTTCTTTTCCCTAAATCACAGAGATTGTGGACATTGTGAGCACCTACAAATTGTACAAATAAAAAACAGATGGTTTCTGTCAATAATTTATCTTGATATACTTTTATTTTATATACTATATAGTACCATATATGTATCAATAAGAAGTTTAGAAGATCTTTGGGGCTCAAGAAAATGAAAACAGATGGAAACTCTCAGAGAATCAGATAAATGACCAGGTTTCTCCAAGATACTCAACTCTTACAGGAGTACAAGATTGGGGTGGAGAACAAATACCAAGCCCTACAAGAGATAGGTGAACTAACAACAGCTGAAATCATTGGAAAGGGATAAAAGAAACCATCACAACAAGCTGCCATGAATTACTAGTACTTGGAGTGAAAAAGTACCATCATGAAGACTGGATCACAAATGACACGCTTAATAAAGTACAATGGAAGGATAAGAAATCTTTTGGCAATTCAAGCAGAAGAAGAGCTGAAAAAACAAAAGACAAAAAGAGTATGCAGAGACCAACAAGAGAACAAAACAAGGTATTAAAGCTGACAAAAGAAGATACATAGAGGAGCTAGCAACAGCAGCAGAACAAGCTGCAAAAGCAGGGAACATGAAAGATGCTTCTAACTAGGAAACGTCTGGAAGACCAAGGAAATAACAACATGCACCAAAGTCAGGCTTTTTTAACACCAATGTTTAGGTTGCGCTTCTATAATGGTTCTGAGACATGGAGGATGAACGTTTCCACCAAAAACAGGATTTATCATTAGATGGCCCGAAAAAATAAGTAACACCAATCTGTGGCAAAGAACAAACCAAGCCCCTTTAGAAGCAGAAATAATGCAGAGAAGGTGGAGGTGGATAGAGCATACTCTACGCAAGCCACATAAGAACGTCACGTTAGAGAGGGAGAACAAAGAACTCCTGGCGGAGAGATTTGGAGGCAGATGTCAAAAGAATGAGGAAGAACTGGAAGGAGGAACATGTAGAAAGCATTGCTCAGGATAGAGGGGCCTGGAGGAATCTTGTCAGCGGCCTATGCCCCAAAAGAGGTAGCAGGTATTAGTAAGTAAGTACTACTTGTATTTTAACGACGCTTTTCAAAATAAGGACAAATTAAAACCAAATGGTATTAATCGTCTATTTCAATTAAAAACATTCTGCGCATTTTACTCTCCCTTGGTATTTTACAAAATTTCAAGATGATGAGATGAAAGACTAATTTGATTATTTTCTTTTGTACATGGAAGTTATGGTCTAACAAAGATAAAACTGTAAAGACAAAATTTCTATTTTGTGTTGGTAGATATTTTACTTTGATAAATATAATTGATTTCTTCAAAATGATTTTGAACACAAATACCATTCAATATGTGGTTTATTATCAGGGAAACAAAGTTCTAGATCTAGTTACATCTTGTTCACACCACTATACCCTTCCTCGATTTCATACAATTAATCTGCTGATTGATTGATTGATTGTGTACTGTTTAACGTCCCTCTCAAGAATATTTCACTGATCTGCTGAATAAATGTCCAAATTTTTTACTGTTTTTTATTCTGACCCAGTTAGCATTTACTTCATCATAACAGTTTTTGTTATACAATTTTCACTAGATAAAACCGTGAACGAGAATTTGACATCATAGACATTCTATACAATCGAATAGTTTTCATAGGAGGGTTTCCGGACTGTAGCAGAATTTGTTTTTCTTTACGCCTAGACCATGCTAGCTCTAGTTGTACTTTTGTTCTATGTCGCTAGCATTATGACCACCCGAAATCCTACAGCCATGGTTATAAATTCTTGATACAAAGGTGAAAAATATGTGACAAAATAGTTTAAATTCTTTAATAAGACAAATACTTTTTAATTTTATTTTAATGCAAATATTGTATTTTTTTCTTGGGATAACAGCTGATAGCTGGATCAACGATGGACGTAAAAACAACAATATTAGCTTCTTATTTGTTAAACAGGTCACATTAATAATTGACGGCAGGCAAAAAATGGTCTCCGGTGTATCCTTACAGGGCTAAAATCCAAACTGTGCATCTGTAATTTTATTATACTTTCATGTTAAATACTAAAATCTGATTGGTTTAGATGCAGTTAACAATCTGTTCTATTACCCTCAACCTTAGCAACACACGTGACAACGGGTAACACAACGGTAATGCCACATGCGTTGAAATTATGCGCGTACGGTTCACCGTAGAATTCTCAAAACGTCAGTTGCGCGTTTGAAAGAACCGGAATAAACTTGACGTCAATAAAAGCTTGTGTCCAATGTAGCTTACTTGAAAAAAACAAACGACAGACGAAACATGCTTGCGAGTGCAGAAATAACGAAACTTTTGATGATAAAGGAATCGTAGAGTATCAAATAAACAATAAAGAGGTCAGTAAATCTTTTTCGAAGTAGAGGGGAGTTTGAAAGCTTTCTAAACGTGAACGAAAAGGCGATAGGCGATTTGTTTTGCTGACATAGTAAATCAAGAAGACATTCAGTATAATAAAATAAATGGTGCCTGTTTTGGAGGGTAACAGTTGAAATTGACACCCCAAGGAAAACCATTGTCAACCTCCGCTGACGCGTCGGTTGACAATGGTTTTCCTTGGGGTGTCAATTTCAACTGTTACCCTCCAAAACAGGCACCATTTATATAATGTTATTTTTATAAGATCATAATACATGCATGAAAGGCGAAATATAACTGAAACTCAATAGAGTAAGTTTAACTTAAACTGATTTAGTTTCTAGTTGACAATATCTATGTGGTTTATAGATACAATGTCTTTCAATAATCCATTAAAATCCCCATGGGAACCAATTGCGCTACTTAAATTTTCAATCGTCAATTTTTTTAAGTTTGCAGTTATATCTCTATCATCACATATGGGATTTACTCGTATATCTCGCACTATTAAAAACAAGTTGATGAAACAAGACTATCAGCAGTCTCGTTTAAAGTTATCATTTTGTAAGTTGTCAGTCTTGTCAGTGTGTAATGGTCTAACAATTAGTGTGTAAAACATAATCATATTCTAATGATAGATTGTATTTGCTGACAAGGTCATCATATCGACCATAAAAGTTACAAAATTATGACTTTACGAAACTGCTGATATTCTTGGTTTATCAACTTGCTTGTCAGTAATTTATCTCGTTTTAGAAATTGTTCATATGTAGAGCATGCTCTTGCGTATCGAATCAACTGAGATATAAAAACTCCGCATGCAGATGATGAACGTATATTGCATCATAAGTAAAATCTGCAAATCCATAAAACAATGAAATTTTGGAACAGAACACACAGGACCTCATAAAGTAGAAGTGGAATCAGGTGCCATAGAGGATTAAGCATCACCTGCAGACCGGTGTCGTATAGTGAGACTTTTCTAAAGGACCTCCGCCCCGAAGACTGGCTATATAATGAGATTTTCCCCGCGAAAGATTGAATACATAGTGAGACATATCTTAGGGAGGTATTGTTATTCATTAATTAGTCATTAATGAGTAGTTTACATCAATGTCATTAAATATAGAGATAACAAGCATAAGTCAAGAATTACATGTATCACAATCACAAAGTGATTTAGTCAAAATGCAAACAGAATTAACTAAATTACATGGATGTTTTATACTGTTCAGTATTTTCTTTGAACAAATACATCAGAAAAAAAACAAAAGATGGATGTGCTAGGTATTCGCGAATTGACTCCAAAGTTATTGTGAATCCTGAAAACTGTTAAGAAATCGATTATGAAACGTTTTCCTCAACAGTGGATTGTAAAGGAAGAAATGTGCCTACGTCCTCCGATTCCGTCAAAGTTTTGTATCGTTGGCATTATTATCAATAACAACATTATGAGTAAAGGTACGTGAGTTGATTGATCTGCAGAATTGTTTTCTTTTGATGTAGTTATTGCAATTCTTCCTCGCTAGTTAGACACTTGATGCAATAAAAAGTCAGGAAAAAGAATTAAGCTGAACTGCTGATCGACAAGATTAGATGTGTTGCAAAAACAAGAAACAGAATAGTAAACAGAAATAACAACAAACAGAACAGGAAACGGAATAAATTATTTAAACTTTGAGAAATAATAGATGATGATACATGTATTACAGAGATAATTTCTGGTATTTATTTCAAAAGTAACATTCTAGAGTTTTATAATACAAAAACCCTTCGTATTGACATTGAATCTTACAACAACCATTATAATCAACTAAATACATGAATTTAATGGAATCACGTTTCTTGTACATGTATAGAATTCAATTTCGATCCAATTGCAGAGCTATAGGAAATGAATAGATGAGAGAGGCACAATACGCTTGTATTTGGTGTGTGTAGATAACAAGTAACAATAATATGTTCTTATGTGAATAAATTAGCTGAACATTGAAAGACAATTTGTGCAGAAGTCGTTGATACTGAATAATTACATGTAGCTGGTGCACCAAAACTGACTCCAGATAAGCTAGTGGTGTTTAATAATGTCCCCATTTCTTCAATCTTAGTAAGCCGTGCTTCAATAAGTTCTCGTCTATTTTTCTCTGGAAGCTTCTGGTAGAATGGATTCCTCTTATATCTGGTGAGCTTATGTGGAATCATTAATTGGAAAGCTTTAGCATACAAATTACAGTATTCATTGCCATAGTTAAGACACTTGTGGAGGTATTCGACGTTATCTTCAACACTTTCATAATGGTTCCGTACTTTAGTTTAGCCATGTTTCACACTCCATTAAAATTTACTTTACATCGTGTGCTAATGGCAAAAGAGCTGCAATACTTCTCTCTGAAAAATGAAAAAGAGAGCATTATTTTTATAAATGTTTAACCAAGGTTTTTAACGAAGTTAGTTTTTTTTCTTAAATAAATCAAAAAGCATATACCAGAAATATAACTAAGTATATAACATATTCTCTTGGAAAAATACATCTCAGAAACAAAACGAAACTGGAATATTCCTTTCCAGGAAGATGGACTTCTGCTGTATTCTTTTCTTTAAAGTCGTCAGTGAAAATTTTTCTGAATACGGGTGATGCATCCATTTGCTCAGCTTTGATTACATGTATTTTCTTTTCGTCCACGATGAGAGTTAGATGTATTAGGTCTGGATCGTACGGGAAGTATAGTAAACTTCTTGTTCGTCTGGTGTTTGAAAGTTTTGTCTTATATTTGTGTCGCCATGCAGCTGTTTTAATCTTCTTGAAAGCGGAAGTGAGTTCTAATCTATGCTGTCACTGGTTTCATATATGAATTTTTAATGTTAGTTGTCATTGATTATCTGGTAAATTCAGAATTGTTATTATAAAGCTCAATATTTTCAAACATGACAGCTAGCATTCATTAGAAAAAAACAGTGATGGAGTCGATCAATTGGGTAGAGATTTATAATTAAAAAAAAATAGTTATGCTTTGCATAATTTGCACAATATATCAACCAAGGGAGGATCGATCCGAATAAGCAGAATTCAAAAATCATTCCGAAAACATTTACATAATTTCATTTGAATTATGGCGCAAAGCTTTTCTCGTAATCTAAATACATGTTTTTAATAACTTTATTATTACCTTGTATAAACTTAAACAGCTAGTATTCAACATATACATTTCAATGAAGCTAAAAGTAACTTTAGACATTGGGAATATCCCTTAGTAACTTAATGGCCAAGTCGCTAAGAGGATATTATTTCTTTATAAGCCACTGGAATACTATAATTTCCCACTTTAATGACATATGCAACGTAGTTTGAACGTTTTTGTCTTTGTCTATGGGGTTGAAGAGTTCCAATTCCTAAAGGAACTGTTTGCTGTATTTTAATGTTTATAAACATGTTTACAATTGAATTGACGATGGATTTTTCCGTTATTTCTCAATCACTGCAAGGAGCCCATGGCGTATGTGACCGCTCGACAGGGGATGTGCAATGTTGAATGTTTTTATTGCATCCAAACCCCCGGAGAGGGTGAAAAACTACAAACAAACAATACAAAAATTAAACAATATGTCGATATAAATCACACACAATAAAAATATGACTAGAGCGGGTTTCCATAGTTTTGAATTTTTAAACAAATCTCAAAGAAAAGCTATTCTAACGAAATAATTTCCATGAATTAATAAACAGACATTAAAATAGTTAATCCCTGGCATGTTACAGATGTATTAATAATGTAATAATCAATCAATTGTTGCAATCAAATTCAACAATCAAAACAAAGACAGGCAAAAACGCGCCAAATGCCAATTGACTGATACGACAGTTAAAAAAATACATATGACTAGAAAACGAGTATAATGCATTGCCTACACATAAAAGTAAATGAAAAATCACAAAACTTACTCATAGGTGGCTTTAAACACAGTAAAAAAAGCTGGGTTCTGGAACCCACGAGGTTCGTTTCCGGTATACAATAAAAGTAAAGTAAAAACCAACAAATCCAGAAAGAATAATTCCGGGGCACTACACTCCCCTCCTGATTTTACAAAAAATCACCATAATGAAATAATTCAAAACAAACTGACAATTAATAAGACCTTACATAAAGGGTGATGAGAAAACAATCATTCTTATTCATTAAAACACAAACAATGAAAACACATTAGAGCAGTTTGCGTATGTACAAGTGTTAATTCAATCGGTGATCAATGGCACAAGTTCGTGAACGGGACGGACGTAAGTGAACTCTTTCTCTCCTCTAAACAAACGGATCTCCACTTCTCGAACTCTTCCATCAGCTCCCGGGAAAGTCTGTTTGATCATGGCAGTCGGCCATGAGTTGCGTCCAGAATCGTACTCGCGTAACAGAACAATGTCACCTGTCTTTAGGTTAGGTTGGTCCGTCGCCCACTTTCTCCTGGACTGAACTCCCGTCAGGTACTCCTGCCACTTTTTCCAGAACTCATCTGCCATCACCTGTACTCTCTGCCACTGTGACTTGTATCTATCTTTGATACCAAACTGAGGAATGTCATCTGGTGGTGTTCCAACCTTTTGGGTCAAAAGGTTGGCTGGCGCTAATATGGACGGGTCATCAGGATCTGTGGATATCGCCGCAATTGGTCTGGAGTTCATGACAGCGCTGATTTCGGCCATGAGGGTAACAAGCACTTCATGAGTAAGATCTTTGATGTACTTTTTGCTCAGCAAGATCCCATCTAGAATCCTTCGCGCGATTCCGATCATTCGCTCCCACACACCTCCGAAATGGGAAGCATGTGGTGGGTTGAAGATCCAAACACAGCCGTTTTCCGCTAAGAAGTTCTTGATGGAGGCATCTTCGGTCACAACGTTCTTCATCCCCAACTCTTTGACTCCACCGACAAAGTTGGTGCCACGATCTGATCTGAAGATCTTGACTGGTCCTCGAATGGCGATGAAGCGCCTCATCGCGTTGATAAATCTTGAGGTGCTGAGTTTCTCTGAGATTTCAATGTGGACTGCCCTGCTGGTTAAACACGTGAAAAGAACAGCCCACCTTTTCTGCGTTACGTGACTTCCTCTGGTTTTGCGTGCGGTTATGCTCCAAGGGCCGAATACATCTACTCCGACGAAAATAAAAGGGGGTCCAGGACCTAAACGGTCTTCAGGAAGTTAACCCATTTTAGGAGAGCAGAATGTACCATGCAATCTTCTGCAGATGACACATTTCCCTAGAAGACTGTGAATTAACCTTTTTGCTCCTACAATCCAGAATCCCATGCTGTGAAGTTTCCCTCCTGTCAGGCGTCGACCTTGATGAAAGACCTGTTCATGACAATGTAGAGCTAACAAGGTTGCTAAATGACTTCCTTTTGGTATCAAAATAGGACAAGTTTCAATCTGTCGAAGTAATTTGGTTCCGCGCCTCAATCTTCCTCCAACTCGGAGGAGTCCTCTGGAGTCTAAAAATGGTGACAATGCCAAGATAGCGTTTCCTTTCTAAATTTCTCTCCCCTCCATAAGGCTCTCAACTTCCTCCAGGAAGTATTCTCTCTGAACTGTCTTGAAAATGAATTCTTCTGCTCTTTTGTAAGCTTCAGCACTTTTCGGGACCGAACAATGGTGCCATCCCACGCAGCTACTAGACTTGTTAAAGGAGTGAGCAAGGTGCTGCAGTCGTGCAATAGCTCTGACTAGTCCGATCCAAGAGGAGAAATTCTTAAATCGCTCACAGCAGGAGTGGTATACTTCATCCTTGCATGTGGTATGCAAGGTCTTCAATATAGGCCTCACTTCCTTATATTGTTCCAAATCGACCAATGGGAATCTGTCAGTGGGATTTCCTGATTCACTGGGAATATACTTTTCATCTCTTGTGGTCTTAAGGAAATGGGGTCCACATAACCATCTGCTTTCTTGAAGGTCACAGGGCTTGATTGACCTGGTGGCAATGTCCGCGGGGTTTTGATCTGTAGGACAATATTCCCACTCATGAGAAGATGTCACCTGACGTATTCTTTCTACTCTATTTCCCACATATATGTAGAATCGTCTGCGTTCGTTGTTGATATATCCAAGTACGACCTTGCTATCAGAATACAAGGTCGTGGCAGCTATCTCAACATCTGGGTTGTTCAAAATCGTGCTTTTCAGTTGAGATGCCAACACAGCTGCACATAATTCCAGACGTGGAATTGTGTGCCCATGTACAGGTGCCACCTTTGCCTTTGCCTGGACAAATCCCACATGAAGGGTGCCGTCTGTCTGGAAAGTCTTCATGTAGGCCACTGCACCAATTGCCATTTGTGATGCATCAGCAAATATGTGTAGTTCTCTGCGCAAGACCTCTGCACTATTGATGTAAGCGTAAGCCCTTGGTATAGTTATGTCCTCTAATGCTGGCAATGACTCTCGCCACTCACACCATAGAGAGTACTGGTCCTCAGGGAGTGGGTCATCCCAGTCTAATTTCTCAGCCATCAAGTCGCGTAGTATCATTTTTCCTTTGACTATAACCGGTGCAAGGAATCCAATTGGGTCATAAAGGCTGTTGATAGTTGCCAGTACTCCCCTTTTTGTATAAGGGTGCAGAGTACGCGAGACTTGAAAGGTAAACATGTCTGTGGAGACATTCCAGCTCACACCAAGGGTCCGTTGAAGGGGTGTTTCATCTAAATCTAGGTTCAGATCCTTGAGTTCTTTGGCTAAGTCATTGTTTGGAAATGCGGTGCATACCTACGAATCATTGGAAGCCAGTTTATGCAACCTGATGATACCTTCCTCCATAAGAATTTTCTGCGTTTCCGCGACTATGTTAACTGCTTTGTCAACTGTATCTACGGATAAAAGCCCATCGTCGACGTAAAAGTTTCTACTCACAAATTGTCTGACATCCTCATCGGCATTTCTTACAGTTCTGCGAAGTCCCAAAGTAGCTACTGCTGGGGATGCACTATTCCCAAAGACATGTCTCTTCATCCTGTACTCTGTAAGTTCTTTCTCTACATCATTGTCTTTGTGCCAAAAGAATCGTAAATAGTTTCGGTGACATGCTGGAACTGAGAAGCGGTAAAACATCTGTTCTACGTCTGCTGTCACTGCTACCTGGAACTGGCGAAACCTTAGCAGGATTCCACGAAGGCTGTTTACCAAGTCTGGTCCGGTCAAGAGAACACTGTTGAGACTAAGTCCTTGAATCTGTGCAGATGAATCAAACACGCATCTGACTCTTCCTTTCTTGGGATGATAAACTGCGAAAAGAGGCAAGTACCAGTGTTCCTCCTCTGGAGAAGAAAGTGGTGGTTCAATCTCAGCGTGGCCATTATCCAGGATTTTGCTCATAAATTCCACGACATGCTGTTTTTTGTCAGGGTCCTTCTGAAGTCCTCTGGTGAGCAGATTTGCCCTGTGAATTGCGTGAATTCTATTGCTCGGAAGGAGGGGTCGGTTTTCTCTAAATGGGAGTAGTGCACACCAACATCCTTCAGAATCTCTTTTAAAACCTTGCTCCATTATGTCGACGAACTTCTTATCCTCTATGGAGAGACCTGGTGAGTCATCATGCCTTGTCTTAGCGAATATGTCTGCTTCCTTCAGTTGAAATGAATTCTCGCAGATTTCCATGAGAGACATACGCCCATAAGTCCTAGTATATGTCTTACACACTGACAAAGATTCCTGAGTATGTGAGGCCCCGTAGCATACCTCACCAATCACTACCCACCCTAGGTGCAGTCTTTGAGCAAATGGAGAGTCGGAGTCTCCCAGTCTTTGGTCGAGAATGTGGTGAGCAGGCAGCAAATCTCTGCCAACCAGCAATGTTATCTCTGCGTCCTGATCTAAAGGGGGTATTTCCTCTTCTATGTATCTCATGTGTCTGTAAGATCTCGCGACCTCTGGTGTCGGAATCTCATCCCGGTTGTTTGGGATATAGTTGCATTCCATCAATGGTGGAAGACGAAGACTAGATTTTCCGTCCAAAGATGAGATAACGAATCCTGCCGATCTCCTTCCAGTTTGAGTAGACTGCCCGGAACATGAGGTAAGTTCATATTGGATGTCTGGACTTTCCACACCAAAGAAGTTGAAGAAATCACTGTTTGCTAAAGACCTATTGCTCTGTTCGTCAATTATCGCATACGTTCGTAGCACCTTGTCTGGGTTATTTCCGTGGCGGATGTTGACCAAGAGAGTCTTAGCACAGGATTTGCTAGTTTTATGTACGTTTCCGCAAATTTGTGTACATACAGTCTTCACCTGGCTGTCGTTGTCAGTGTCACTTGCGCGTTTCCCAACATGCAGGGCGGTGGCATGTCCTGGCTCCTTGCAGATATTACACTTTATCGTTTTCTGACAGTCTTTGGCCAGATGTTTCTCTTCACAGCATTTGAAACAAATTTCCTTTGATCTAAGGAATTCTCTTCTCTCTTGAACGCACTTTTGCCGCTTCTAATTTGGCCCGGTGTCTGGCTAGCTCTGAAGCTATTGATGGAGGACCTTCTCCCTGAATACATGGCTGTAGGTGGACTTATCTGGCTGATGTTTGTCGTTGATTTTTCCATTCAATTAATCACTAGCTCAGCTATGAATTTTTCACTGTGCAATGTTGAATGTTTTTATTGCATCCAAACCCCCGGAGAGGGTGAAAACTACAAACAAACAATACAAAAATGTAAACAATATGTCGATATAAGACACACACAATAAAAATATGACTAGAGCGGGTTTCCATAGTTTTGAATTTTGAAACAAATCTCAAAGAAAAGCTATTCTAACGAAATAATTCCCATGAATTAATTGACAGACATTAAAATTATGATAGTTAATCCCTGGCATGTTTACAGATGTATTAATAATGTAATAATCAATCAATTGTTGCAATCAAATTCAACGATCAAAACAAAGACAGGCAAAAACGCGCCAAATGCCAATTGACTGATACGACAGTTAAAAAATTACATATGACTAGAAAACGAGTATTATGCATTGCCTACACATAAAAGTAAATGAAAAATTACAAAACTTACTTCATAGGTAAATTCTGTATCTTGTGAAAAAATCGCCATAACGATGGTTTCGTCAAGTTAAAATTACATACAAATGTGTGTATATTATCCATAAGTAAATTTAGATTATAATTAAAAAACTTAAAACGAAATATTGATTTATTGCTAACTTCTGTATTTCTTTCAAAATCATTTTTAACACCTGTAACCTTGAACGGAGGTAAGAACCCACGTAGCAAGAAATGCTTGGTTATAAAATAGGAAGAGAAAAGAAAGAAAATCGTAAAACTTAAAAAAGATACTTGTCCAGGCGAAGTTGCTACTAATCAGACATCTTGTTCTCATCCTTACTATCCATTTCAAGCAAAAAAATGTTACAAGGTCCTTTTCTCCTTTATTTCATCGTAATTTTTTCGCCGCGTCTCAAAACAAGAATCTTTTTACGAGTGAAAACAAGATTTCTGTCAACTATGCACTATTCATTAGAATAAGAAATTACACAATCTTGATTTATTTTATTGAAACACTATGAGAACATTATCATTTTTCAATGTTTGTAATACATGTAATTATAATCAATTATAATCAAGCTAAAATTGTTTGTATCGCAATGGCTTCCTCATTTCGATGGTGATTTAGCGGTAAACATCAGAAAATTAACCGAAAGTTAATTTGATGGTGGCCACGCGTGTCAAACAAGGTGAAAGAGATATACACAGGGACTAGCAGCTAATTGTCAATCATTTTCAAGTACCCAATGATGGACCTTTATTTATTTGATTGACAGGGGGATACAGATCAAGTTAATCTGAAGGCGGTGCTTATTATCTCGGGCTTTAAACACAGTAAAAAAAGCTGGGTTGTGGAACCCACGAGGTTGGCACTGATGCCTTAGATCGTTTCCGGTATACAATAAAAGTAAAGTAAAAACCAACAAATCCGGAAAGAATAAATCCGGGGCACAACAGGGGATGCTCACTCCTCCATGTCACTTGATCCCACCTCTGATGTTTATGAGGTCCGTGTTTACTCTTCTCCTATTTTTGTATCGTTTTATGGACTTTTGATCTTGAATTCTGTTCGTTATATCCATGTTTTGCAATTAAATTAACTTTTAAATGAAATTACATAAGCATGATTAGTTTCAAAGCACAAAATTATTTATAATCCAAAAACTTCTAGAAACACTAAGTCTTCTTCTGTAAAACTATATTTAAAAAAAAAATTGAAATTTTATAATAATATCGTAATCACTCTGAAAAATCGAAATTCAGGTGAAAAATTCACGAGTATTTTTTATCGTTGTCTGGATGATGTTTCATTAAAGAAATGTCAACATGCTGAGCACTAAGCAGGCCTTTCAACTGCCGCTAGGGTTCGCTGTTATGAACGATAACTCATTGATGAAACTTGTTTAGAGTAGGTCCGAGTTATACGCAACTTGAGTCAGTTTTTAGCATTTGCCAAGTGTTTCTTTGCTGTCAATAGAATCCAGCGGTTTTAAATTTAGCACTAATGTTTAATTTATTTACTATAGTTGCGGCCACCGTATAATTATACATATAAGTAAAAATTTTAATTAAAATAAAAAGTGAAATCTATCCTTTTTGAGTCTTTCTTAGTTCTAACCTAATTAAATTTCTATACTCCGTCGTTCTTCTTCGTGCTCAGTAACGTACACAAATAAGATAATTAATTGATGCATTTACTTGTAAAAATATAGATATATTTATAAAGATAGCGTTAAAGTGCACACACATAAAACAGGACATATTTTCTTCTTCATAACAATCGTCAAAGAGGGTTAAAAATATTGAATATAGTCTGTTCCCCATTCATTTGACCCTGTTATTTCAGGTAGAGTGAAGACATTCTCATTCTTTTGGTAAACACTTTTTGTGTACAAAACAATGTAAGGAACACTTTTGTGTACATAACAATACCAATGCCGAAGCAGCCTATATGTCCTTTACATGATAACTCATAAATCGACACTTTCACGCCTGAGTTAGAAGAATTACACGCTTAGTGTGGACTTTCAGTAAGGCGTGGCATTCTCGACGTTACCTAATTAGCTTCTGAAATTTACACAGCTTCCCTTCACTGTTGAAATATACATATGATAGAGATGCGAACAAATGTCAACTTGTGTAGTAAATAGCCAATTAAAAGTTCTCTCACGGCACAGAGGTGGGGCATAAGTCGTCTGATCGTTATCAACAACAATTTTAAGTTCCTATGTTATTATGTTCCCCAAACAAAGTTGGGGAACATATTGTTTTTACTCTGTTTCTTATTATTATTATGTTCCCCAAACGAAGTTCGGGAACATATTGTTTTTACTCTGTTTCTTATTATTATTATTATTATTATTATTCTTTTTTCTTCTTATTTCTTCTCCGGTACTTTTTTGTCCGGAAGTGTTCTCAGAAACTGTTCACCAAACTAAGTTAAAACCTTTTTAGGGTTAGTAGGCATGTTGTGTAGATGTGCCGAACGAAGGTCATTTTGCGCGCATACGCATGCACGTGCGGGCGCGTGAAATGAGTGAAATGACTGATATATTTAATATAGTCATAACTTTTAAATTTTTTGATGAAATGCTTTGAAACTCATTATATAAGGATATATTAATAGTGTTAATTATATGACACTGTCAAATTAGCACGAACTCACGCGCATGCACGTCCGCTTTGTTCTGATTGGCTGAAACAAAAACCTCAATATCTTTTCTGTTTTTTGACAAAATGCTATGAAATTTAAAACATAGGCATACTTTAGGATGCCCTACAAAATGATATGTAACACTTGTCATGAAAACATGCGCATGCACGTGCGCTGCAATCTGATTGGCTTAAACTTTAAATGGCTATAACTCCCTTGTTTTTCAACCAAACAGAATGAAATTTAGAATATGAATAGATATGACGAATTCCTACATTATGCTACTATCACACTTGAATGCAAGGACATGCATGCACGTGTGCGCGTGCGATGCGTTAAATGTCCTATTTACTTGATATAGTCGTAAATTTTTTATGAAACGTTTCAAAATTCAAAGAATAGAAACACATTAAAAGTGTAGTCACGATGATATGGCTTTCATGCATTGCACCTGCGCGCGCGTGCAATGATCAGATGACTTGTATACTTGATATTGCCGTTAGTTTTATATTTCTTTATGAAAATGCTTTGTTGACCTTGACCTCTGACCTTGACCTTTGACCCCTTGACCCAAAGGTCACAATCCAGCTCAAGTTCGTAGATGTATTTACAAACTCACCTTAACAAATGCTTAGAGTAAACAAGTCACCCCCCCCCTTTTTCTCCTTAAAAAAAAATCAATAGCAACGTAGACAATTTCTCTGAAACTCAATCCACACCTGGGATCGACATAAAATTTCACTTAAGGTGCAGAAAAGACTTCATAGAAAGTTTCCTGAAAGTTTTACGGTAAGTCTCTAAAGTATATAGAAATTATGAATTTTTACGGCAAAAATTACAAATTCTGTCGTGTTTGAAATTTAAGTGCAGACGAACAAAGATATGATATAAACCTTTTAAATCCTATTTCTCCAGATGTCCTTAATAGCATTCAATTCTACTGATATGAATTAATATTCTAATACCAAGCATTCTTCTTCTATTTTACCTTTGAAATTTATCTGAATTTTTTTTAGAATTACACAATCCCCAGAAATAGCGAGTTTCGGTATATTAAAAAGCAATACACGTTTCTCCCCCGTAAAACATCAGGTATTTGAATTTATGAAAAAATATTAATGAGGGGGTGTTAAACAATACCTGTCACATTAGCTGACACCAAAAAACCAGGGTGCGTACACGACATTTTCTGATTTTTTTGCATCTGCAAACAGGGTTGCCCTCAAATCCACGTGTTTTTTGAATGTCTTTATAAACATCTCAAAAGCACCCCAGGAAGTAGCCCCCTATGGCCTGGAAAAATAGTTCCTGTCAAAAAACTTTATTTATTTACAAAGAAGATAAAATTTCCTAGGCACAGGTACCAGA
>PRKT01000444.1:382594-409235 GCA_003671525.1 Saccostrea glomerata | reverse complement strand
ATGCATACACGTGCGTGTACATGTGCTGCAATCTAATTGGCTGAAATTTTAAACAGCTATAACTCCCTTGGTTTTCAACCAAACGGGTGGGATTTAGAATATAGATAGATGTAATGGACTTCTACAAGAAGGTATGGTCACCATGCTCATGTATGCACGTGCGTGCACCCGAAATGAGTAAAATAAAAAATACACTTGAATGAGCGTATTTTTTAATACTTTTGGATTAAATACTTTAATATTTAGTATATTAAAATATATAGATTCTATAGACAATATGATATGGTCATTACGCACATGCATTCACACGCGCACGCGTGCAATGCTAAAATTTGAATGAAGTTGGTACACTTCTGGGTAAACGTTGTTAAAGTCTCAAATGCATAGAGTTTGTCTTATTTGATGAAGCTTACAGGGGATATGGCACCAAAAGGGAGTTGGGGAGTGTTTGGGGAACATCTGTAACGGTCCCCGTTACAATTAGCACTAGTTAATTTCGTAACCAATGAGAATCTACTAGTATTCTCTATTACGTAGCACCGAGAAAGTCACGCCTACTGAAAGTCCAAAGATAGAGTAAAATACTCCTACCTGTCCTTAACAAGTCAATCATAAATAATTCAACGTTTTAATCATTTAATTAAATGTATGCATATTAAGTTATTATTGTCTTTTTTGATAGTTTCATGTACCTATAAATCTATATATCTATGAAATGATTTTACCATATGTATAACTTGAAAAATTAGTTGAAAGGCCTACATACTAAGCAGAACTTATCATCGGAAACCCACGGTTGGTCTCGCTTCTAAAGAAGTTGACTTGCTTTTATATATGTTGGGCTTCCGATGATGAGCAGAACTATGCTTATAACGTTTCCAGTACTTTCAGTACTTTGATTATGGAGAACAGCGATCAGAACTCTTCAATGTAAGAGTCGCTTTTTGTATAACTTCCTGTTTTTATTTCTCTTTGAGTCACAAGACACTTTGACAATTTATTTTAAAATTCATACGATGGTCAGAAGCGAAAAATTAAATAAGAAAAGCGACTAGGATTTTATAGATTATCATTTTTTAATCGCTTAATTATTTACATCAGTGTATGTAAACACAAAGGGCCTTATAATGCCGTTTGAATCTCAACAAAGCTGAGTGTATTTTGAAGTTTGCTGAATATGACGAAGTATACTCATCACCATGTTGCAGTGTTTCTGCTTACATTTTTAAGGTACCGTTTATTTATTTAGAAAAGCCGCACATTTAATTTTTTGGGGGATATGAAGGAAGTAATGAGCTGATGAACAGATGAACTAGTCGACAGGTCCTGCACAATACCCTGATAAAGGTATATAGCATGATAAAGCTATATAGCTTTATCAAGGTATTACAAATTATTATATGTATTTATTGGCTCTTTTGCTGTGGGACTCACATAGGACTCATGTGGGACTTATTTTCTCTGTGGGACTTGTTTTAGTATCAGCGATTACAAATACCATGATCAAGGTACCGGGGTATATTATGTAATGAAAATTCAAAAAAAAAATCTCTAAAGATTAAATACTGAAAGTCGAGTTCTGATTTTTGGTCAGTGTATCCACTCAGGCATGAAAAGCTTTCTCGTTTCTGGTATCAAAAAGATAGCATAAAAGAATGTCTCCTCACACGACATGCTTTTATACTGATTTCTTTGTGTTTGAGTACTTTACATGCTAGGGTGAATTTACTGACAACAACTCGGAACTCAACTTTCAGTATTTAATTTTTTAAGAATTTTTTTGAATTTTCATTACATAAAATACCTTGATGAAGGTATTTCTAATACTTTGATAAAGCTATATATCTTTATCAAGCTATATACCTTTATCAGGGTTAGTGATGGAACGATTGTCACCGACAATCGATTGTCGGTCGTTAGAAGCTCTTCGATGCTACTAATCGATTATAAAATAAATGTCGCTGACATCGCTAACAAAAAATAAAATTGTCATACTTTAATTTTATTACCAAATCCAGGTGCAAAGAGCATAAAAGTAGTGATAAATGTTGAAAACATGGAAGGATTCCGTGTCTTGTTGATACATTTACCGCCATGATTAAATATGGGGTTAGACTAATACCAGGAAATGCTAATATTGCAAGGTTTTACTACACAAAGGAAAACATAATTAGTCTAGTCAATCTTTAAACGAAATTATTATCATAAATACAAGTCTAACTTCTGGATAATTACTTTTAAGACTTGCAATTTTATTATTTTAATTAATTAAAACTAATTTTAAGAAAAATATACATGTATTAAATGAAAGGTGGGACTAATATCAGTAAAATACCCATTGCATGCACTTTATAAAAAAAAAAAAAATGAATTCCCATTCTGTTTCAATAGTCTTATATAGTCCTATATTGTTTAAAGTAAACAAAATATCATTCTCCACTTTTTATAAAAGAAATTTCAATTAACATTTTTGAATATTTTATGTAAGTAAATGGTTTTTTTTGTAAAAGTCTGACAGAAATCTGAATAAGTTTCAACTTTTCTATATAAATTTTATTAAAGTTCAAAATTTCGATCATAATCGATTATTAATCGATTATGCCCAGCCGATTAATACCGATAATTGATTCTGATTTTTTTCCGATTCCCCATCACTAATCAGGGTATTGTGCTGGACCTGTAGAAAGGACCGATAAAATCAGCATATTTAGCATTGATCGAGTTTGAATTACCTGATTCACAGGAGTTCGCAATTTTATCAATAAAGTCAATAGAAATCACTCGATTGACCATGCAGCCATTAGCTATGCATATATAAGCAGAGCACTATGCTTACGCATAGCTCATGGCTTGTTCAATCAAGTGATTTCTATTGACTTTATTGATAAAATTGCGAATTCCTGTGCCTGATTGTACAGGTTCAGTACAATTTCTTGATTTATCTATATAGCTTTATTTAGCTATGTAGCCTTATTAAGCTATATTCAGAATAGCTTGATTTAGCTTTTTCCATAC
The DNA here is from genome assembly GCA_003671525.1 of Saccostrea glomerata. Classification (NCBI taxonomy): domain Eukaryota; kingdom Metazoa; phylum Mollusca; class Bivalvia; order Ostreida; family Ostreidae; genus Saccostrea; species Saccostrea glomerata. The sequence continues at coordinate 406,220 of PRKT01000444.1, read as the reverse complement.
TTTTTTCTTAAATGTGAAATTTTCTCAGGTAGATTTGAGATCACACGACAAAAACAATCCCTTAATTTTACTGCACCTTTAATTTTGCCAAGGGTTCATGAGGAGAGTATTGAATAGTGTGTCAGAATCCTTTGATTAGTGAATATGTAAAATATTAAATGTCAAATAATAAATATCAATAATTCTTATTTAAATGAAATTGTCCCAGAAGTAATCATGGTAATTACTGTATTGGCTTTCTGTAAGTGACTGGATTTAACAACCAAGGAGTTGTGATAAGCTAAAAGACACAGCAAATTATTTAATTAATGATCAGCTTTTGTGTTTTCTAATTCTACATGTGCTAGATTTGGGTTTTATTACTTAGATTAGTTTTTAACAGATATTCAGTTATAGATATTTGAATTTTTGTGCATACATTATTTCAGCTACGCATTCTTTCATGCCACAAGAAAAACTTTCAGCAATGTTAAATCTACAATCTCCGATGAGTGGAGTCCATCCTATCACAACAACACCGTTAACTTCACCAAGCCTGACAGGGTTAGTACAGTGTAACTTCACTTTTCTGGATGTTGTTTATTCTGAAATCTTGCATAATTCAATTTATGTTTGAAATGTTGTATGATACAGAATTCTGTCTAAAGTATATTTTTCCATTGTGTGTTTACAGATGTAAGTGTTGGCCATTGTACAGTCAAAGAGAGTTTTTGCTGTAAACAGAATTAATTTACACAGTCATGTGTAATATATTAGATGAAATGGGTATCTTTTTCCCTTCAGATCTGGAACACCCGCCATTTGTTTGAAACAAGAAAAGATGCAGAACCATACCTAGGAATTCTGGATGCTGTGTTCATGATTTCATATGCTGTGGTAATTTTTATAAAATTAATAGACGGGAATTGTTCAAGTGCATTTCTAAATTAAAATACATGGCCAAATATGATACAGTTCCTTTATAAAAACATTCAATGTTGCTTTCAACACTAACTGAATAATATTGGAAATTTTCTCATTGGCAATGCTTATTACTAGCTACTGTTCTCTAGCTGCCTGTTACAGGCACAGCAAAGTGTGTGGTATCTGCAAGGCAATTCATCTTACTCAAGACATTATATAAATGGTGCCTGTTTTGGAGGGTAACAGTTGAAATTGGCACCCCAAGGAAAACCATTGTCAACCGACGCGTCAGCAGAGGTTGACAATGGTTTTCCGTGGGGTGTCAATTTCAACTGTTACCCTCCAAAACATGCTTCATTTATTTTATTATACTGAATGTCTTCTTGATTTAGGATATTAGCAAAAAAATCGTCGATCGTCTACACGTTCACGTTATGAAAGCTTTCAAACTCCCCGCTACTTCGAAAAAGATTTACTGAACTCTTTATTGTTAATTTGATAATGAAAGAGTCCTTTTTCATATAAAGGTTCGTTATTTCTTGCACTCGCAAGCATGTTTCGTCTGTCATTTGTTGTTTTCAAGTAAGCTATATCGGAGACAAGCTATTATTGACGTCAAGTTTATTCCGGTTCTTTCAAACGCGCAACTGACGTTTTGAGAATTATATGGTGAACCGTACGCGCATATTATCCACGCATGTGACATTACCGTTGTGTTACCCGTTGCCACGTGTGTTGCTACGGCTGAGGGTAATAGAACGGATTGTCAACTGCGTCTAAACCAATCAGATTTTAGTATTTAACATGAAAGTATAATAATATTAGTTATCCAGGGTGTACAGGGATTTACCCCAGGTTTTATTTGGCAGAAGGGTGTATGGAATACAACCCTTGGTAAATCCCCGTACACCCTTGATTGGACCTGGATAACATTTATTTCCTATGTACCCCTACTACCCGTAAAAATTCTTTGTAAACATCCGAGTCCAATCAACTCTGTCTCAATTTAGGGATCAAATAACAACCTAAGTACAATGCATCATGACGTCATGTCATTTGCTTTTTATCTTAGAAAAACTATGCATTTTGATGTCACATTTTGTTTACCCCCGGCTGAAGTTGGGTTTACTGAAATTTACACCTGACTTCATAACCAATCAAAGCTTGTGTTACAAGTTACATAGGAAATACTGACTCTTAAAATTTTTTCTTTTAATATTCATGTAATATGGTATGTTATAAAATTTATCCCCTGTCTACATGTTTGCAGGGTCTCTATGTAAGTGGAATGATTGGAGATAGGTAAGTTTGTACACAAGAATAAATTGCTCAGATATATGATCATATTATACATGGACAGAAAAAAAACTTTGAATGTCTCAAATTTGTATGGAGTACATTTGAAACTTGAATATCCACATGATCAAGGTCTTATAAAATTAATTTATTGGATTCAAGCCTGTTAGCCATTTTTTTCTAAAACAGATTCTTCTAAAAATCTACATTCAAATTCATGGAATGGAAATTGATGTGAGTGACTTTTTTTAGATTCAACATGCGGTTGGTGCTATCTTTTGGAATGTGTTCATCAGCAGTTACGGTAAGATTACATTGATTTTATCAATATCTATTACAATTTTTTGAAGTCAGCTATTCACAATTGCCATCCATTTTTTCTTATTAGTGTGAAATACTGATGCTTAACTTTTGAATCTTCTCTGTTCTGAGCTTTTTTTAAGTTGGACAACCGATTTCTACCAATTTTGATAGACAGAATGCCAATATATTTATGTATTTAATGAATTAAAGTTAGCACACTTGTTAAAAGCACAGAATAATTTTTACAAACTTCTATAATAAAACAAATACTGTGAAATCACTAATTTTCGTGGGGGTTTAATTTTCGTTGTTTTCGATGTATGAAGAGACCCACGAATTTATATCCACCACGAAATGTAAATTTTCATGTGCACAACTACTAAAAAGTTCTTCATCCACGAAATCAAATCCCCACGAACCAACATTTTTTCCTCAAACCACGAAAATTTGACCCCACGAAAATATGTGATTTTACAGTACACTGATATAGCCGAGAAAATGATTTTTATTGGGTCATTTTGCTTACAAATTCTATGCATATAATAATATACCGGTAATAACAAGTTATAAGCTTCTCACCTCATTGTGAAAATCCCCACCCCACTCCCTTTTCTAGGGCATGCATGTAATCAAATATTTTAAATTTAAAGCCTTTTCTTTGAAGCCTCTATGAGAAAAATCATCCCCTCTTTCTGACTGAATTTCATACACTTGCCTTACCATTTTTTTAGCTGACATTTTTCGATGACAAAAGTATTTTTTGATTTTTTCATGAATGCTGTGTATAACAATGTACATGTATATGATATAGGTTTTTCTCTTTGGAGTGGTATTTGAGTGGGCACACTTCTACAACAAATACGTTTATGTCATCGTCTGGATTCTGAACGGCCTGCTACAGTCCATGGGATGGCCAACAGTGGTAGCCATCATGGGAAACTGGTTTGGAAAATATAGGTATATCATGGGGTTTTTTTATGTCATGTTAGATAAATAAATTTTATGATAATTTTTCATAACTGTAGAAATTATTAAAATAAGTTTTAATATTGAAATAACTGGATGAGAATAATAAAGCTCTTTTCTGTCCTTCCTTAGATATACAGTAAAACTTGTTTAGTACTGACATGGATATAGCATATTTACAGATATACATGTAGCATTGCCAATGTTATTTTTGCATATAACAGAAGATACTAAAAAAAATTATTTAAGTAAAAATAGTTTACCACAAAGTGCAAAATATGAAACAAAGTCTTAAAAGATTTTTTTTTAAATAATGAAGCATGATGATTTATAAAATTTTGGTCTATTTTTACATTCATAAACGTGTAACAGAATAATAAAGTTGATTAAGCCGATATCTTATTTTAAAGTAGGCAAACTTATTTCATATGTTAGCTACAGGTGTAATAATTTACAATAGGGTAATGATTCTTCTTTTTGAATTTCTTGACTTTCAGTCGTGGCCTGGTCCTGGGTCTTTGGAGTGCCTGTGCATCTGTTGGCAATATTATCGGGGCTTTTCTGGTGTCTGGAGTACTTGATTATGGATATGATGTAAATAGAAAATTAATGCATTCATAAGACAGAAAAATGTACCATAGGTATACAGGAATTAGGCACTGAAAATTAAGTTTGATATTCCCCATTGACTGATCGGCACAATAGTAAATTAGTGTATTTTAAGCAAAGTCATTAAATGTATTTGGTAAATGGACAAAAATCATTATAAAGGGTGCTAAAATATGATAACAACAGAGTGAAATAAGTACATTTAGTGAATGTATTTAGTGGCTTTGATTTTCAGTATTACATTTGCTAAAAAATTGCTGATGAAGCATACTTGTGTAACATCCACCGTTTTGATTCTGACCTTGACCTATTACAGTATGCTTTCCTGGTGACATCATCTGTTCTGTTTGCTGGCGGAGTAGTCAATTTTTTTGGTCTTGTCAGCACTCCTAAGGAAGTAGGTATGTACATTTTCACCCTTGAATCTCCCAAAAGTTCAGTGACAGGTAATATAATCAGTCTGTCTGATCCATCAGAAGCACAGAGCCTTTCAAAAAAACCTCACACCTGGTTAGTCCACCTTCATTAATATCATTATCTCTTTATCTTTATTTTTAATGAAAGGTAGAGTTATTGTGTATTTCTGCGAATTTTGAATGCAACCCTACAGAATAAATACAGCATTATCACCTTTTTAGCTCACCTGAGCCAAAGGCTCAAGTAAGCTTTTCTGATCACATTTTGTCTGGCGTCTGTCTGTCCGTCTAGCTGTCCGTCTGTCTGTCTGTCTGTAAACTTTTCACATTTTCGACTTCTTCTCAAGAACTGCTGGGCCAATTTCAACCAAACTTGCCACAAAGTATTCTTGGGTGAAGGGGATTCAAGTTTGTTCAAATGAAGGGCCACACCCTCATTCAAGGGGAGATAATTGGGAATTAATGAAAATTTGGTGGCATATTTTAAAAACCTTCTTCTCAAGAACCACTGTGCCAGGAAAGATGAAACTTATGGGGAAACATCCTCAGGTAGTGTAGATTCAAGTTTGTTCAATTCATGACTCCCTGGAGTAGGGCAGGGCCAAAATGGCCGACCAAAGTTTAACATAGAAATACATAGGAAAATTCTTTAAAAATCTTCTTCTCAAGAATGACAAAGCCATAATTCATCATATTTATATGGGAGCATGCTCATGTAGTGTAGATTCAAGTTTGTTCAAATCATGACCCCCGGGGGTAGGGCGGGGCCAAAATGGCCGACCAAAGTTTTACATAGAAATATATAGGAAAATTCTTTAAAAATCTTCTTCTCAAATATGACAAAGCCATAATTCATCATATATATATTGAAGCATACTCAGGTAGTGTAGATTCAAGTTTGTTTAAATCGATTCGAGTTTGTTCAAATCATGACCCCCAGGGGTAGGGCAGGGCCAAAATGGCCGACCAAAGTTTTACATAGAAATATATAGGAAAATTCTTTAAACATCTTCTTCTCAAGAATGACAAAGCCATAATTCATCATATTTATATGGAAGCATGCTCAAGTAGTGAAGATTCAAATTTGTTCAAATCATGACCCCCAGGGGTAGGGCGGGCCAAAATGGCCGACCAAAGTTTTTAAAGATATATATAGGAAAATTCTTTAAAAATCCTTTTCTAAAAAATTGCAAATCTATGATTGGTCATAGGACTACTTTTGGATTTAAACTTTACAATAAAAAGCCATTTTCTACTTTTTCCTACCCTCAGTGCTCATGTGAGCGATGTGGCCCATGGGCCTCTTGTTAAGATGTGTATGCAGATAAAAATGTCTAAATACATGTTTTATATATCTACTTTTTCAGGACTTATGCTCCCTGATGAGGATGCTACTGTTCATCCAAGAGAGTACTCTGTCCGTGTTAATGGAACAGATGGGGATGGTAAATATGAATACCTTTAACATTAAATACACATGTACATGAAACGTATGGAGATAACGAATAGTTTTTATGTTCAAAAGTCAATTAAACAATACAAAATAAGAGCAGAGCAAACATGTACCTCCAAAACGTTAGAGGTGGGATCAGGTGCCACAATTAAAAAAGATGTCAGCCAGGGGTCTTTGGCAAATGGCTAAGTTGAGACAACTCATAAAATGAATAGTTTGTGATTCCAAGCATGGGGGTGAAGGTACTTATGTCATTTGTCTAGAACATTTGATGAAAGCAAAGATGTAGGAATGCATGTTTATCAATGGGCAATGTTAAGATCTTTTTTAAATCTTGACATAAAGAGAATGTTTTTTTTTCTAAATATTTTTTTACCCCTCGCTTGAAAAGTGGGGATTTATAGTGATGGGCATGTCAATATAAATTTGTGCATTATCTATTATTTTATGAACGGTGGATTAAATGTCCATTTTGATGTATGCTAATTAATCACAGTTAAATTGCTCTTAACTGCAGACAATTTTCATACGCCTGATTGTGTTACTATAATAAGCCATCCGAGCACAATGCTTTGAAACATATATGATTATTTGTCACTAGGGTTGCAAGATTGCTTTTAAACTAAAGTGCCAGAAAAGCAAACCATGTTCAGTATGCTGTTTTTTTTATTTTGATGCATAAATCTTTTCAATTCAACTAAAACTTAATTTCATTGAATTGAATTAATTCCCCTTTTACATGTATGTTGAATTCCCATATTTTTTCTCTTTACAAATGTCAAACTTTGAAATTTTTTTCATAAGCATGATTGTACAAAATTATTTTGCCTTCATCATGTTCATCTTTATTCTTTTTCCAAGTTTTCTTGATGCAATATGCAAGTGACATTGCCATGCTATAGCAGGAACTTTGAACATTATTTTCAGAACCAATTAATTTGCCCCATGTTTTACACAACCAAGGTATAGTGTATATTCACACATAATAACAATGTTGATGTGAGCATGCTATAATGTTTTCAGTTTCAAATCCCCAAATATAACACAAATGTTGCTTTTCATTCATTTGCTTAACTTTATTAAGAAGATAAGCAGGAAACATCTTTGTGCAAGGCATTTTTAATTTGTTTTGTTTTAATATGTACCAAGTAATTCTTAGTTTCTGTGAATTGAACACCAAGGAAATATATTCATTCTTTCTTTTTCTAATACCGTATAAGTGGAAATTTTAGCGAGACGCAAAGTTAGCGATTTGTCCGTAAAACTGGTAATTTATTTTTAGCGAGATGTTATTTTAGCGATTTTAAAATGTAGATTAAAGAAGCTAATACAAATAAAACGCAATTTATTTTTAGCGATATTCAATTTTAGCGATCTCGACACCCTCGCTAATTATGCCAAAATTAAATCCTCGCTAAAAATTCTACTTATACGGTATTTCTTTTTAAGCTCATCTGGATAATTTCAGAGGATCCTTAACTCTCTTATAAAATTGTGAAATGTTAGAGTGTCATCCATCTGTCTTCGATGAATTGTGTGTCAGTCTAAAAAAATTACAAATTTAAAATGATTTTTAGGTCACCTGAGTAACTCAGGTGACCTATTGCTATCCGTTTTTGTCCGTCGTCTTGTGTCGTCCTTTGTGCGTCGTGTGTTAACATTTGAACATTTTCAGCTATAACTGAGTACATAGTTATGATGAGCAAGAGTGCCTCTTCCAAAATTGTGAATTTTATGGTCCCAGGGTCAGGGGTTCTTGTGCTAGGGCGGGGCTATATAGATTATATAGTGAAAATGCATTACTTCTTTGAAAATCTTCTTCTCTGCTCTTGGGTATTAAGTAAACTAACTAAGTACATTGTTATGTTGAGCAAGAGTGCCTCTTCCAAAATTGTGAATTTTGTGGCCCCAGGGTCAGGGGTTCTGGTGTTAGGGCGGGACTCTATTGATCATATAGTGAAAATGCATTAATTCTTTGAAAATCTTCTTCTCTACTCCTGGGTATTAAATAAACTAACTAAGCACATAGTTATGAAGAACAAGAGTGCCACTTCCAAAATTGTGAATTTTATGACCCCAGGGTCAGGGGTTCTGGTGTTAGGGCAGGGCTCTATTGATCATATAGTGAAAATGCATTAATTCTTTGAAAATCTTCTTCTCTGCTTCTGGGTATTAAATAAATTAACTTAGTACATAGTTATGATGAGAAAGAGTGTCTCTTCCAAAATTGTGAATTTTATGGCCCCAGGGTCAGGGTTTTTGGTATTAGGGCCTGGCTCTATTGTTACATAGTGAAAATGCATTGATTCTTTGAAAATCTATGCCTTTGCTCCTGGGTTTTATGCCTATGATCCAAATATATATATATATATATATTTGTGATGAAGAAAGGTGCATCTAGCAAAATGGTTATTTTTTATGCCCCTTGGGTCGAGGGGGGGGGTTACATAGTCTGAAAATAAATTAATGCTTTGAAATCTGCTCTTTAATATTAATCAACCATTTTATGATAAAATTTGCAAAATTTTGAATATCTGGTCCCAGGGTCAGTGATTCCTTTGGGGTGAGGTGCACAACTGGTTATAAAGTGGAAGTGCATTTTCTCTTTCTTACTCTGATCTACCTCTTGGTATTAAGTAAATAGAGTAAGCATGCTAAGTTTATAATTATGTTAAGCAATGGTGCCTCTTTCAAAATTGTGATTTGTGAATTTCATGGCCTCTGGGGTAAAACACGAACCAATTTTAATTATTTGAAAGTTGTTACATGATACTCAGGTGACCTATAAGGCCCGTGGGCCTCTTGTTTTTTACAGCTTTTGTTAAGTTGAATTAAAAAAATTTTATAACTGATCTATGTTGGATCAATATTATTGCTTTTCTTAAGGGAATTCAAAAAATTTTATCAGACAAAAGAATATGAGTATTGAGGAAATTTTTTGTGATATTAATCACACTAGTTATAATGTTGACATTAAAACAATATGTTCTTGACTGTGTTAACAGACATGTACAGTCACTGTACATGATTTACAAAATCCTTTCTTTACAGCTTTAGTTGAAAATTGAATATTAGCAGCTTAAATTGAGTTTCCTGAAGTTAAACATATTTTGTTTGATTTGAAACCTGCTTTATTGACCCTATAAATAGTGACTTGCACAGCAAATAACATGGAATGTTCTTTTTTTGCAATAATATTTTGCTTTTGCTCAAAAATGCACATTAAATGTATATTAATCAAAGTGTAAATTGCTTTGATTTTGTTATACATGTAATTAAGAAAAAAGGTTTCTTTTGATTGAGAGTTTCCATATTAATTAAGATTTATATCTCAATTAAAACATGCCTACCCTTCAGAGTTCAGTTAAAGTCTCTGGGTCATTCAAATGTTACTTTTTTATCAAATGGGTTACAGACATCATATACATGTATATATTTTTTATTTGAAAGTACATGTTCAAGAGACTAAATATTTTTAAAAATTATATCTGTGTTTTGTGACATCTAAGAATTGTGATAGATACTCAGCTATCGGAAAAGGTTCAACAGAAAATGCATTTTAAAAGAACTCATTAAATTCAATATTGTACTTTAATAAGTCTTTACAAAATAATAAATTTTTTCTGTCTTTGATATCAAAAAGGGACAGTGATTACTTTATGATAGACATATTCTAATTCTAAGCACTCCTATAAATTTAAACTTGTTTTATTTGTAGAAGATTTGATTGAAGATGATGACACACTGACACATGGGGCTGTAAACAGAGCAGAAAGTGATGAAGATGGTATGTGTTGTTATTATGTACTAAGTGTCATGTGTTAGATTTTAATGTGTGTTAGAACAAAAGCATCCAAACTAGGTCAATTGAATTGTGCATATGTTAAGCTTTTGCATTACTTGCATGATGCAATTTATATATGTAATGCTATTTTAACAAAAGAATGTTGAATGGAAAATTTATAAGATATGTCCATGTAGCATTATATAATTTGAATTAGAATTAATTTTGCATTGTTGATTGATATGAGTAAATCTTAACAAAAATAATAATTAAGCCCTCTCATTTAGAAAAGAGATGTTGAAACTTAACTAGTGGTACATGTATTTTGAACTCAATACTTTGAAGTGAACTCAGGGGATGTAGTATATTACTTTAATTTGGCATGGTCTATCCTCCTTGTCTGAAAAGAATGATTTTTAATGCCCTTTAAAACCTCGCAAGACAATTATATAATCTGACGCTGTGATAAAATGTGCTTATTTGTATTTAAAAAAAAAAAAATGGTTTAATTATTAAAGTCTAAATGTGTTTTGTACAATTCAGACACAGAATTTTCTTCTCAAGGTATGGTAGTTACAAAAATAGTATCAGGTGATTGAATATTTTATCTACAAAATGCATAACAATGGATATATTTCTTCAGTTATAGATACATGTATGCTTTTAATTAACCGATGTTATACAAGTTATGAGTTTGCATGCCTTTTGTTGTGGCTATGCAGAAAACTTAATTGTCATGCATGGTAGACTGACTGTCTGTACTGTCTGAATCCTTTCTGAATAATGATTTCAGATTTCATTTGTACAGCATGAATTGATTACATGTACAAGTGTGCACTGCATGAAAAAATTACTTTTTCCAACTGCACATCTTCTGTCACTCATTTTTCAGTCTGTTCTGTCATGTATCACATGACCAAGTATTTATTCACTACAACTGTTATTCATGATTCCTCAGCCGAAGTCCATCTCAACATTTCTTTTTTGTAAATGGGAAAACATTCATCATAAAATTACAATAAAAAAGATTAGTTCATGAACTTCAAATGACGTCAATGATTTTAAAACTGTAGATATTTGGATATTTGTCAGCCTGTGAGCCAGTGTTATACATACTGATTTTGATTTCCTAGCTCCACTCCTTAAATCCACTGAGAAAGCAATCCACACTTCCAGCTCTGAGGATAGACCAGCAGCCATAGGGTTCTGTAGTGCCTTACGTCTACCAGGGGTAGCATTAGTAAGTTTCTTGTTTATGTATTGACATCCTTCTTTTTTATTCAAATGTTTTATGTTCAAATAAATTGGCTTAAAGCCTAAATAAACACAAAATACATCAGAACGATAGGTCCTTGTGCACTCTTCTCTTCTTCGAAATGGTGACCGTGTGCGTGTAGTGACGTCGCAGGATATGCTTAAGCCATAAACAGTGCATTTCAAAAAACCGTTCAGGTATGAAACTGAGTTTTCTGGCAATATCTCTGCTAAATTAAGTGGAAGGATTTTCAAAGATGTTATTTTTTAAAGAATTCTTTAACATGAAAAAACATTGAGTCACATTGCCTACACTGCCCTACAGTACAGTACATGTATATCCTTTAATCATTTACTAATCAAATTTTGAATTTGCTGTTTTGTTTGGTCCTCCCCCTGACTTATCATTATGTAGATTATGCATGTGAATATTGAAATATTTGTTCTTGAGCAAAAGGCTCAAGTGAGTTTTTCTGAATGAAACTCTGTTATAGTAAAACTGGTTTAGTATAGACACACAAATATTGCAAATTCATGAATATAGCAAAGTTATCTTAGATCCCCAGCTATATAGATTTAATAATGACCAATGAAAAAAATGTAATGTTTAAAGCTCAAGTCTATGAACATACTTTTCATTTAAATCATCATAAAGGTCTTTTATCATGCTCATATGCCATCCTTTGCCTGAATCTTACAGGGAACATTACTCAACAAATTTCTTATACATATATACTGTAAATCTGGAAATTTTTACGTCGATTTTATTTTGCGAATTCGGGTCAAAATGCTGTTGATTAATTTTTACGTTTCAAAATTTTGCGAATGACCACTGCTTTGTTTACATTTTCTTATTGGTGATTTATTTTTAAGAAAAATATTTTTGCGAATTCAATGCACTTTCAAATTTGCTAAAAATTTATCTACAGCAAAAATTTCCAGATTTATGGTATAATGAATTAGGGATAAAGCAGTTATTTTCTAGGTCCCAATGACTTCATTACAACCATGTTTTACTGTATTGTCATTGTAAACTTTTCACATCTTTTCTCCAGCCACAAGGCATATTTCAAATAAACTTGACATAGAGTATCTTCTGGTATTAAAATTAAAGCTGGTTCACAATAGTTTTATACATCAAACCTTTTAGAAGATTTCAATTAAATCTTATACTCTTTATTTTCAGTATGCCTTAGCCTATGCCTGTTTGAAGCTAGTCAACTATTCCTTTTTCTTCTGGCTGCCATATTACCTCCACAATAAGTACAGGTGGAAAGAGACAGTGGCTGACGATATATCTATCTGGTACGATGTAGGTGGAATCATTGGTGAGTAGAGCTTGTTTTTTGTACACCTTCACCCCAACCCTTTGATAAGTACAGCATTTTTTTTTTAGGCCCACTCCAACATGGCTATTGATAATCTCTCTAGTATGACTTTAGTGGAATCAGTGATGAGCAGAAAGAAATATTCAAGATAATAAAAACCTTCCAGCATGTTTTATATTGCTTTTTATTCATCCAATCATGTTGTGAATTGTTTAGGGGATGTTTGTTTTACCAAGATATACATTTTATTTTTCAGGTGGAACAATATTTGGTTTTATATCTGTAAGTTGAAAATAAAAATCATTATTTGTTTTTCTCCTTGAATAAGTAATATTGGTAATGAAATTCAGTTAACTAAAATTCAAATAAATTTTTTGTGACATTCCTGATTCAATACTTCATACTAAATGTATGTGAAATAAAAATACCTTTCAATGCTAAGGAAAATTTTACAGAAGTAAATTCATCTGTTTTGATCTGCATTACAAGCATGTTTTTCCTTGTGAAAATTCCAGATAGCTTGGAAATATAAAGTTTTACTTATCTAGTGCTGAATGACTTAGTTCTTTTTAGCAATATAATGTAATGAAAAAAATGAGTGAATGATTTGTGATTGTAGGACAGATTCCAGCATAGGAGTGTTATAGTTATACCAATGCTGATCCTAGGCATTCCAGCACTGTTTATCTATAGTATGTATCATGATGTTCACTTAATTTTGATTTGTCTGTTCATAACTTCCACCTTGTCTGATATAAAACATTGAAATCAAGTGTAATAAGAAGGTCAAGGTTATATAATTCTGTTTCGTATAGACCACAAGCAGAATTTAAGTATGGAATTATGAAACCACAAATTTATTTTCACTTATAAACCTAAGGTCATCATTCTGATTTACACAACTTACTAATCAAGCAAAGATTGTATCAATCCTTCAGTACTACGATATTTTTTACTGATTTATTTTTGTATTTCTCCTTTACAATAGATTCCGATTTAAGCAATACCTTGACTATGAACGGTCTGTTGATGGCGGTGGTGGGATTTTTTATCGGAGGCGTGGCCAATCTAGTCAGTGCAGCAATCTCCGCTGATCTTGGTGAGTTTAATAACTGTATGTAAAGGAAATCTTTGAGAATTGTCAAAAATGCATAGATATTGAAGTTCATTGCATCCAATTTACACAGTTCTCCATGTAATTTTAAACTTTCAAAGATCTTAATCAGAGTACAGGCAATTTAGTATTTGCAAAAATAAAGATTTAATTATTAGACAATGTTAAATAAGAGTTATACTATAATACATGTATCTGAATTATGAAAATATCTAGGGGAAAAGGAGAGATACTTTCAGAAATTATCCTTATTCTCAATGTAAAATTTAAGCCAGTTCTATTGCTGTCTTTTAGTATGTTTAATTCTAATATTAGTTGTATACTTGTTTTAATTTAATTTTCAAGGAAAAGGACATGAATATAATCACACCTTTTCAATGTTTTGTTAAACAGGAAAGCAGGGACCCGTTCAGGGTAACAGCGAGGCCTTAGCTACAGTGACGGGTATTATTGACGGAACAGGAAGTGTCGGGGCCGCCATTGGACAGGTTAGTTATTAGATTGTATGCAACTGTGAAAAGTTGATGTGACATTTCTTTCTGATAGAAAACGATTTTTTTTGTATACAGTCAAACCTGTATTAAGAGATCATCCAGCGGAGAAAGGAAAAAAGGTCACATATGACAGGTGGTCTCTTAATACAGGTTGCTTATTTTCCGCAGTGTTCAAATACACAATACTGAAAATATCACATGTGTATGTTGAATAAATTTATAACACTTTCTGTTAATTTCCACTTTTTAATAGGTACTGCTGAAATCTAAAAATACTTTTACAATTAATTGTCCTGTTTAATATAAAATTTGCTTGATCCTCACATGAGTCATGTGATTATTGGGAAATATTGTGAACATCTGAAAATATTAATATCTTTTTCATACAGTATAAAAAAGCTGCTGAATTTTTTTCCTTATAAAGTTTTTTATAATCTGATCTTCGCTTATATATATAAACTTCGTATGTTTATCATATTACTAAGAATTAAAACTGTACCATGATTTTGTTATGCACTTGGTCTATCAAATAATATTTATGACTTAAATATTTTTTTAACCTAATTAATTTTTTTTCATTGTCTAATTGCCTGTTTGTGACCAGGTATTTCAATCACCTCAATTATCACCTGGTGTAGGTGCTAGCTAGCGTGTGTTTACATACCCATTGGTGACACAATGCACTAATACAAACATCTAGGGTTTAGTTACTTGTTAATTAAAGTAAAAAAGGTTTTATAACTGAATATCCATTTGGCCCTTATAGGCCACTTAGCATGAAATGATATCGGGTTCGACCTCAAACGTCTATCTTCAAAATGGCGCTCAATCACTGACAGAAAAACGTGATGTTTGTGTTTTAGATTTTAATGTTTATTCAATAAATATCAAAGCGTAAGTAAAAATATTTATTTGTTAATGTTGTTTTATTCATAAAACGCGCACAATAATTATTAAATGAAATAAAAGCGTGTCTGTAGTTGTTTGAACCAAAAACGTAGCATGCTCGGCCGAAATTGAAAGTAGGAATCGCAAATTATGTAGTCGTTAAATCCAGGTAAAATTGCTTGAAATTTCATAAAATGGTCAGAAAAATCACGGTCGTTGGTCGCGTTAGACAGGTGGTCGTTTAATACAGGTAGAATATATAGGGAAAAGCGTTGGGGGGAATTTTTACGGTCACATGTGACAGTGAGTCGCTTAATACAGTGGGTCGCTATGGCAGTTTTGACTGTATTTGTAAAAATAAAAATAAATGTTTCCTTGATGTATAACAACTTTTGTAATAGAGATAAATTTAGTCAGTCAGTCTGGAGAGGGCAAGTAAAGATTTGTTAAAGATGGCTTTGTCTAAAATAATTCCTCTATTCATCATGGTTATGTCATTTCAGATCCTGGTTCCTCTGATACAGGATAGTTTGGGATGGAGATCAGTGTTTTATTTGTTTATGTTAATGGTAAGTAATGGATACTGTGCTGAAAAATAACTGTGTTTCTGTGAATTGTAGCTATTGTAATTATAAGAAGACTTTTGAAAAATGATCCAAAAAAAAGAAGCTCAATTGTTAAGCAATACATGTCAAGAGCACATGTATGTGTAGATTTACTGATTACATCAAAATACTTCATTATATCTGTATTCTATTTGTTTAATTTTTATTCTGGTATTAAATAAAAATAGAATAATTTCTGAACTTCTCTCTCATACAACTACCCACCCTCCAGTTTGAAATGATTTCAGTAAAACTTTGATTGTGCAAATTTAGAAAACAAAAAGATACAGGTTTCTGTAAATTCTAGAGAAATTTATTTAAAGCGTATGTGCAACATTTATTCCAATTATAACAAAAAACTGTAAACAAGGAGAGCAACAGACTTGGCCGAGACTCTTGATTCATTAATTAATCGCTATCTCTTTTTCAATGCAGACACTTCTGACGGCCCTGTGTATTCTGCCATTGTTTGTGAGAGAAGTGAGAGACCTGTACTCCAAGAGGAAAATCAAATATTCATGGTTTACAGGGGCCTCTGTCTCTAACAGGAATGAGGACACTGAGGAATTGTTCAACTGATCTTGACCTATTTACAGACTGACCTTGACACACTTTTGTGATGATAACTTGGTCTATCTACACTTTTGGTATGACCAATTGTTTTATGCATCAGCTAGCTTTTAAGAACCACACAAAGTTCATGATATACTGTATAACAGTATTTAAAGGTGTCTAAAGAATGTACATTTGATTTTGTCTTCCTGTTTGATATAGAAAGGACCTTTACTATGCTGGGCATTTGTACATACATATGTACATGCACAAGAAAGAGATTTACATTGCACTTACTATATGCAATATTTACATTATCCTAGATATTAAAACTTACATTAGAAAACTCTATTTCTAGACTACGCAGTCTGAATATTTACCAGTTGTTATATGGTATGCATGTTGTAGACTATGCTGTCAAATTGTGCATAGCCATGTAGTATAATAGTCCATCAGATTCTATGGTTTTTCTTCAAATAGAATTCTTTTTTGAAAATGAAACTTTATTTCATTTTTCAATTTTGTTTATTCTATGGTGTAATACAGCTTTTAACATTTTCTAGTCATTTTTTGGGTGAATTTTTATTTCTGTATATTATAGAATATTTTACCAGCTATTTGTTTTACACATTAAAACTTATGGGGAATTCTGCTCAGTCATTTTTATCAGAATTTTTTTTAAAGTCTGAAGTGTATGTTCATTTTAACTTAATTGATTTTGACTAGTAACTTGCTAGGATTTTACTTTTCAAATTAATCCTACACATTGTTTTTCCAGTTTTGTAGTTGATGTGATTGATTGAACATATTTAGTTATTTCTTTTATTTCTTGTGATGAGTTTGTTTAAAAGCAAAGAATGTATATTTTTTAATTGATGTGTAAAAAATTTTTTTTTTTAATTTTCACATAAAATTGGTTAATACTTTCTTAAAAGGGTTTAAATTTAATTTTTTTTTGATGAGTTATGAATAACACTTAGAAGTTAATTGTTACATGCACATGTACGAGGGCTGTTTGGAAATTATTGAGACATTGTGTATATTTTTCTTTCTAATGAAAGTCTTTCGGTGAAAATTCGCATTTATGTTTGACAAACACTAAGAATTATTAAAAGCAAAAATTTTTTTACAAATATCAATTTTCTTATCTTCAATGGTTTACAAATGTGTCAATGGTAGGGGTACCCGGAGCAGTCACAAAATCAGATATTAAAGATATATAACAACAGCGTTCAAATTCCCGGTGGGCCCATAATAAAGGCGATAATAATTCAATTTATGTTTATAATTTTTCAATTTTTTTTTGACTGAATGTTATGTAAGTTTGTTAGAATTCTGATTAGAAATACGGAGATCATTAAAAAAATTAGGCGTAGTAAAAAAATTCTGATAACGACGAAACAATGCAATTTGACGTCAAAGCGGAGCAGCGAGGTACTTAAAATTTTGTGTAGAGCTATTCAAAACTCTTTTCCAGACTGACCAATGTGATAAAACAATAACAATAAGATTGCAAAACACGTTAAGGGTTATTATTTTATTGGTTTATATTTTTTCTGACCAATTATTCAAACAGAGTAAAATCAAAAGCTCCGGACGACCATCAATTTTGACCTAACGGAATCGACAACGTTGACCCGAGTTGCGTAAATCGGCACTCCATGATGCAAATTCATCCTGTATAATGACAAATGAAAATTTTACACTGGTAAATTAACAGCACACATTTTTAAAGAATCATTTAAGAAAAGAGAAAGTTCGATTTTTCAAATGTTATTATATGATAAAGGAAAAAAGTAAACGTTTCCCGATCGTTTTACATGCGAAAACATCTCCGGCTGACATGCCGTTAAAATGACGTATTGATGCTGCTCCAGGTCGATAGACATATGCATGTTTATAATATTACCAGAACTTATCTAATTATCCTATAAATTAGAAATTTTGCATATTTGTTTTATTCTTTCTTTCTAAAATGTTGACGAATTTTCCTGAATTTATTTCAGCTATTTATAGAGTTAAGGTAAATGTCTCAATAATTTCCGAACAGCCCTCGTATGTTATATACTAGTGTATTTTTAATCCATGAATCCATGAATCTGCAGTATGAATTCAAAGATTTTCAATTATATTTATAATTACGATTTAGAAATATATTCTTTTCACATTTGTTTCAAAAAGCATGCACTTTAATTCTTGAACTTTCTCTTCTTACAATTTTATTTTTGTAATTAAAGAAACAATAATTTATTAAGTTATTTTCTGTGATAAATTTTAATGTTATTGTGCCATTATACTTTGACCTACTCCTGGCTGGCATTATACATGTAGTCGGAATCCATCAAGGAATTGTCTTTGTAATTATCATCAAGTTATTTTCATTGAATGTTAACATTGTACAGTAATATGCATCAAACATATGATACAGGCCATGAAACAAAGGGGAATAAAAATAAGAGTTAAAGGAGCCTTATTCTCTTTAGTGAAAATACTTTAATTCTTTGATAATCTTGTTTTTTCTGCTCCTGAGTATTTTAACAAACTTAAGTACATAGTTATGATAACCAAGAGTACATGTACTTCTTCCAAAAATATTAAATTCATGGCCCTAGGGTCAGAGCTTCTAGTATTAGGGTGGGGCTTTAATGTTTTAAAAATCTTCTCCTCTGCCTCTGGGTATTGATTCAATTCAAACCTGACCAGTAAGGCCATGAACTTCACAATTTTGGAAGAGGCATTCTTGTTCATCAAAGCTATAAACTTTGTTTATTTAATACCCAGGAGCAAAAGAGAAGATTTTCAAAGTATTGATCCATGTTCACTATCAAATCATAAGAACCCTGCCTTAACATCAGAACCCCTGACCAAGAGGCCTTGAAATTCACAATTTAGGAAGAGGTAACCTTCTTCATCATAACTTTGTACATACCAGCTGTAGTCCATCCCCCCTGGTCACTAGAAATGGGGGGGGGGGAATGAAATTCACAATTTTTTTTTCCCTGCATCCATAGAGTCTATGTACCAAAATTGGTTTTAAAAATGTGTAGAGCAGTTTCAGAGAAGAAGCTGAAAATGTTCAAATGTTAACGCACGGTGTATGTCGATGAAGGAAACAGATAGCAATGGGTCACCTGACTTAAAAAGGTCATCATACCTACTTTTGGAATTTCAAGGTATTATCTAAATGCATGTAGGATATGAAGAGGTTTAGAATAGAAGTGATAATGATTGTATAATTTATCAGAAGAGCAATTTTAAGCTCGTTAGCCTCTTGTTTGCTTTTATTTTCCTCTGTTTGCACCTCCTTAATGCCTTTCTTTCAATGCTGCTTAATATGGCCTGCGTTTAGATGCATTGAGAATAGGTAAAGTAATTTATAACAAATTCGAGTTTACTTGCATATGTACTCCCAAACGTTAAGCAAAACATGCAGAATACAATATAGACTAAAAAAATGAACACAAGTAAATGTGTTTTGATTAGAAAAAATAAACAGCTTTAACATCAGTTATCATGGCAGACCACGTATTCTTTCATATCCGAACGTTTTAAAATAATATCAATTTTTATATGAGGATATAAGAAAAGGGTTGTTCGATGTCAAATTTAGTCAAACACACATGTATCTTAGTTTTCAAAATGTTGTGACTTTGGAGATATGTGTAGACGTTTCTTCACTATCGACATCTGTGTTGACGGACATGATGGAAACAGTCTGAGCAATCTCACCGGCTCCACAAAACTCTTTCATGGACATAACTCCAAACTTGACCTGTTCCACCCCCATAACTACCCCTGCCTTGACACGACTGGCAGCCTGGCTACTGGTGTCTTTGACGGTCTCTCGAAAGAGAATCACTTGACTACGGACTTTCTTTATTTTCTTCCCAAGCTTTGTTTTGACGCCTGATGCTGCTGTGGTGGTTTCACCATCATTTGAGGAGTTTCTGTCGTCTGCTAGATTTGCATCCCTCAAAAGAGGATCCGCGTCTGAATATTCGTCATCGCTGTTTTCCGTGGAAACAATAAGAGAATTTGGCTTAGTAGCCTCTTCACATTGACTCCTAGGATGTGTCTTTTTGAGCTGAGGTTGTGCACAATCACATTTGCAGAGGTACACAGCGCACATCTTTATAGCTCCAATCAATATACTCAGCAGTAGAACACTGCCAGCGCAGACTACTCCAAAGAACACGCTCATCCACTGTATATCAAATAATTTGGTCATGGATTTCAACACAACACTGGATGTATCATTTCCATACTCATTGATAAAATTACAAAAATACTTTCCATTAAGACCATTAACAACATTGTTGATTGTCAAGGTATTATTTTCAGAAACTGTGATGTAAGATAATTCACTGGATCTTGAGGACTTGTAGCCTATTACTGGAATGGCTGTAATGTTAAATTTTGTGAGGTACTGTATGTAGTACTTGGATGCTACTCTGGCACCTTTGGATGTCACCCAGTACCCTACCCCGTGGGTGTCTGAATGGCAGTGTAGAGATATCTCAGATCCAATGATCGCCACGCGAGAAGTAGAAATGTGTCCAATCAAAGGTCCCTCGCATTTTAAGTCCTTATAACTGAGATTTAAAATGCTGGTACCTTTCAGACTTTTTGGATGAGAACATGTCAACAATTCCTTGTTAGCTGTCGTGTTTCTGTTTGTTTTTAAATATTCTAGAAAGTCAGCAATTTCACAAGAACAGTCCAACCGATTTCCGGAAAGTGATACATGTTTCAGTTTTCTAAAGAGAGGCAGCCATTTGTTTGGTATCGTCCATAATTTGTTATCGCTCAAGTTAATGGATTTCAGACGCATCAAGTTTTGAAAAATAGTTCCAGCAATCCAGTGCAATTGATTATTTCTCAAATTCAACTCTTCCAACATTTTCAGTTGATCAAATATACCACCTGAAAGTCCTGAAATCCTGTTAAAACTAAGATTAAGGCGTTTTAATTTTGTCAGATTTTGGAATAATGTGGCGGGAAGTTCTTCTATCCTGTTTTCGCTGAGAGAAAGGTCTTGAAGACTCTGAAGTTCATCAAATGCAGTCGGGGATATGAATGTTATATCATTGGAACTTAAGTCTAATGAATTCAATAACTTAAAATTTTTTAAACTAAATTTTTTTATTTCTTGTATAGAGTTTCGACTGAGGTCTAGTTTTTTAAGTCCTCCAAGAGATGCTAAAATTTCGTTTGGAATGGCATCAATTTCTCCAAATAAATTTAAAGATGTAATTGTGTACTCCCGAGGAATATCATTTAACAAAAATCCTTTGTAATACGCAGTGCAGACTGCCTCTTTACGGATTTTATCACAGATACAGTAATTTGGACACTCGTAGAGAGACATTTTTGTCTCTTCTATGGATGCTTTTCTATTGCTAATGTAGGCAAGATGCGACATACGTAGAGTAACACAAAATTGCAGTGTAAAGAGAAGAGTTTTCATTGCGAGTATTTCACTTGGAGGGAATCTGAAAGAAAAAGTCAAGATCATTTGTCAAAGCCAACCTTTAAAATTTTTGTTGATTTTATCTTGTGAGATTCGAACAATCATTACTGTTTTAAGGGCAATGCAGTGACTTAGCCACTTCAAAGAACAATATTCACCGAGTTCGAAGGGCGAAGTGACTATTGTACTTCAAGGGTAGCTCAATCACCGACTAAATCAGAAATCTCTGACGAGACTGTAGCTCTACTGGTTTGTATTGGACTTGAACTTTTAAGGCAGAAGTAAAAATAGAATTATGATCTTTTTGTGGCAAGATTTATTGCAACCAAACTAAAACTGTTGGTAGTGTAGCCTTTTGAAAGAATTTCAAAGAAATTTCAATTTTTTAGAATCTATGGCAGCACCGTTCATCAAATTTAAAAACTGGTAAAAAGAATTATGTACGGTAGCTATAAAACTATGTTCCTGAAAATTATATGCTCGCCTACAAATGGAAGTCGGTTGCAAGTACAATAACATTTCAGAACTAAATTCAAGAATTTGGAAGTTTCAAGTCCAAAATAGAAATTAACCCAGAGGGATACGTGCAGGTGAAAATCATGAACGTACGTCGTAGTACTATTTTATACCAATTATTTAGTATTTGCATATACAAAGATGAGCCTATAAATGTACCTCGTTTTTGATGAATGTATTTATCCGTTTGGATTTAAAAAAAACGTTTAAAGTTTACATACTATATTTATTCATGCAGTAACCACTGCGATATATTTAGCGAATTTAATATTGAAAGTATATATTAAAAAAAAATAGATAAATTGTTCCAAATAAGATACTAATACTGACTTTCGATCATACCTAATCAAATAGTGTAAAAAATATTCCGAATCACATGAAGACAGCTCCTCTACAATCACTTCTTTTCCACTGGTTTGGAATTTGTTTATGGTATATGATTTGACTGCGAAAAAAATTCACGTGTCTAGTACCTTTGTCCTTTCTAAGTATTTTTAAATCGCCTATACCTGCAGGGATTAAGTTTTGAGGTAGCCTACATTTAGTTGTTTTGAAGTATAGTCTACCTTTAATTAAATCCCCCCAGCAGACAAATATTAACTTATACCAATATGACTCATACCAAAAATTGTGCAGAGCATTTAAAAGCGATTCCTAAACAGTCATTTAAACAATATTTATCCAATTCGATTTTTATCTCCCCCTTTTGATTTTGATAAAAATTCCCAAAGCCTAAAACGGCACCAATAACTCCTCCATGTCATGGAAATCAAAGCATTTATAGATATATAAAGAAGATGTAGGTCAAAGTGACCCACTTAGTTAACACACACAATCATTAAGATGCACTACTTGTTTTGAGAATTCTTAGCCGTTCGTTGAAAAATACAATTAAAAATTGCATCAGTTTTTTTTTAAATAGCTGAACTTTTTTTGAAAATGAATAGCCTTAAAATTCATGCTTGATGGTCCTAGGCCTCGAATAGAAAGGGCAAAAGAGTAGGTCATTGTGACCTAGTTTTGAATTTCAACATTATGGTGCTGCATGACGAATCAACTCTCGAATGGTAATGTACAAATATTTAAGAAGGTTAAAAGACAAAGAAAAAAATAAATAAACCAATACTGAATTTGTGAGTCAGTGTGACTGTTTTTTATAGTAGGTATCCCCTTTAGCCTCCTATAATTCAAAATATTATTTAGCCGTTTTGGAAATGAGAAGCCACAAAAGGTAAGGTCACTTGAACTTTTTCTTTGGTGCACTCCAACTCAAATAATTTTCTGAATTAACCTGACAAGCTTTGATGATCTTCAGCTTAACAGTGGCCTGGATATTAATTTGATAAAAATTTGAAAATTCATAATGTATATATAGGTCAATATGACCTATCTCTAGAGCAACTTATCTTGAGGTCCCAAGCAGGGTTGGCAAAAAATACTTAATTCCCTGGACATGTACAGTGGGAATAGTGGTATTTCCCAGGAATTACTTAGGGGTATTTCCCCGGAAATTCCTTGGGTAGCTCCTGACATTACTTTGCTGATTTGGAAATTTTATTTTCAAGTTTTCTCCTCTATACATGTTTTACTGGTACTTCATAATAGTTAACCAACCTTGACCCAAACGAACTTGAATCAACTCTATAAATGCTTGTAAATATGTAAATGTAAAATC
>PRKT01000444.1:372594-377594 GCA_003671525.1 Saccostrea glomerata | reverse complement strand
TGATCTGCTGCTGTAGATCTTGGGAGATGTCCTCTCTGGTGGCCAGATGAAGGTTCTGTAAAGCCTCCAAGTCAATACTGCTGAATTTCAGGATCACATCTACACTAAAATTCAAAATGCATAGCTAGTTAATATAAGCATGTTGTCTGGATAGTCCAAGTTGTATTATTCAAAGTCGGATAGTCCAAGTTGTATTATTCAAAGTCAAATCACCTAACACTGAAAGTGCATGAGTAACTTTGAAGTTCCTTTTTCTTGTAAACCAACACCAACATCAAATGAATCTAATTTCAGTATTGTGCATATTATAAAACATTCTGCCATATGGTTGTTAATCAAATAGAATCGCACTAAATTATTTTGAAACAGTTTTAATGTAAAGTGACCAGTATTGTTTTTAACATAGGAACTTCACTGTTTAATTCATCCATTTCTAACTCTACTTTGCCAAATGCACATTCTATTCATCACCCTTTTTTAAAATTGATTTATAATTTCTATTTAAGCAGTACTTACTTTGTAGAATCCTTAATCTTGCGAGGTGCAAACTTATTTTTCTGGGTAGAGGGACCGAATCTGAACCCCTTTGTGTAGTCTACTTCAGTATTCAGTGTCTCCACATACAGCTCCAGGTGTGGGTGTAGTGTCGTGGCATGGAGAACAATATCTGCCCCATCCTAAAGACATTTACAAAGAGAATAATACATGGCAAAATCTGCATCACACCCCATATCAACTCGAGACTCCAATATCAGCCTGAGGGCAGACTGGCGTGTGAAACAGATTTTGTCTTGTATTGTTGATTTTATTACATATTTGAAAATACTTTACATTGTGACATCGTTTAATGCTCTGTGACGTCAGTTATTAGGCTCCATGTGTGTTAAAATGAAAACAATATATTGAATATGACAGTAAAAAGATCAGAGGTACTCTGATCCATACGAAAAGTACAGAGATGTTTCAGAAAGGTGTAATAAAGGGGGCTGATACAGGGTGTGTAATACAGGGCACATGCCTTTAATCTGGATACCACTGGTTCCCCATAAAATAAGTGAGATTAGACCTCTCCTTACATACATGACTTCCTCTGTAATGATTACGATTTGTAGATCTTCTACTAACATACAGTCCTACCTCTATAATGATTACATCCTGTAGGACTTCTCCTAATATAAATGCCTACCTCTGTTATGATTACATCCTGTAGGACTTCTATCATACAGTCCTACCTCTGTAATGATGACATCCTGTAGGACTTCTATCATACAGTCCTACCTCTGTAATGATGACATCCTGTAGGACTTCTATCATACAGTCCTACCTCTGTAATGATGACATCCTGTAGGACTTCTCCTATCATACAGTCCTACCTCTGTAATGATTACATCCTGAAGGACTTCTTTTGCCTCCTTAAGCAATGTTTCCAGTTTTTCTCTAAGGTCTTGCTCTGCTCCTGTCCTCTCTGAGGCATTTAATGTCTGAGTAGCATTACAGGCCACAAATAGGGGGTACACATAACTACAATCGAGAATTTCATAATTAAGATAAGTACATTTAAATCATAATTTATAATAATTATTCATGTTAGGAATCTCCAGAAACAGGTAACCTTTTTTTGTTATGATAAACTTTCAGGATGTGTACAAATTCTGACTTGATTCTTTAATTGCTTTATGATTCCAGAACCTATTTATAGGCAATTAATATATCCTGGTTGATTAAGGATAACAAGAAAGATTAATATAATTTTTACCTGCTTCCCATTAGTTTCTTTTTCTGACAGTGGTCTACATTCCAAGTTCCATTGTAAAAACATCCCAGAGATTTTCTACACTGTGAGTCTGAAGACCTGAAATACATTTAATTACAAACTCCATCATTTGCTGGCATCTCAGATTTCTGTAGATCATTCAAATTTTGAGACACAACTATCTACTCTGTATTTGGTTTTTATGGTATTTATGAGCAAGATAAAATCTGGTTATGGCTTTTTTAATTGTAATATGTTTGCGAATATGAAGTGATTTGCAGCATCTCTTAATATTCTATTTTTAAATTTGAAGCAAGAAAAAACTCAATATTTAAAGTTACATGTCAATGATTTTAACAGTGTATAATGAAAAAAAATTAATTTTTCAAATTAGTAGGCTAGCAATGAAAATGTGCATACATGTATTTGAAAGGGGGGTGTCATTTTTGCAATTAAAGTATACATGTACTAGAATAGTGTATTGCCATATACAAACCAGGCACTTCAGAGATCACAAGATTAATTCAAATATCCTTTGGAACAGGAAATGACCTTTGTTGATTCAATTTTTAACCATTTTTGTCAACAAGTGAAAAGGAATTTTTATAGACTTCCTCATCAATTCATATGGTGAAAATAAACAAGGGACTATCTTTAGACAAGGCCAACACTTTTCACTGTGGAATTTGAGTTGACTTAAACAATTACAGTAAAACCTGCTTATGAGGAAGTCCTTGAGATTATAATCACTTCCTTATAATACAGTTTCTTTATGCCCAAAGATAAAATTGGTACGATATGAGGGATGGCGAAAAGGGAAAACTTCCTCTTAATCGAAATTTCCCTGCATACAATTTCCTCATAAGTAAGTCTTATTGAACATCCGTTCAAACATGCCAACATGTTACTGTAAATAGAGGGTGATGACCCTCTTTGGAAAGCGAAAAAAAACTATGTAATAATGCATCACCACATTTATGACATTTTTATATTTCATATTGCATATATCAAATAAATATTTGTAATTCCTTACAAAAACACCTCCTTTTCTTTTTCAGAGAAGATTCATACCATAGATGTGTAACAGTTTTTCCACTTACCTATTAAAACAAGAAATAGGACAGTTTCCACCCAGGCTTTTCTGATATACCAGTTTTGTAGGGTGAATTCTCCTATGTCCCAGTGATATGGAGAAAGCCTGGAGTTTTAACATCTGCTTCCATCTCTCTATCTCTTTATTTACCGAGGAATTTAAATTGTCTCTTTGAACTTTACATATGATGTACTTCTACAAGTAAAATAACAACCCTAAAAGTCACCTTAATCAAGTTATGATAATTTTGTGTTATATTGCAAGTTTTTCAACCTTTGTTAACATCTACCCTCTTTTTCCACATTTACCGCTTTGTAGATTTTGAAAGTCCAGAAAGATATAAGTTTATATTGTTAGCATGTTTTTTGATGTTTAAGATACCTCTCAAGAATTTTTCACTCACGGAGAAGCCACCTTGCTAGTCAAGAACTACAAATTTTGACCTATACTCAGCGGCAACCCTTAAAGCCACTGAGCAGGGAGGGTTCTTTTTTGTGTCAACACCTACTCCGACATGCAACTTTGGTTTATACTGTCTTGTCCCAAAGACCGATCTCTATGGGATTCTAACCTGCGACGTAGGGGGCTCAAAAGGTAAAATTATAATGATTTTGAAAATATCTTAATGTATGTAAACTTAGTCGCTTGTATGGTATAGTGGTAAGTGTGTCTGGTCTAGAGTCGCATAGTAAGGAGTTGATCTGCGATGTTGTCAAATTTGGAATATTAGACCGTGTAATCCTCGGCCTGACAATTTCTTTGGTACCAATGGTGTGTGGATTAGACAAGTTTTACTGTATATAAACTAGTACATGTATGTGAAATTCAGAAAAAAAACATAATAGACTTCCTGGTTCTGTGGAGGAGAGTGACAGTTACAGCACACACTTTATTAAGAAGGAAACTAAGGGCTTACATAACAATCCTTATAATGAGTGATTTTCACGTCCTCATTCCAAGGGAGGATCCAGCTGACTAATTAATGCATATTTTTTTGATAAACAATTGCTTACATAATTAATTATTTGTACAATGAATCAGTCAAAGTTAATTAAATTTATATCAAAATGGAAATTTTTAAAATATGAAAGCTTAATAAATGCTTTATGAAATGATCTCCTACATCCACTTTATTAACCAACGTTTATTTTGAATGTTACCTGATCAAACCAGACATGGTGAATATCCCTGATGGAGAAATCTGAGGACAGCAGGCTCTGTAGTTGATGGAACAGGTCCTGTTTTAGCTTCCTTCTCTGTGGCAAGTCCAACTTGAAAAACTCTAGGTCTGGGAAGAGCATGGCTATCTCAATACTGAAATGACATTAAATGCTCAGAACACAGTAC
This sequence comes from Saccostrea glomerata, assembly GCA_003671525.1. Classification (NCBI taxonomy): domain Eukaryota; kingdom Metazoa; phylum Mollusca; class Bivalvia; order Ostreida; family Ostreidae; genus Saccostrea; species Saccostrea glomerata. Next base: position 373,401 of record PRKT01000444.1, on the reverse strand, counting down.
TAAAAATCATGCACATCTGTTTTGAAAATACAGAAAACACTTGATGATAGAAACAATTATTTGGAAAGGACAAACATGTACATCTCTTAATGATATGTAATAAAATTAAACTTAATCATTATTATTTTTTTTGGAGAAGCCCATATGATGAACAGTCAAACTTTACAAATATTTTCAGCAGGCATTGTAAGAATGACAGAGTATTGCCTCTGACCTGTTAAAATCTTCTACATCTTGCCCCCTGATATATGTGTTATTGGCTACCACTTGTAGCTGGCCTTCACTTATCCATTTTGAGATGTTGGTAAGAATGTCTAACAATTGGGCTCTTCTTGCAGTTCCTTGGACCAAGAATGTAAAACTATCTCTGAAATCCTATAAAAGATATATATAAGTACAATTGATTTCTTGCAGAAAGTTTATCAGAACTTAAGGAAATCTTCATTCAAATTTTGACTCATTACTTTTGCCATTCTTAACCACATCCTTCTTACAAGCACCCATTTCAACATTTTTTGGAACTCTTATTTATATGTTGCTAAATTTGAAAAAAAAAATCTCTGATATTTTAATATTTTTCTCTATTAATGTATAAATGAACTTTGAAAATCACAGAAATTATAATAAATTGAGTCCCTTCCCAAAATTAATTCAAGTATGAACATTTTCTACTCTTGTAGTAGTTTTACTACAAAAGGTCTTGGAAAATAAGATACCTATGGGCCATATCACTCACCTGAACACATCTGCCAGAATAGCTTAAATAAAAGCACAGGTGAGCTACAAAAGGTTCACATGAGATATAAA
>PRKT01000444.1:347973-369515 GCA_003671525.1 Saccostrea glomerata | reverse complement strand
CGTGAGTATACACGAAAATGTTGTTCAAATCAATTTCACAGTAAGCTTACTAGAAAAACACAGCAAATGTAAATATTGCGCAATGAAATATTTATTTTTTTTGAAAGACTTAGTATCATAACTGCAATGGTGTTGGAATAAAAATGAGCAATGTGCATTAGCACATTATGTAAATTTAAAATTGACTCTTTCTTCTTCCAAAATTAACTAAAATAATAAGATAACAAGGTAAGTAAATTATTCAGTAGTTCCCCTCTAAAAAATCTTCAATTTTTAAATATTGAGAATTTTTATAATGACTCATATTGATGTGAATGGAAAATAATCTGTCTCTTAAATTCTACTATAAAAGAACTTGAATCATATTAAATCATATTTAGTCTGACTCAAACATCAATAAAACCAAATTAACAGCTTTTTCCCTTTAAAATTCCTGATGAATTTGTACCAAATAAATTAAATTGAGCTTTGTTTAACAAACCTTGTGAAATTCAATATTGGATATTGTCTTGGTTACCAATGGGGACAATGTTTCCATGGCAATTCTCACAACTTCCTGGTTTATAGTTTTCCTGGCAGTTAAAGGGTGGCTTTGGAGAAGACCATCCGTGTTTAGTGAGACAAAATCCACGTTTATTTCCATGCTGAAAAAAATTAAGATCAACTTAAGCATATCTCCTTTATGCAACTCAGGGGATACTTTGTACCAATATGCATTTACTATTTTTCTAACCAGGTTTATAAATTTGTTACCATTAGCTCCTTTTAGTGCAGGATCAATGAATAATTATAAAAATTAAAAATATAATTTAATACAAGAGGCCTACGGGCCTTAATGGTCACCTGAGTATATCTCAATTTTGTAATTGGCAATTCAAAACAATTACGTCTAGAGAAACAGGGTTACCTTACATGTACCTTGAATTAGTCTGGTAAACAAAAAAACAGTGTTATCTTCTCTCTTTCTCTACCCCCAAACTTGACATTTTTAGCATAAAAACAAAAAATCTCTCTTTTCAACCCCTAGCAAACTTGACATTTTTAGCATAAACAAAAATCTCTCTTTTTGAAAAAGAATCTAATACTTAGTTATGTCCTCATAAGTTGTAGGTTGAGTACTGCTGTGGTATGTGTGATTTCCAATTGTTAGGACAAAGTTATGCCCCTTTTCTAGTTGATTCTTTAGGTCCCACCAGATGGCACTTACACGCTTTTGGTTTAAGATTCCTTGTATGGTGAAGTTCATCACTCTGCCTAATAATGTGTTACTCTGCAAGAAAGGAATTGAATTTCTATCCAGTTCTACTCATAGAAACATAGCATATATGGTTTGCAGTTGAGATGCATTTTGGATTTCATCAATAAAATTTGAAGGGATGTGCTTTTCATAATAAAAAAAAAATGATACTGATTGCTGAATATTTTTTGACATAGCACAGACAGGTATATATGTTTGTTCAGGTGAGCTAAAAAGTAACAAGAGGCCCCTTGGCCACATCGCTCACCTGAGAAGCTTTGACCATTCTGTTCTTTACCAGATTTCCCCCTTGTAATACATATTGTGACCCCATCCTACCCCAATGATCATAATTTAGACGATTTGAAATCTACACTACCCCAGGATGCTTCCACATAAGTTTCAACTTTTCTGGCCCAGTGGTTCTTGAGAAGAAGATTTTTAAATATTTTTCCTTTATATTTCTAGGTAAAACTTTGATTCCCCATTGTGGCCCAGTCCTATCCCTGGGGTCATGATTTGAACAATTTAGAATCTACACTACCCCAGGATGCTTCCACATAAGTTTCAGCTTTTCTGCCCCAGTGGTTTTTGAGAAGAAGATTTTAAAGATTTTTCCTATATATTTCTATGTAAAACTTTGATTCCAAATTGTGGCCCCGCCCTACCCTCAGGGGTCATGATTTAAACAAATTTAGAATCTACACTACCTTAGGATGTTTCCTAAAAAGCTTCAGCTTTTCTGCCCCAGTGGTTTTGGAGAAGAAGGTTTTCAAAGATTTTTCCTATATATTTCTATGTAAAACTTTGATTCCCCATTGTGGCCCCGCCCAACCCCTGGGGGTCATGAATTGAAAAATTTATAATCTACACTACCCCAGGATCCTTCCACATAAGTTCCAGCTTTTCTGCCCCAGTGGTTCTTGAGAAGAAGATTTTTAAATATTTTTCCTATATATTTCTAGGTAAAACTTTGATTCCAAATTGTGGCCCAGCCCTACTCCCAGGGGTCATGATTTGAATAATTTAGAATCTACACTACCCCAGGATGTTTCCACATAAGTTTCAGCTTTTCTGCCCCATTGGTTTTGGAGAAGAAGGTTTTCAAAGATTTTTCCTGTATATTTCTATGTATAACTTTGATTCGCCATTGTGGCCCCGCCCAACCCCTGGGGGTCATGAATTGAACAATTTACAAGAGGCCCAAGGGCCTTGAATCGCTCTTCTGATAAATTGTACAATCTATCACTTCTATTAGAAGCCTCCAACTCTATTAGTATCATAAGACCCAAAATGCATCAACTTACAAAGTTTGATAATATTTAGCCAGTTAAGACTGAAGATATTATAATATAATTATTAAATACCTTAAGTAGGTCAAAGTGACCTACCTTTTGATTGGAATTTTCTGAGGACTCAAGATACATTAATTGACAAAGACTGATGATTCTAATTAAATAAGTACCTGAGATATTCAAAAGTAGGTCACCATGACCTACTTTTGGTCAACATTCTCTGAAAACCCAAGATGCATCATCTGACAAAGTTTGACAATTCTAAGCCAATTAGTTCCAGAGATAATTAAATATAGCCATCAAATGTCAAAAGTAGGTCACGGTGACCTACTTTTTGGACGACGTTATCCAAACATCCAAGATGCCTAAACTGAGAAAATTTGCTGATTCTAAGCCAATAAGTACCTGAGATATTCAAAAGTAGGTCACCGTGACCTACTTCTTGTTGGACATTCAATGAAACCGTAAGATGCCTCAACTGACAAAGTTTGATGATTCTGAGCCAATAAGTACCAGATATAATCAAATATAGCCAAAAAATGTCAAAAGTAGGTCACAGTGACCTACTTTTTGGTCGACGTTCTCCGAAAACCCAAGGTGCCTAAACTGACAAAGTTTGATGATTCTAAGCTAATACGTACCTGAGATATTCAAAAGTAGGTCACTGTGACCTACTTTTTGGTCGACATTCTCAGAAAACCCAAGATGCATCATCTGACAAAGTTTGATGATTTTAGGTCAATAAGTACCAGAGATACTTAATTAAAGCCACAAAATGTCAAAAGTAGGTCACTATGACCTACTTTTTGGTCGTCACTCTCCGAAAACCCAAGATGCATCAACTCACAAAGTTTGATGATTCTAAGCCAATAAGTACCGGAGATACTTAAATAAAGCCATAAAATGTCAAAAGTAGGTCACCATGACCTCCTTTTTGGTCGTCACTCTCCGAAAACTAAATATGCATCCACTCACAAAGTTTGATGATTCTAAGCCAATAAATGCCTAAGATACTGAAATATAGCCATAAAATGTCGAAAGTAGGTCATCGTGACCTACATTTTGGTTGACATTTTTCAAAGACCCAAGATGCATCTACTGACCAAGTTTGATGATCGTAGGTCTGAAGGTAATCAAAATATGCATTTTAAACAATTTGAAAACAAATGTCGGCAAAATTTAAAAAGTAGGTCACAGTGACCTACTTTGTTATAAATATGTTTTAAGGTCCCTAGATGCATCAAAGTACAAGATTTGATGATTCTAAACCTCCCAGTGTCTGAAATAATGGGATTTAATGTTTTTAAAAGGATAAGTCATAAAGTTCAAAAAGTAGGTCACAGTGACCTACTTTTAAGTTGACATTGTTCAAGGACCCAAGATGCATCAACTGACAAAGTTTGATGATCATAGGCCTTAAAGTGTCCAAAATATGCCTTCAAATCAATTTGAAAACAAATCCCCGCAAAATTTAAAAAGTAGGTCACCGTGACCTACTTTTGAGTTAACATGATGTGAAGTCGTAAGATGCATCAACTTACAAGATTTGATGATTCTAGTCCTTATAGTAAGAAAAATATACACGTTTTTATTAATTGTAAATTTAGGTCAACTTTGAAGTGACCTTGAGACCACGCCCTTTGCCCCAGGGTCATGCCTTGAACAATTTTTAATCTTCAACATATCCTGATCCTTGTATGTAAGTTTGGTGAAAATCTGCCTGGTGGTTCTGGAGAAGAAGATTTTTTAGCAACCAGTACTTTTGGTTTTGTTTTCCTGATTATCTCCCCTTGTTTTAGGGTCCCAACCCTTATTTTAGTATAAATGGTAGCCCTTGGGCCAAGGATACCCTGTGACAAATTTGGTACTGATTGGCCAAGGGGTTCTTGAGTTATGGCCCATATTCTAAAAAGTTAACGCACACCGCACACCGCACGACGCACACCGCACAAATGGCCATAGCATTAGCTCTTTGAGCCTTTGGCTCAGAAGAGCTAAAAATCTACACTACCCCAGGATGCTTCCACATAAGTTTCAGTTTTTTCGACCCAGTGGTTATTGAGAAGATTTTCAAAGATTTATCCTATATATTTCTATGTAAAACTTTGATTCCCCATTGTGGCCGTGCCCAACCCCCGGGGGTCATGAACTGAACAATTTAGAATCTACACTACCTTAGGATGCTTCCACATTAGTTTCAGCTTTTCTGGCCCAGTGTTTTTTGAGAAGAAGATTTTTTAATGACCCAACCCTATTTTTGTCTTTTCTTGATTATCTCCCCTTGTGAGGGGACTTTTAAATTCCCCTTCACCTAAGGATGCTTTGTACTAAGTTTGGTAAAAATTGGCCCAGTGGTTCTTGAGAAGAAGTCCAAAATGTGAAAAGTTTACAGACGGACGGACAGCTAGACAGACGGATGGACGGACTGACAAAATGTGATAAGAAAAGCTCACTGGAGCCTTCGGCTCAGGTGAGCTAAAAACTGGTGACCAATACCTGAACCTTACGAAATTTTAGTACAAACTGTGACATTGATTTTTTTTTTATATAAACTTTAAGATAATTTTATTTCACAATCTTTAAACTACACAGATGGTAAAATGTGCCAACCCTTTATACCTTCTTTAATTCAAATGAATGCATTGACTTTTGAGATAATCCTGTCCTGTTTCTGATAGCGCCCTCTAGGTCACTTACGACCCGCTGTTCTTCTCTGTTGTCAAGAGGCTGATACAGGCCCAAACAGGGGAAGTAAATACTGGCCCGAACCCTGTATAGAATACAATACACCAGTACAAATGCTTGCTGTTAAGGAAAGCAGTTTTCACACCACAAATTATGAAATACACTGTACTAGAGTACATGTACTGATAATCGATGGCTCATGTATTTTATACAGTAATTGTTAATACATGTATATTACTGACCAGTATTATAAAACATGGTGCACTTTTTCAAGATATACTATGAAAGCTTCTATTCAATTTTAGATGCTTGAAGTTTATGTCAAGAACAAGATGTGTTTGTGAAACACTATGTGCCCGGTGGCAACGAAGTTAAAAAAATATTTTTAGCTTACAGGTCACAGTCAAGGTCACAAGGTCTTTGATCTTGGTGTCATTTGAAAGAACTTGATTAGTGAAGTATGCATACCAAAAATGAAGTTTTTATCTCTCGTGGTTCAAAAGTTATGGTGAAGGTTCGAAAAAGCTATTTTTAGCATATAAGACACAATCAAGGTCACAAGGTCATTGACCTTGGTGTCATGTGAAAGGGCTTAATTAGTGGGGTACGCATGCTAAATATAAAGTCTCTCTATCTTTCTTTGTTCAAAAGTTATGGTGAAGGTTAAAGTTTGCAGACAAAAAAGCTATATTTAGCATATAGGTCACAGTCAAGGTCACAAGGTCATTGACCTTGGTGTCATTTGACAGAGCTTAATTAGTGGAGTATGCATACCAAATATGAGGTCTCTATCTTTTATGGTTCAAAAGTTATGCCGAAGGTTAAACTTTGCAGACAAACAGACAAACAGATAAACAGACAGACAGACAGGACAAAAACAATATATGCCTCAGATCTTTCGATCCAGGCGCATAAAAAAGAAATCTCATAAATATGGCTATAGTGAGAATCAATCAATAAAGACCATACTGAGCTATGTGGGTTAAATACAAAATTTTAAAACGCTACAAATTAAATAAATCATGTACATATACTTCCGGTATTTAAGTCTGTGTAACAAACAAGAACATATTTTAGTCATTTTCTCTCACCTTTCAGGTAATACAGGTGTTGTGGTACATTCTTGGTACTTTTGATCCCAAATACAACCCTTGCTTTCTTTGCATTCTGAAAGGCTATTGCTGCCAAAAAAAAAAAAAAAAATTTATACCACTCAATATATAGGCTTTTAATAGGATAATATTTAGTGAACATAATGTATTTTATTTTTAGAAAATATCTAATCCAAACCCTTATCATTTTTGGTTTTTTAGGGGGGGGGTGGTCTCTGTAAGTTTTGTGTATAGCTTTCTATGATCTTGATATTAAATTAAACAGCATTAATATACTTATAATTTCTGCAGTCAAAAAAGCAGTGCTTCAAAATATTTCACTTTAATATAATCAAAGTTTGATTGAAATATTAATTCTCATGGACCAAATAAATCTTTTAAAATAGTTGAAGAAATTTTCTAAATGCATACAAATAATGATTCTTTTCTTTTTTTTGTTTGACAAGTTATCAAACACATTATCATATAGAACACTGACACTTGTCCTCCTACAGGTGAAGGGTCGTGTTTTACATAGATAGATAATTAAATTATGTGTCTCAGGTACATAAAAGGTGTCAGGCAGCCCAAAGCTAAATATAGAACAGAGTCATTCCCCATATTACAACATGTTTATTTAACTTTTCAGATAACAACTTTCTGATTGGTTGAACACAACTTAACCATCCAATGAAATTGTCTGTAGTAAAACAGGACAGGTAAAAATACTCAGGTGTGTCATTCACAGCCAGGAATTGAGGAAGTATTTGTGAATTTTATGTGACCATATTAGAAACCCAGGACAGAAATAATTGTTTTTAATTATCATTCAATGGATTAGCAAGTGCAAAGAGAAGTTACTGTATTATTTTCGTTGAAATGGGTATTTGGACCTTGAGATTATAGTGTGGTTTACCTGTACAGTTTTGTCATGTGAATATTGATCACCGACCTCAAGACGCTATAATTATAAACAATGCCATCAAAGAAGGACAGACTGCGAGTGCTAGCAGATATCTGGGCCACACCCACTCCTTTTGACATAGATTTTTTTGACAAAGGAGATGAGATTGTGGTCACCACCGCCAAAAAGGACAATGTGGTGGGGTGGTGGCTGGATATCTTCACTGCGTTATACCCTGAACAGACATACCGGGAGAAGAATGAGATGGTCAAAATAAAACCGGCTCCAGCTGTGACCATCAAACTGTCACGTAAGACGGGGCTGATGAAGATAAGCGGGAAGAACCACTGGCAGTGGATGGTGGACAATTTCACGGAGGTACTTGAGACGGCTAATAACGAGAGCCAGGAACTAGAGGACGGGATGTCAGTGATATCCGACAACTCGGTCACCAGATATCTACAGCTTGATAAGAATGATGAAATGGTAGGCTTACCAAGAATTGTATGGGATATTATTCATGTACCGTAATCCCACCACCAAATTAGGTCATATAAATACACACTGCACTTGATTGTTCATAAAATGGTCAATTGGGTGCCAATCTCAATGCTCAGCTTTTATGTCCATGGATATATACTGATTATTTTAAAATACTTGATGAGTAAAGTTACATCTCTAAAACATGCCTGCTATTTCCATCTCCATGGCAGCAATTTCTTTGTTGTTTTAAAGTTTTTTTTCGTGTTCAGATTGTATTATCTAAGGATGTTGTTTAAAAAATTTATTATTTTATATTTTAAATACAGTTGGTATCAGGAACATACAAGTTATTTAGGTCACTGCTATTTGACATTTATTTTTAAAAGTCGGGATCGGAATTAGATGCGGGTTTGGAATACTTAAATTCATGACGTCAACCTTCAGGTGACAAGATGAAACATGACGAGGACATGTTTCGGTTCATTCTCTTGTAAATAACCCACTAAATTACCAAGAAATGATTTAATGAATGTATTCAATAAATTTTTGAGGTAGGACTCGTCGATAATATGCATACAGCAGAGGAAAGGTAAGGGCAATCGAACTTGGTGGCGATTAACATGCGAGATCACGTGTGATAATGCGAGCTTTGATCAAACGCAATATTCATATTGTAAATGAAAGCAAGAACAGAATGAATTTTTATAAAATCAAACTGATGAATGAAGAAGATTTACTTTTATCTAACTGAGTCGTCAACTTTTATCATTGACTCGACTTTTGGTTTCTAAGGAGAAAGGGAGTGTCTATTTGCACACTCATCAGAATTGTAATGAGATAGAAAATTATTAAAGAATCAAAGCCAGTGAAAGCAGTAGTAACATTATTCAAAATGCAAATTTTTATTTGAAAAAAAAGATTGAATCAATATTGATTTTATCACAAAAAATAAATAACCATAAACTAAAAGATTGGAAATATTAGAACAGTGTTGACTTTCAAAAAAAAACAAAAACATTTTATTTACTACTTATAATTATGCAAAATACTTCTATCCATTAAATAATGTAGAATTTATTTTTTGTTGGACCTTGGTTGTTATTCTTGTGAGAACATTGTTTACTAGGTGCAGTGTGTACAGATGTTACTACAAGGCTTTGATTGATTGCTTCAGCCTCCTTATAGACATGTATTGACCTTTAATTCTGTGTAAAATCACTGGATAAAATAGCCATTTTCCCTCAAATTATGTATCTAGTACCAGTTATTCAATTAACTGAGTATAAGTTAAATCAGAGACATATAAAACCAGAGATTCGCAACTCTCCGAAATCTCGCGGGGCCTATTGTTTACAATTTTGCAAATCTCGGACTGAGCGAGATTTAAAATGAAGGCTACCGACGATGTAAACAAAACCTTTTTAATTAATGTTTTGACTTAAGAAGGTGATACACAGACTTTTTTTTATGTTTTTAATGCTAAAGAAATATAATTCGGCATTTAGGAAACCAATTCGTATTTATTTTACGCTTTAAATTGCTTTGAAACTAGTGTTGATGTTATGTATTTTCTCCCTATATTAATCAGGTCTGGTATAATCACTAGATTTAGCTACGTAGCTTGATTTACCTTCATAGTTTTATTTACCTACATGGGGTAGGTTTATTTAGCTACCAAATTGATTTATTTCTGTTAAAAAGTATTTTTCTCAGGGTGTGCAGAGAATATCATTTTGATGCAGTGATCATTTTCAACTTCGAACTCATCTGAAAACAACTCATGAAAAAAACCCTCTTGGAAAAATGTCTTTTTCTGCGGTTCTGAAAGTTTTGTGGCTATTTATGACAGTTAGAACAGTTACTCCTTGAATGAAATGACAAAGAAGTTCAGTTCCGGTAAACACGATAATAGGTCGGTAATTATTCAGCACAATGTAAAGTAATCATATTCGGGCATGCCTCACCGAGAGGACAGGAATTACATGTTTTACTCTGAATTGTCCAAACCAAGCTATGTATAAACTATCTCTGCTTTGACCTGAACTTGAACTTGGATTGTTTATTTTTTTTTTTTTTTAGCTTCCCTGGTATAACAATCAATATAGTCATTTAATTGCGACTTTTTGTCTCTTTTTTAAAAAGAGAAAACTTTTGAAAACTTACCTTGAAATAGCTAAATAAAGCTACCTGAGATAGGTAAATAAAGCCCTACAAAACAAGGCAACCCCTTAGATGCCCATGCCATAGAGACCATTTTCCAGCCAGCATTCCAGATGAGCCTTGAGAACATAGCTAAGGATCCCATGTACCAATTATTTGGGGATTATCCATGGGGACAGTGAAGTCATCAAAATGTGTCGTGTCATCATGAAATTACTATTGTCTTACAACCACATTAAAAACCAATAAATCTCTGATTCCATGAAAACAGATAAACAAAGATACTGTATATATAATTAATTTGCCAAGTTGACAAACAATTCATGGAAATTTTAGATAAAGATAATAGTGATTCTTGTTGTTTTTACACATTAGACACCCAAAATGTCCATGTATATTTATCTTTTCCAAGGTCCAAATCTATAGAAAAGTAGCAAATACATTGCTACATACATTAATTTCAATGTGTTTATAACTTTCAATGAGAAAAAATGCATAATTTGAAGTTTTAGGAAGTAATAAGTTTACACATATTTTTGTTGTTTTCACACTGGACACCAAAAAAGGTCAATGTATATTTGTCTTTTTTGAGGATCAATCTTTGAAAAAGTAGCCAAATACAATGCTACATACATTAATTTTAATGTATTTATGCCTTTCGATGGGAAAAAAGGCATATTTTGGAAGTTTTACGAATTATTAAATTTGCTCAAATGTCTCCGTTCACACATAGGACACCAAAATAAGTCAACGTATATTTTCTTTTCCGAAAATCAAATCTATGAAAAACTAGCCAAATACATTGCTACATACATTAGATTTAATGTATTGATAACTTTCAATGGGAAAAAATGCATATTTTAGAAGTTTTATGAATTATTAAATTAGCACATTCTTATCTAAAAATAGGCCATAATTATCTAAATGTGAAGTTTATTTTCGAAAATGCATGATTTATCGCACTCAAATACTACAAACACTATTAGTCTGAATGATTTAATCACCTTTGACATCTACATATGTGCACGGGTCAATGAACAACCAACGAAAACAAACCGTAGCAATGTTTACATAAGCCGTGAGCTCCCGAGGCGGGGACGCGTGGCCAATTAATCTATTGTTTGCGTGTTTTTGACACCCAATGTACCGTTAAATGAGGCCGTTATCATCTTTGGTGTCTATAAAAACAATAAACTTAATTGATTTGATTGCATGAACAGCGGGTGGTACTTAAAAAGCGATATCTTATCTCTCGGTCAATAAAAATTTCAAGATGGCGCCTGGGCTGGATTCTCACTCTCGCGTTTTCTCGGGGCACGCGAGAGTTCGTGGTTATTTTGAAGCTCTTATAAGAAGTTGCGAATCTCTGGTTTTATATGTCTCTGGTTAAATCAAAACTCTAGCTATTTATAATACTGCAAACATTACACTAGCTATTCACACTTTAAATATTTAAGTTAACATGCAGTCAAAAGACTGTCGGGACTAAAAGCATTAGCACAAGGTCACATTAAAAAATGTCCCCATCAGATCTTTTTCTACAGGTAATCATTAATAAATATGTCTCAATACCTGGACATTTAACCCACGCATGCATAAATATCAAGCTATTTTATAGCCCCATTAATTGATCGTCACTAAATATTGATGACTCTGTAAATAAATGATTATGATATCAGCTAGTCCAGTAGAAATATGATGTATGTTAATACGTTGTATTTCCATTAGTGAACTCTTCAGAATTAGAGGCGTGTTTGGTCGTCTGACTGGGACAGCATAGCATTGCAGATAATACAAAACATGTCAGTATCAATCCAATTTTAAATGTTAAGTGCATTTGTCATTCCAACTAAAGAATAGAAGAACTAAAAGACATACAAAAAAGAGCGAAAACCCTAACTTTATCATCCATTAATAAAAATATGACATTTCCGAGGTATGTGTATTGACGTTAATTGTACCATTACGATAGATACATACGATCACCAATAGATGTAAATTAATTTCCTTGTCATCTCTACTCTTGATTCAAATTAAGTCCACAACAAAATATTTCATATGCATTTTTGTTAGGATTTGTTCATTGACTAGGGCTGGGACGATATATCGAGATATCGTGATATATGTGATGACGATACACATATCGATACATTTGAAAAAATATCGAAACATCACCCCAAAAAATCTGACTTCTGTTTTTCTTTGTTTATTTAAAAATTGGGGTTTAATATATAAAATAAATAAATATAGATATGAAATAAATAATGATTAACACCACTTGAGTAAAATATTTTTGTTTTACAACATATAAACAACTATTTTAAAAAAATAATTCTTATTTGGAAAGAAATAATTTGTTTATTTCAATGCAAAAATAGATTTTATAAGCAATTAAACATATTGTGATACATATCGTATCGTGGCTCAAATATCGTGAAACGTATCGATATAGAAAAAGTTGTATCGTCCCAGCCCTATCATTGACATTCAACGTATTGTTTACATGTTTATGTTACGTTTGTCCCAGAAATCCTGCGAGATTTGTACATTCTCAGACTTTTTCACAAAAGAGCGCACTAAGAACTATAACTCTTCCATAGGGGAAATAGAAAGTATTGGTCGAATAGTTTTCTTCATCAAGTTCATATTATTGTTTCACAGAATATTTTTTTACCATTTTTCAACCATATAATAAAACATGAGATATTAATAGTCACTTTCAATTTTTTAAGCCATATTTAAAGTGAAAGTAAAATTATATGTCCATGGTTGTTGATTAATAATGTCTACTTGAACTGTTATACAGGTTCAGGACCTTCTGGACATGATCCCAGAGGGCGGAGGTATCATGCAGCACGATTTCATCATGAAGCTGTGGAAGAGTCTTATTGACGATTGGTTTGGCTGTGGTGCTGTCGTCTACATAGTTACCCCGCGTATCGATGAGGAACGCCTGTTTCAGATCTTCCTCCTGATGATTCGAAATAAAGGTACAGCTTTCGGTGCCACACTAGTCATTCCAGAGAAGGGCCCTGGAGGGGAAAAATTCAAAAAGACTCTGGAAACCACATCACGCATGATGAAGAAAACTCGCACCCCTCGTGCACAGAAACGCTTAGTGTCGGACGTTAAAATGCAGTGGGCTCTGGAAAACTTGAGGGTTCATCACGAGAACTTTTCTACGAACTTTATTGCTGCGTATAAAGACGATGAAGCGGAAGTGCTCACGACGACCGCTCATTTCCACAAGTCTCATTTTCACACCAATCAGAAAGACAATGTGTGTTACAACAAACTCCCTACAGAGGACCTCAAGAGGAATTACCTTCTACCCCTCGGGCTCACGCTGAACTTCTGAGGTTCTGCCTCCCAACATGTAGATATATCCATTTCATTATCATATATTTTTTAACTTCATTTTTATCAGAGTTATACATCAATTGCAGGACAATATGTACACGTATTATCATGAGAATGTGCAATTTTTTATTTAATCTTTATAGATAATCAATTACTGCAAGTAGCCTTTAATACCTATGTTTAACAGGGTGTTTTATTGAGAACATTTTTCAAGTTATATTAGAATTCCAGAAAGGAAGCTCAATAATCAAGTCATTTTATTCAACAAAATCCCTCCCCCTTATATTACTGTGTTTATAATCCCATAGATATGAATGCAATGACAGTGTTCAGTTTTCGAGTTTACAAAAAAAAAATTCTTTAGTATTAGAAGTCAGACAAGATGGATTTTTTAAGTTAGTGTATCCCTATATATATATTTTTTACTTTGTGCCATTATTTTTTAAACAGGTTTTGTTTACAATACATCATCAATTTGTATAATCAGTAATTTATCAGGTACATATTGTACAGGTTCATACATAAACTAATCATAGAATGCTGGGCAAATGTTGAACTTCCTGTGATTATGTACAGGTCTGCACATGTCCTGGGCTTTTTAACACATCTTTGACATATTGATGCTGTAAACATACATGTAGTACACATGCTTGTGATTGGCTGTAACAGATGCCTTAGAGGTTGTCCAACTTAACAAATACTGTATAGGGGGAAAATAACTCGCGGTGTTAATATTCGCTATATTCACGGTGATAATACATCCGTGAATTCAAGAAACAGTGAATAATTTTTCAATAATCCCTATGTTTTATTTGGAAATTAAAGCATAGACTACGATAGGTTTAAATTACATGTACCTCAGTACATGGTCATTTCAGTAATTACGAGTAGTACTTGTCATTCAATTATCTTAATTAGCACGCTTTATATTAATTCAAATCAACAGATAATAACCTGTATTTGTTAAAAGGTTTTTTAATAGCCAACGCTACATGTTTCATCAATCAAAACACGTGGGCCATGAGTTTTGATTACCCGTGCGTAACTGCTGTTATCACGCCGGTGTATTCGCTAACTGCATTATCATGCATATTAATTTAGTTTTTATCGACATTTTGATTTTAAAAAATCATTCAAATAACTATCGAACTAACTGAAAATTTTGAAGGATATTATTTCGTAGATCTACATTAACACATTTATTACCGTCCAGTGGTTTTTGCCGCATTGTTTTGAAGATCTTGGGGTTACATGCACTCATCGTAATAGGATATAGAAAAGTCATTTGACGTTTATAGACAAGGACTTTTGATAACTGCACCTGTTTTAATTAATCGTCAATTATTTATTAAGTCTAACAATTTTTTAATTAAACTACCCTGTTGTTCGTGAAATAAAGACATAACATAAAGACATTAATTTCGTTTACCTGTAGCTATGGTATTGATTAAACGGATATAGAAAAGGGAGGTGACTTCTATAAAATAAGAATTCTGCGAATTCAAGAAACCGCGATCGTGTCCGATGAGAAAAAACCGTGAAAATTACAACCGGTGAAATTAATCCCCTATACAGTAGTGAAGACTAACTCATCTTGGATTATTGGAAGCAAAGTGAATAGGACCTTCTGAACAAAAAATTCTTCCATAACCCCATCACCCTAAAGTCATAAAATAAATAATCAGTAACATATATAGATAAGGAGTTTTATCTTACATGACCTTACCTAATCTATAAACGGTGTACTATATGGAGAAACCCTAAACTTGAGGTATGTCCTTGGTTCATAAAGCATGTACTACTTCAAACACTTCAACAAATGAACCTCACCTTTTAGAACAAGCTTCTGGACACAGGGAACTGAATTGCCATGATACAGAGACACTGCTTATGGACACGTTTCTGCCCAGCAGGTCCAGGGGGGTGTCTTTGAGGGACTTTAGGTTCAGTATCAGAGCAGTGAACTTCCCTGGTGTCAGATTTCTTGTTCTCTCCAGCCACAAGGTTATTTTATCCTGGAGAAAAAGGTCAAACTGTTAAAGCAAAGCCCAGTATACCTCATGTTTGATTATACATTTTTTATGTATTATTCTAATTTATGTATTTAATTAGTCTCTTTTTAAGAACTTGTTACAGTAATCCAAGCAGGCCTTTTCACAAAAATTTCATTCTTGGGCATAATTTTAGAAATTTAGGTAATAACAAAGTTATATGCTGTTTATAATCACACAGACACTTGTTTCAGTAATATACTATGAGTTAAAAATTTATTACCGGAACAAGTGCCTGTGCTATTAATATACCTACTGCCAATCATATCAAAGGGTAAAAAAGAAGGACTTGCAAAAACTTTATGGTTAATTATTTACATTTTTATAATACATGTAATAGACAATACTCCAATATATATCCATATGACAACAGTTCTAGAATTTGCAAACCCAAACAATTAAGTTTCTCTCTGCTTTCATGCATAAAAACTTAAAGCACTAATAGAAATCAATTTTTTTTCAGTGGTATATTTTTTTCATTTTTCATCATGTTCATGTAACAAAGTGCATGTGTAGGGGTTTATTGTTCACATTTCAATTTTTTATCCTCAATACTATTTGTACATAATTTTAATGTGTTTGGCCTAAGTAATAGTATCATTTTACACTATCATTCTAGCACACCTCCTTATCCATGTTATCCTTCTAGGATGTTACTGGGTAGACAAGATAATCAGTAAGTGACTGCCGTTGTCACTTCATTTCTTTCAATTACACTTCATCCTGTTTGTAGTACAATGTAGTTACAGGAGGTGACCCTCATCAAAGTTTGGCCAATTTAAAATAAGGTACTCTTTTGTCTGTCAGTTTTACAAGTGACGATCTTTGTAAATTTCTGTTCAATTCAATTTAACCTCTTTAATTCTGTCAGAAGAAGATGAGTGACCTAAGTTAATTTCTGGGTCCTACTCTATCAGTTGACATTACAAGAGGTATATTTCTTGTCAGAATGTATAAGAGGTACCGTAGCTCTCCTCAATTACTGATTATTTACGCACAAGAGATGACCACCCCTGTCAAACTTTGATTATTTCATACTCAGTTACTACAAGGTTAAGGGTGGGGCTGTCAGTCAGTCTCTGACTATTTACTCTGACAGTAGAGGTGTCACGGGGGTGTCTTTCTCTGTTATTCTTATCATTTCAAGCTGAGCTCTTCTCGTCAGTACAATTCCTTCTGTACTCAGCTAGATTACAAAATTATTATGTTTTCAACAATAGTCTTCCAGGAGATAACTTCCTTTATTGCTGAAGTTGAAGAATTTGAAAGTATAAACAGGAGATGTTTGTAAAACACTTATGCCCCCCTCCCCCACAAATTGGAATTTTTCTAAGTCCTCTCTCAAAAATGGTGGGATCATACCCAAAACAGAACTCGACTTAGATATTAATCTGACTAATCTGTATACTAAATTCCATTTCAATATGTGCAACCTCTCCGAAGAAAATGAACGGAAATTGCAAGTAATTAGAATTTTTCTAAGTCTAAGGGGCATAACTCTGTTAATTACGGTGCGATTGTACCCAAAACAGAACTTGACTTAGATATTTATCTGACTAATCTGTATACTAAATTCCATTTCAATGTGTGCAACCTTTCCAAAGAAAATGAACGGAAACTGCAAATTATTAGAATTTTTTTAAGTCCAAGGGGCATAACTCTGTCAATTATGGTGTGATCGTACCCAAAACAGAACTTGACTTAGATATTAATCTGACTAATCTGTATACTAAATTCCATTTCAATGTGTGCAACCTCTCCAAAGAAAATAAAACGGAAACTGCAAATAATTAGAATTTTTCTAAGGCCAAGGGGAATAACTCTGTCAAAAATAGTACGATCGAACCCAAAACAGAACTTGACCCAGATATTCATCTGATATACCTGTATACCAAATTTCATATCAGTATGTGCAACGGTTGTGAAGAAAATGAACGGAAACTAAATGGACCTTCTTCGAAGGGGGGCATAAAACGGGTGTAAAGTAAGTTATTCTTAATTTCAATTGTTTCTGTATCCTTGTGGTAAACTCAAAAAATGATACCTTATTTCTTAATTATTTACATTTTTATAATACATGTAATAGACAATACTCCAATATCCATATGACAACAGTTCTAGAATTTGCAAACCCAAACAATTAAGTTTCTCTCTGCTTTCATGCATAAAAACTTAAAGCACTAATAGAAATCAATTTTTTTTCAGTGGTATATTTTTTTCATTTTTCATCATGTTCATGTAACAAAGTGCATGTGTAGGGGTTTATTGTTCACATTTCAATTTTTTATCCTCAATACTATTTGTACATATTTTAATGTGTTTGGCCTAAGTAATAGTATCATTTTACACTATCATTCTAGCACACCTCCTTATCCATGTTATCCTTCTAGGATGTTACTGGGTAGACAAGATAATCAGTAATTGACTGCCGTTGTCACTTCATTTCTTTAAATTACACTTCATCCTGTTTGTAGTACAATGTAGTTACAGGAGGTGACCCTCATCAAAGTTTGGCCAATTTAAAATAAGGTACTCTTTTGTCTGTCAGTTTTACAAGTGACGATCTTTGTAAATTTCTGTTCAATTCAATTTAACCTCTTTAATTCTGTCAGAAGAAGATGAGTGACCTAAGTTAATTTCTGGGTCCTACTCTATCAGTTGACATTACAAGAGGTATATTTCTTGTCAGAATGTATAAGAGGTGGCTCTCCTCAATTACTGATTATTTACGCACAAGAGATGACCACCCCTGTCAAACTTTGATTATTTCATACTCAGTTACTACAAGGTTAAGGGTGGGGCTGTCAATCAGTCTCTGACTATTTACTCTGACAGTAGAGGTGTCACGGGGGTGTCTTTCTCTGTTAGTCTTATCATTTCAAGCTGAGCTCTTCTCGTCAGTACAATTCCTTCTGTACTCAGCTAGATTACAAAATTATTATGTTTTCAACAATAGTCTTCCAGGAGATAACTTCCTTTATTGCTGAAGTTGAAGAATTTGAAAGTTTAAACAAGAGATGTTTGTAAAACACTTATGCCCCCCTCCCCTACAAATTGGAATTTTTCTAAGTCCAAAAGGGCATAACTCTCTCAAAAATGGTGGAATCATACCCAAAACAGAACTCGACTTAGATATTTATCTGACTAATCTGTATACTAAATTCCATTTCAATATGTGCAACCTTTCCGAAGAAAATGAACGGAAATTGCAAATAATTAGAATTTTTCTAAGTCCAAGGGGCATAACTCTGTTAATTACGGTGCAATTGTACCCAAAACAGAACTTGACTTAGATATTTATCTGACTAATCTGTATACTAAATTCCATTTCAATGTGTGCAACCTCTCCGAAGAAAATGAACGGAAACTGTAGAATTTTTCTAAGTCCAAGGGGCATAACTCTGTCAATTATGGTGTGATCGTACCCAAAACAGAACTTGACTTAGATATTAATCTGACTAATCTGTTTACTAAATTCCATTTCAATGTGTGCAACCTCTTCAAAGAAAATAAAACGGAAACTGCAAATAATTAGAATTTTTCTAAGGCCAAGGGGAATAACTCTGTCAAAAATGGTACGATCAAACCCAAAACAGAACTTGACCCAGATATTCATCTGATATACCTGTATACCAAATTTCACATCAGTATGTGCAACAGTTGTGAAGAAAATGAACGGAAACTAAATGGAACGACAGACCGACCGACAGACAGCAGCAAAGCAATATGCCCTCCCTTCTTCGAAGGGGGCATAAAACGGGTGTAAAGTAAGTTATTCTTAATTTTAATTGTTTCTGTATCCTTGTGGTCCAACCCAGAGACAGTGAGTCATCTCATTCCTTATGGAGGATTAATCATCTCGATTAAACATCACTAGTCTTACTTAAAGAGGGTTCTTCCCAATTTTAATTGTTAATATTCAAAACCTTTTTTTATTTAAGAAAAGGGGATTGCTGACTAGCATCCTACCCAAAGTAGGTGAGTGTCATCATCATAACGCAGCCAGTCTTATCGATAAAATCTTGCACTTAACTGGTCTGGATTAAAGCAGCTAGATCATTCTAAATTTTAACTGTACATGCATTCAAAATTTAAAAAAAAGGGGACTGGCCTGGATTCAGGTTTCCTATTTGTTGTTCTTTGATCTGACCCATACAGACCCAGTGTTGCTATCATCCCAATGCAGGGTTGCTTAAAGAAGGTCATTCTAAATTTTATTTGTACATACTTATTAAAAATTTAAAAGAAAGAATGGGCCAGAATGTCTAGATGCAGGTTTTCTATTTGTTGTTGTTCTATAATCCGACCCATACAGACCTGGTGTTGTCATCATAACAATGCAAGGTTTCTAATAATAACTTCCCAATATTAGACCTCGCAAGTATTGTCAAGAGAAGGCTGTTCTCGAATTGTAAATTGTACTATATATCCAAAATTCTAAATAAAGGGGATATAGAGGTGTATTCATTGTCAGAACTTATATAAGAGATGGCTCTCCTTAACTACTGATTATTTACTCACAAGAGATGACACCCTTGTCAAACTTTGATTACTAGTATTTCATACTCAGTTACTACAAGGTAAAGGGGGTGACTGTCAGTCAGTCTCTGACCATTTACTCTGACAGTAGAGGTTTCAGGGGGTGTCTTTCTCTGTCAGTCGTATCATTTCAAGTGAAGCTCTTCCCGTCAGTACAATATTCCTTCTGTACTCAGCTAGATTACAAAATAATTATGTCTTAAAAAGTCTTTCAAGAGATAACTTCCTTTATTGCTGAAGTTAAAGAATTTGAAAGTATTTAAAATAAGTTTAAGGTAGTTCTATACTCGGCGCTAAATGGGCTCAATCTTAAAAAATCTGCTTTTTAGCTCTTCTGAGCCAAAGGCTCAAAGAGTTAATGCTATGGCCATTTGTGCGGTGTGCGTTAACTTTTTAGAATATGGGCCATAACTCAAGAACCCCTTGGCCAATCAGTGTCAAATTTGCCACAGGTTATCCTTGGCCCAAGGGCTACCACTTACACTAAAATAAGGGTTGGGACCCTGAAACAAGGGGAGGTAATCAGGAAAACAAAACCAAAAGTACTGGTTGCTAAAAAATCCTCTTCTCCAGAACCACCAGGCAGATTTTCACCAAACTTACATACAAGGATAAGGATATGTTGAAGATTAAAAATTGTTCAAGGCATGACCCTGGGGCAAAGGGCGTGGTCTCAAGGTCACTTTAAAGTTGACCTAAATTTACAATTTATAAAAATGTTCATATTTTGCTTACTATAAAGACTAGGATCATCAAATCTTGTTGATGCATCTTAGGACTTCACATCATGTTTTAACTCAAAAGTAGGTCAAGGTGACCTACTTTTTTGATTTTGCGGGCATTTGTTTTCAAATTGATTTAAAGGCATATTTTGGACACTTTAAGGTCTATGATCATCAAACATAGTCAGTTGATGCATCTTGGGTCCTTTTACAACGTCAACTTAAAAGTAGGTCACCGTGACCTACTTTTTGAACTTATGACTTATCCTTTTTAAAACATTTAATCCCATTATTTCAGGCACTGAAAGGGTTAGAATAATCAAATCTTGTAAATTGCTGCATCATGGGACCTTAGAACATATTTAATAAAAAGTAGGTCACTGTGACCTACTTTTAGAATTTTGCAGTCATTTGTTTTCAAATTGTTTAAAAGGCATATTTTGATTACCTTCAAACCTACGATCATCAAACTTGGTCATGAGATGCATCTTGGGACTCTGAAAAATGTCGACCAAAATGTAGGTCACGGTGACCTACTTTCGACATTTTATGGCTATATTAAAGTATCTTAGGTATTTATTGGCTTAGAATCATCAAGGTTTGTGAGTTGATGCATCTTGGGTTTTCGGAGAGTGACGACCAAAAATTAGGTCACAGTGACCTACTTTCAACATTTTATGTATTTATCTCCAGTACTTATTGGCTTAGAATCATCAAACTTTGTCAGTTGATGCATCTTGGGTCTTCGGAGAATGTCGACCAAAAAGTAGGTCACGGTGACCTACTTTTAAATATCTCAGGTATTTATTGGCTTAGAATTATCAAACTTGGTCAGCAGATGAATCTTGGGACTCTAAAAAATGTCAACCAAAATGTAGGTCACGGTGACCTACTTTCGACATTTTATGGCTATATTTAAGTATCTCTGGTACTTATTGGTTAAGAATCATCATACTTTGTCAATTGATGCATCTTGGGTTTTCTGAGAATGTTGACCAAAGAGTAGGTCACAGTG
>PRKT01000444.1:308930-345133 GCA_003671525.1 Saccostrea glomerata | reverse complement strand
AGTATTTTCTTGATTTAACACTTTTTTAATAAGGATACAACTAAAATTTTGCATTTTTTAGGATTATGAAATTCAAAATTTAAAAGACTTAGTTTTTAAAAAAATTTCACTTAAATTAAAGGTCACAGTGACCTTGAAATAGGTCGCGGCACACCTTCTACCCAAGATGTATACATTTGCCAAGTTTGATAGTTCTAGGTCTAATAGTTTACTAGTTATGAGCCGGACAGGATTTTTCCATATTTGGCCATAGCATCTTAATTAAAGGTCAGAGCGACCTACTTTTTGTGCGCGACACACCGTCTACCCAAGAAGTATCAGTTGACAAAGTTTGATAATCCTAGGCCTATTAGTATTGAAGTTATGAGCCGGACAGGAATGGACAGACGGACAGACGGACGGACGGACACGAAGCCTATAACATAATACGTCCCGTCTTAAGACGGGCGTATAAAAAGGGGTTGTTGAATAGCATCCATCCGGAGTAGTTGGGTGTGTGTTATCATAATGCAGGCTTTAAATAAAAACTTGCACCTCACTGGTATTGCTTAAAGTACCTGTCATTCTAAATTTTAACTGTAAATGTATTCAAAATTTCAACAAAAAAATTGTTGTTGTTCTTTGATCATGTTAGCAATGACAAAATCTAATTGCAGTAATATATTTAATTTTGTCCACTACAATATAAGTCTTGGTGGATATATATTTCTTCTTGTCAGTAGTGACAGGAATTTTCCATCCTTGTCCAGTATTTTGTTGTGAGTTGGTGGTTTTAAGGATATGTTGTTGGCTTTTGATCTTAACCCGAGTTGGTAAATTTTGTCATGACAGCCCAAGCCATCGTGTTGTTTTGTGTCTCTGACAGGAAGTGACCCTCACTATCTAGCATCTGTATTGAGTTGGTAGTTATAAAGATGTGTTGTTGGCTTTTGATCCTACCCGGAGTTGGTTAATTTTTGTCATGACAGCCCAAGCCATCGTGTTGTTTTGTCTCTGTCTGTGATAGAAAGAGACATACCTTCTCCAGTATCTGTACTGAGTTGGTGGATATAAGGATATGTTGTTGGCTTTTGATCCTACCCTGGTTTGGTAGATTTTTGTCATCTTGGCCCAGGCCATCGTGTTGTTTTGTCTCTATCTGTGACAGGTAGTGACCCTCACTATCCAACATCTGTACTGAGTTGGTAACATCTGTACTGAGTTGGTGGATATAAGGATATGTTGTTGGCTTTTGATCCTACCCTGAGTTGGTTAATTTTGTCATCACAGCCCAAGCCATCGTGTTGTTTTGTCTCTGTCTGTGATAGAAAGAGAACGTCCTTGTCAATATTATCTGTACTGAATCACAGAATATGGATTGACAAGATGTTGGCTGTCTTTATCCATTTTCTATACTTTAGTGAATAAGAATATTAATTAACATAATGCTGCAATGTCTTTATCTGTGATAGAAAGAGCCCATCCTTGTCAATTATCTGTATGGATTGACAAAAAAATTAATGTTGCAAGGTCTTCCGCTATTACAGGAATTGGCTGTCTTTATCCATTTTCTGTACTTAAGTGAATAAGGATTAAGTAAACATAATGCTGCAATGTCTCCATCTGCAATAGGAATCGACCGTCCCTGTCCAGCATCTGTACTGAGTGAATATAGACTGACAAGGTGTTGTGATGTCTTAATCTGTGTCAGGATTTGACCGTCTTTATCCATGATCTGTACTTACAGAACGTGGATCATCTATAATGAGCATGGAATCGTATCAATGCTGGGTTTCTATGAATAACATACCAGGTTTTCTATTTGTTGTTGTTGTTTGAACCGACCCAGACAGACCCGGTGTTGTCATCATCTTAATACAGGGTTTCTATGAATAAATTCCCAATACCAGACCCAACTAGTCTTGTCAAGAGAAGGTTGTTCTTGATATGTAAATTGTACTATATATCCAAAATTCTAAATAAAGGGGACTGTGGTCTTCCTCCTCATAGAGGCTTTAACCATGTTAACAATAACAATCTGATCGCAGTAATTAATATTTCCTCGTCAGTACCAATGACAGGAATTTTCCATCCTTGTCCAGTATTTGTACTGAGATGGTGGATATAAAGATGTGTTATAGTCTTTTATGGCACGCCAAATTCACAAAAAAATGAGCTAAACATAGTTTCACAGTTGATAAACTAGGTTTATTTGTTGTAAACTATAGTTTATGGACTGTAAACTATAATTAACTATGTTAATCTATATTTTACATCTGTAAACGGCAGTTAACCCAATAACCTATGTTTCAGAACCGTGAACTATACTGAACCGTGAACTATACTTAACACCGAAAACAATCATTTGCGATTGCAAAGCATAGATTATCTGATAAATACAGTATCAAAATTTGTAAACGATGGTTTACAACTCTTTACTTTACTTAATAATTTGATAAATATAGTTTCACGACTTGTGAAAGTATGATTATCAACTCTTAACCATAGTTCACGATTGTGAAACGTTAATCTATCATTATCAACAAACTCCATTGTTAACATTTTATTACAGACAGATAAACTATGATTAGCATCGTAACCTATAGTTAACAACTGTTAAATATAGTTTTACAGATGAAAACTATAGTTAACGAATTGTTAACTATAGTTCACAGTATGTAAATTGGGAAACTATGTTTAGCTCATTTTTGTGAATTTGGCATGCCATAGTCTTTTGATCCTCCCCCAAGTTGGTTAATTTTTGTCATTTTCTTTTGTTTTGTCTCTAATTGTGACAGGAAGTGACCGTCACTATCTAGCATCTGTATTGAGTTGGTAGTTATAAAGATGTGTTGTTGGCTCTTGATCCTACCCTGGTTTGGTTAATTTTTGTCATCTTGGCCCAGGCCATCGTGTTGTTTTGTCTCTATCTGTGACAGGTAGTGACCCTCACTATCTAACATCTGTACTGAGTTGGTAACATCTGTACTGAGTTGATGGTTATAAGGATATGTTGTTGGCTTTTGATCCTACCCGGAGTTGGTTAATTTTGTCATCACAGCCCAAGCCATCGTGAGGTTTTGTCTCTGTCTGTGATAGAAAGAGCCGGTCCTTGTCAATTATCTGCACTGAGATAGTATGGATTGACAAGGTGTTGTGATGTCTTAATCTGTGACAGGAGTTGACCGTCTTTATCCATGATCTGTACTTACAGGACCTGGATCATCTCTAGTATTCTGTCCTGATGTCTTTATCTATGTTAGGTATTTTCCATTCCAGTCTAATGTGTGTACTGACGAACTTAGATTAGACATCAAGATGTTGAATTTGTCATCACAGCCTAGACATCGGTGTTGTGGTGCCCGTATCTGCGACAGGAATTCTTCATCACAGTCTTATATTTATGTCCAACATGGACTAAACATCGTGTTGTGGTGTCTGTATCTGTGTCAGGTAGTTTCCGTCTTAAATCTCTAGGGTGGTAAACTAACTTGTAAGTTTACCCCAGTAGTCTCTTTAAAAGAAAGTTGTCTTTAATTTATAATTGCATATATAAAACTTAAATACAAGAATAAAGGGGACTGGACAAGGTGCCAGATTCTTTATATGTTGTTGTCTTGTGATCATACCCACAGTAGGTGTGTGTTATCATCTGATATACCCACAGTAGGTGTGTGTTATCATCTGATATACCCACAGTAGGTGTGTGTCATCATCAAAACTCTCTGGTTATTAACCTTACAAGACCCGTAGTCTAAAATTCTAAAACTCGTCTTTTAAATTGAGCATATTCAAGAAAAGAAGAAAAAAATTGAGAGGTCTTTATGAAAGTTACTCCCCTTTAAATGATCTCCCGTGGTCCAAAACAGAGAATTTAGCTTTATGTTAAGGCTACATAAATTTAATTCTCTGGTTCACAGACCAATTTTCTCCAAAACAGATGAGAGCAGGAGGACTTTTAAAAATCATTTTATTGGCGATTAAGTAGATGAGGGAGGCATATTTTTAATTTGAATTTTCTGTAAAACAATGATGAAAACTCTTTGTTTATATATTTTGATATACTTTCCATGTCTGATCAATAGGACTGCTTTATCCATTGCTTATCAGCATGTAAACATCGTAGGCATTGTAGTGAGGATGGAACTTTTTTTCAGTTTCGTCTCTGCATTACCCACTTTTTATGTTATCAAGAATATGATAAAGTTTGGAATGTACCTCAAAACGGAAACCTGAGAACCATAATTTTAATTGTACTGTAGAATCACAAATTTTCGTGGGGATAAAATTTCCTTGTTTTGCTGTCGAAAATAGTTTCATGGGGATTTGATTTCGTTGTTTTGAAAGTAACCCTATACAATATATAGTCTTATAAAAATTTCGTGTGGGATCTAATTTCGTTGATAATTGTTAACAACGAAATAAACGAAATTTAATCCTCCACGAATATTTCTGCTTCTACAGTGTATAGCTTTGTATCACCCTGCAACAGGCTTCCTGAAGAACAATTCAATTTGATCTCAGTAGTCTTGTTAAACGTCTGTTCCCAATTTTATCTTAATTGATTAGAGTCGATTAACTTTGTCCACCGTATAGCTCAAGCTAAGGTGAATAAATATTTCCTTGTATGTTGTCAGCAGTATATTGTAGCAGGAGTTCCCGTCACAGTCCAGTATATGTACTGAGTTAGCAGTCGGATATGTTGTCATTTTGCTATCCTGGCTCAGGCCATTGTTATGTCTGACAGGAAGTTCCCGTCACTGTCCAGTATCTGTACTGTGAGTCTGGCTACATGAATGATGTTGCCGCAGAAATACGAGATTAAAAAAATATATATATTATTTTAACCATTTCTAACATGTATGTACTAGTTAAAAATATGTATATGAATATTTGTTACAAGCTATATCCGGTGCAGGAATTTATGATTTCCTATTCTGTCTCTTTGTTGGCTCTGTGATTAAGACTCCTTGGAGTTTAAAACACATCTTCTTGAACAAGATCCCAAATCAATTTAGGAAACTATAGAAGGTACAAAACTGAAAAGGGGGTTCCTTAGGTTGGGTATTGTTCATTTTCTTTCTTATTGTTGGCTCAGTGATTGAGACATATTTGGATTTGAAAACTCATATTCTTTTGCAACTTTACTAATAAGTCAAGGAGTGGTTTACCTGCCCAAATCCAGTATGACGTGTTTGACGAGTTAAACGTCGATCCACTTGAGTGGGAAATGTGATAACCATAAAAAAATTGCTAAATATGAAGTATATTTAAAATTTTAACCAGCTGGCAAACTTGAAGAGGGTGTTTCTAGTCTATAGCCAGTTTTACGTCACATGGGAAATGTGATGACCATAAAATTAGCTATATTATTATATATAAAATTTTAAGTAGCTGGCACAGTGGAAGAGACAGTTACTTGTCCAAATCCAGTCTGATGACACGTGGGTAATGTGATTACCATAAAAAAATAGCTTTTACCAGTATATTAAAAATTTTAACCACCTGGCACAATGAATCTTTTTAAATACAGAGAAACATCTCATTTCTCGTTTCTGTGATTCAGTTTATCTTGAAGTGCTGAACTGAAACACATTGTTTTACAATTTTCCTAAGTAGAGTAGGGAGTAGGTAGTCTATATCTGGTTTGATGATACATGAGAAATGTGATTAAACCAAAAAAATCAGCATATCCTATTTTCTTTTCTTAAGGGTTACTGTGATTCTTTACCCTGAGGGTTTTAGAACTGTCCCTATCCGGTCTGTAGATACACGTGAAATGTGATGACCAACCCATCCCTCACAAGGAAATTTTTATGCATATTGCTTTGCTGCTGTCTGTTGGTCAGTCTGTCAGTCCACCATCAGTTTCCATTCATTTTTGTTATGCCCCTTGTACTTAGAAAAAATTCAAAAATTTGCTGTTTCCATTCATTTTCTACGCAGAGGTTGCACATAATAAAATGAAAATTGCTATACAGATTTATCATAAGAATATCTAGGTCAAGTTCAGTTTTGGGTATGGTGGGACCATTCTAAACAGACATGCCCTTTTGACTTAGAAAAATTCCAATTATTTGGTGGAGGGGGCATAGGTGTTTTAAAAACATCTCTTGTTTTAATTAATATCTGATAAGAATAAACATTTCTTATTTCCTTTTATTAAGAGTTTCTGTGATTCAGTTTATCATGAAGTGAACTGAACTGATGGAAACACATCTTTCTTTCAAGTGTCCCTATCATGGACAGGAGTATGGTTTATGAATCTACACTGTTTATCTACTGTGGCTGGCTTAATTTGGTTACTTGTCCATAAACATGATACCCATAACGCTAACAATATCAAGTCATTAAGGTCAATGTCAGAAAATTGTGTACTTTTAAAATAGTAAAACAACTTCACAATCATTTAAAGGTGCATACTGCATAGACAGATTTGAAGTTGATTTTCAATATCTATGCACCTTAAAGGATTCTCTCTTAATTAGGTCAATGTATTGGGCATTTTCTTAAGTTAGCCAAAATAACAAATTCATTAGTCAAGGAGAAAAGGGGTGTGCTAGAATGATTGTTCCTCATTTAAGGACAAGTTTGAAATTTTTTTTTCCCAAAATATATTTTTTTGACATATGGTCATATGATCAGCAACATTAATTTCCATGGATGTACATTATAACAGTGTTCTTTTTTTTTTAAAACTACTTAAAGCATTATCAACATGGTTTTAGATAACGTTGATAAATAACAAGCCTCTCTCTCTAAACAATGCATGCACATTAAAAACTTTCTCAAGTAATATGTAACTAGTAGAACAATATTGTATTGAACCCCAGCCCTGAAATAATGACTGTTTATCTTGTGTGCTCAATATAATTGTAAAAAGCCAAATAAAAACTTGTACAATAAATATACATGTAATTGTTCTTAAATATTTGAATTGATAAAACCATTGAAATTTATAATATGAATATACATGTACTAAATATGCATTGCTTTTGTCAAGTGATATGATGCCATCTTTAAAATACATTGGTTTGCCCTCTCCAGACTTAGGATTTGAAAAAAAAATGGGCTGATAATAATTCAGCTAGGTAAAGATCCCCCTCCTCCCAAATTTTGATATATACAGAATGATTTTCTTTAAAAACTGTACACCAAAGTTTTTTTAGTCAAACAATTTTTTGCCAGTTGATTGGGGAAGAACAATTTTTTAAAGATGGCCATTATGTCACACTGTTTCTTTTCAGTTTAAAAACAGAGAATTGTTGAAACACTGTCTCTTTTTTTTGTGATTTATCTGCTAAAATGAAAATTTTTGCTTGTTGATTTCCCTCCCAAAAATTTTTGCCCATTTTATTTACCCAAACACAAATTTATATACAGATGATGTTGTTTCCTTTTAATTTCAAATTCAAATATTTTCCACTTGCAATGAGGGCAAAATTTAAAAAGGCCAAAATTTTCCAGTATATATAGGATTCATTTTGTCAGAATCAATACTAGTAGCTACAGTACATGTTTTAAATCAGGCAGAGCTTTGGAAAAATTAACTTCAAGTGAAACTTGAGGCTTCACACTCATTATCCAGACACTGTCAAGATGTTTGAATTTCTATCATATAAATTGATGATATGTTTTTTTTTTGTTCAGCTTTTTTCCCTCCATTTTATGCATGTATATCAGTTCTTATTTTCTCATCAATAAAAAAGATGAAAGGAAGAAATATGTTTCTTTCTTAGGACCCTTTTCATGAGCTTCTTGATGCATTAAACATTATTGTAAAACATATATTTGTCACTTAGCAGGTGGCAGAAAATTGTATATTAAATTGATATAACATACAACTAGATCTTCTTTTATTCTTTGCTTAATGACTACATCTATTTCCATGATTAAACATTTGATGCAGCATCCACTTGCATTTAAGTCAAAATATATGAGATATAAATAATATATAGGGTTAAAAAGTTCTGTGGGAAATGAACTTGGTTGGTCATATAATCAAATCCTCTGAAGCTTAAAGGGCATTCTTGTAGGTTTGATCACATACCAAGTTTGCTTTCCATAAAGCTTCTTAATTTTTCTGTTATTGCTTACATTTACATGCAATAATTCAACAGAATTGCAGTGACACAGAAGTTACTAGGTTTTAAATGTTATGTAGCCCCAATGTTTGAATGTTAAATTATACAACAGATTATATCTATTTTACATTTTCATACTTTTTCAAATATGATTTCTTAATATTAATAAAAAAATGGAGATTTTTTTTTTTTATAATAGATCTAACTTGTAATACTTTATTTCATATAGTTTAAGGTAATGAAGTACAGTATAGTAAACACACAATTTTCTCCCCATAACAAAGTGTTGCAAAAAATACTTCTAGGTCTGTTATAAGACAGATAAATAAATCATTCTGTCATAGAATAAAACTGCGAAAATTACTCCTTAAGTGTTGAAATGAATGTTTACAATGTTTTCTATCTAAAATCAACTAACTTTGACATCTCAATTGCTCAGCTATTACGTCATGTAGCCGATGACACTGTGAAAATATCACAAAAATCTTTCTATATCTGAAATAAATTTAATATCCAACAACAAATCATTGAAAATCCTCTATGTTTCCCTTTACATCTTGAAAACAAGTCATTGAAACAGTGGTCTCAGTCAATTGAAATATTTAAAATCAGTTTTATTCATTTTTTTTCTTTTGGAAAGAATGAGACTTAAGAGAATTAAAAATTAATAAATAATTTATAACTTTTATGATTTCTAAACTTCAATCAAATGTATATGAAAAAACATATACTGACACGCAAAAGAAAAGCAACACCCTACTTTAGGGGGAAATAATTGTGTAAAGTAAAGAATTTTGTATCTTAAAATTATGAATATATTCACCTTTGGAAAACATTGGTAATTTAACGGTTGAACGATTTCCATACCATAACCGGAAGTCAAGTTTGAGTCTGCTTAACAGAAATCAAAAATTGAATGTTTAACAAATCATTTGGCAATATTATGGAGTTTTAAGGGTTTTTTACTGTTTATCATAAGTAATCAGCAATATTTCAAAAAATAAACTCTCCTTTCGTTTCCCGTAACGATGCTAAGGCTACTTGAAAATGGGTTATGTACGCATATCCATTGCTCTTGCTGGAAAATTTCAATGTAAAGGTGATGGAGAGTTGCTGATGCAAAATTTCACTACATTACGCCTCAACAGGGTCTTACGTACCATATGCATTAAGGAAAGTCCTTGTACTGGAAGTCCAAGCATGGCTACATGGCTAGAAAAGTCGACCTAATTATCTGAAAAACGGGCATTGAAAAATGCCAAAGAATTATTCCTTTGCTCAGATCTCGACATTAATGAACCTAATGTATCTAGAAATTAAGCTGCAATTGATTTTTAGTGAAGTCTTGCATGTTTATTTAACATTTTTATCAAATCTCTGATGATCTGAAAAGTGAGTTTAGCCTTACTTTATTCTCTTTTGAAAACATAAGGTAGAAAAATCAAACATTTGTAGATAACTGCTTGCTGCGTTTCTTTTGCGTGTCAGTATACATTTAAGAAATCTCAATTCTTGTTTTAAAAGTCTTTCCAACATATTGGTTTTTATATTCTTTCAATATTTACTGTAGAATCAACATTGTTCCTGGGGAACCAATTTTTGTAGGTCACCCTTACCCACAAATTTACTTCCCCTGGAACGTTTATTTTGTTAACATATTGATTCATTAAATAATCATATTTATGAGTAACTAACCCACAAAATTTTGTCAAGCATGCATGATACAGTTTACTATACTGGCAAAAAATTACATCTCTGTCTACAAAATACTTTTTCCCTTTATAAGATCTGCAGAGTTACCTCCCATGGCCAGAGTCCAGATATTGAAGCAGCAATGTCTGATGTTGTCTTCTTCTCCACAATTCCATGAACCACTTTTTGGATGTAATTTCTCAGAGTTAGTGCTGTTTCCAGCTCTTCTGTTAAGTTCACTTTTTGTAATGCAAGTTCAACTCTAGCACTGAAAATGAAAAGCAGATAAATTTTGTCTTATATTAAACAATTTTTACCGTTTTTTTTTTGACTAAACTTCTGTATAATCCTGGTGCAAGTTGGTTTAATAATTTTATTAACATTTATTGAATAGTTGTAACGAAAATTTTTGAATTAATTCCCAAGTTATCTGAAATATGGACCGAAATCTATTCTCTCTGACCAGATATTATTATCCATGCAGTTTTCATGATAAATCAAACTATTCTCAGTTTTTAAATAACTTTATATACTCTGTGGGTTCTGTTCTGTTGGTAGTGTAGACAATATTTCTTGGAGAACCCATGGAATCATTGAAGATAACATGGACAGGTTCACTCAGCTCTGTCAGCCAGGTCTGGGGTACCTCTGTCTCATCCGTGGTCTCCACCTGTAAACACACTCCTCCCTACAAAGACACAAACTCAACCTGTAAACACACTCCTCCCTACAAAGACATCAACTCAACCTGTAAACACACTCCTTCCTACAAAGACATCAACTCAACCTGTAAACACACTATCCATACAAAGACATCAACTCAACCTGTAAACACACTCCTCCCTAAAAAGACATCAACTCAACTTGTAAACACACTCCTTCCTGCAAAGACACAATCTCAACCTGTAAACATACTCCTCCCTACAAAGACACAAACTCAACCTGTAATCATACTCCTCCCTACAAAGACACAATCTCAACCTGTAAACATACTCCTCCCTACAAAGACACAATCTCAACCTGTAAACATACTATCCATACAAAGACACAATCTCAACCTGTAAACATACTCCTCCCTACAAAGACATCAACTCAACCTGTAAACACACTATCCATACAAAGACATCAACTCAACCTGTAAACACACTCCTCCCTACAAAGACATAAACTTAACCTGTAAACACCCCTCCCTACAAAAGACATAAACTCAACCTGTAAACACACTCCTCCCTACAAAGACACAAACTCAACCTTTAAACACACCCCTCCCTACAAAGACAAACTCAACCAGTAAACAAACCCCTCTCTACTAACTAACACACTCAAACCTGTATATTCTTCCCTACAAAGACATAAACTCAACCTGTAAACACACTCAATTTTCAAAAATGTATATAGTTTGAATTGGTTACAAATTTATTTTCCCTCTTTAACAATGATTTGTGAATAATTTTTCAAATAACAAGAAGTGCATACTGTGCAGTTTTTGTTGGAATGAAGATCGGCCCTTGCTTTGGAGTACTTTTTCATTCTCTTCTGAGCAGTCTGGAGAATTTGTTTCCCAATCATTTTCTTTTCTTCCACTGTAAAGCCTTTTGTTTTATTTTTACCACAAGCCAGCTTAAACTGCAACACTTTTCTAAAAATAAAAAAAAAAATATTAGGGACACATGTCTTTTAATAATTAAACTCCTCAACATGAAACTAACTGAATGAGATTTTGTTTTAACTTGTTTCTGTATATAGATATCAGTACTCACTGGTCCTGAACACACTTCTCTGAGCAGAGAGGGAGGTTCTTGTAATGGCCGCCACTACACCAGTTACATCCCTTTGTTGCCTGACATTCTGCTAATCCAGAACTAAAAATAATCATGTAAGGGAGAATCTATAAGAAAAGACTTGTGTACATATTGCTAGTAAAGGAGAAATAACTTGTGATGTGGCTATCTAATCCTTATAAATTGCTTGAAATAAATTTTAACTCTGGAAAGACAAGTTAAATAAAACTGTGTACATGTAACTCTTCATCACTCATTCAGATAGATATGACTTACATGGCTGTACAAACAGGTTTACATGGCCGTACATTCGTCGATTTATTTTCTTTGTCTGAAGACTGCATCTGCCAGTGTTTGTGGGGTCCTAAAACACACAAAAATCAAACAAGCAAAACAATTAATTATAAACAGCTTTCTTCTTTATATTCCAAATTAAAATTATTATAATTCAGGTCAACATACCAGGGCAGGGTTTGTAGCCATCCGTTTTGTTAATTTGGTGGGTACATCTATCCATGTAATTACTGAAACATGTGCAGGGACACTGAAACAATCAACAAGAAAGGAATACATTTCTACAAGAAAGGAATACATTTCTACAAGTATATACATGTACAGTCAAATCATGATACAGAGGACAAGGCAGGACTTAGAAAATAATGAGATGGGACAGTGTGCTTTACAAGAAAATAATGAGATGGGACAGTGTGCTTTACAACTAATAGATCGAGATATCGATAAATCGTGATATTTGTGAGGACGATACCCATATCAATACATATGAAGAAATATCGAAATTTCGCCCCAAAAAATCTTACTTCTGTTTTCTTTGTTTATTCAACATTTGGGGTTTAATATATAAAATAAATAAGCTACTGGGTAAATATAAATATAGATATGAAATAAATAATAATTAACACACCTGAGTAAAATATTTTTGTTTTACGTCAACATATAAACGACTATTTTGAATAAATTATTCTTATTTGCAAAGAAATTTTGCTTATTTCAATGCAAAAAAAGATTTTATAAGCAATTAAACATATAATTATACATATCGTATCGTGGCTCAAATATCGTGATACGTATCGATATGGAAAAAAGCTGTATCATCCCAGCCCTACAAACTAACTACTATAATGGTTAAGAGAAGGACAACTATTACTTTTAAATACCCTTGATATTTAGTGAGATACTTTACCAAACACCCTTCTTTGGATTGAAAAGTATTTATAGGTTTTGCATGTCTGTCATAAAATAGCAAAGAAATATATTCCATCAAGAGAGAGAAAACAACACCTTCTCTCCAAGTAACAGATAAGAGAAAGCTATCAATGTAACCAAGTTTTTCTTTTGTGTGAATAGTACCTAAGATTTGAACATGAACTTACTACACTTTCTATTTTTATTATCATTATTGTCATATATTTTTTTTCCAAAGTACTGTTGTAATTAAAATCATTTACATGTAACACTATAAATTTACATATTGTAAGAACTCTGAATCTTTAGTGTACGTCTTAACATATTTTGTATTTATCATGTACATGTATAACTTTACACCTTCAATTGTTATTTTGGCATTTAATCACTAATTTAATTAATGTATACTTTAAACCAACTTTTATTCGCGTGCGAGAATTTTTCGCGAAGTTCGAGAGAGCCTTGTCATCGCGAATATTTCTCGCCGCGAACCGGTCCTTATAGTATACTGTAAAATCACATATTTTCGTGGGGTCAAATTTTCGTGGTTTGAGGAAAAAATGTTGGTTCGTGGGGATTTGATTTCGTGGATGAAGAACTTTTTAGTAGTTGTGCATATGAAAAGATACATATCGTGGTGGACATAAATTCGTGGGTCTCTTCATACCACGAAAACAACGAAAATTAAACCCCCACGAAAATTAGTGATTTCACAGTATTTGTCTATTAAAAATAAATGCAAAATGGCTGGATCGCGAAAATTAATCGTTGCAAACTGGTTTATCCCTGGTAAATCGCGAAATAAAGTCGTCGCGAATAAAAATTGGTTTACAGTATATTACAGGGAAAGGTTTTTCTAAGTTGCAAGAACTTGTAACCAATCCCCTTGTATAAACTATACAATAAAATATGTTCAAAACACTTTCTATTTTGAAAATTGCAGGAGGTGACATCAAACAATATCAATGTATTCTATGGAAATAGTTTTAAGACACAAAATTAACCATGTTCAATAACCAGCATCTTTCCACTTTGGATGGCTAAAAACTTAAATTTTTGTTTTATCTACAATTGATCTACAAATTAAAAAATGTTGTGGACTTTCAAGAGATTGGAGTAAGTGGTGCAAGGAACAGCTATATATATTCTCTATTCAAAGTTGCGGACCTCAAGATGTGGAAATGATTAATTCTAAGAGCAAATTATGTACCATTTCTGCAGTAGCTAAAAACTTTCCAACTATAAGCAATTATGTGGATTTATAGAGGACATCTGGTCAAATCTCTATGGGGGTTAATTAAGAGTTGAATGCAAGCCAAGAACACAATTTTTCGTACCTGACAAATGTTTTTCTGAAGATGATCACAAACAGAGCATTTCTCTGTACAAGAGCAAGCTGCCTACAAAAGTACAAGTATAGAAAGATTTTTCTTGTAAAAAAAAAAAAGGAAACACACGTAAATTCAATACATAAAAAGGTATTTTAAATATAAACTTAACTTTCAAAATTATGTCAAAGACACATATTTTGCAAAGAAAATTGCTACCAAACAAAATTAAAGGAAGAATGAACAAGACAGTAATAAACCTTCCAGTTTCTTTCAAGTTTACTTGAATTTGTTTACCTGTGTGGTATGACAGGTGGACATTGGTCTGTAGATGACAACAAACAGGTTAGATCTATTGATAGGGATTAGCTGGAAGTCAAGGCACGGATCAGGAGAACCTGGATCCACCACTGATCCAGAGGTGTCCAGAGAATAACTCAGCTGGGAGTGTCCAGACAGAATATCACTGCACCAGTCTATCTAAAGGAGAAAGTGTAAATAAAGAGTCAGAATATTGAAAAATTTGTCAAGTCTTATATTCAAAATAAACCAATTTTTTTTTTTATTAAATCAGGGGTAGACAAATAGAATTTTTCAGTACTTGCCCTCGAACAGGTTACCATCATAAAACTACTTGTCCTACCAAAAAATATGCTTGTCCCATCTTTTTTTTTAATTACACAGAATTGAAGCATTGATATTAAATTATTTCTTGAGTGATGAACCTAAACACTATTCTAGATCTAAAATCACGAAATTCTTCCACAGATAAATTTAGGGGAAAATATTTCTAAGGAGTATTCTTTCTCAAAATTCTGCAATAAGAATAAAGATACATCTTTATTAAAATTAATGTTGTATTTATTTAATCATATTTAAGGTGAAGATAGCAGACAGTGATCAATCTCTTAAAACCTACAAACAACAGGAATCTGTGAACAGAACACTACTGCATGGCGATTAAGAGATCAACATCATGGCAGTGATTGCCAGGGAACATCAATCAACAACAATTTTAATACCACTAGCATCTGTATTCACAGTATGAATTTAATTGTCTAAATTCCCATACAATGTTCTTGACAACATCATAACTCCATGCGTTACGACATCTGCATTTTTTAACAACACGTTAAAGGGTGAACTCTAGAGGAGTTCCGACTATTTGATGTACGTATCATCTTATGTACAGCTGATGCAGTGGTCAACAGCGTTGAGAACAGGTGCTTTGCTGTGATTCATGATACTTTAAAAGCAATAACACAAAAGATATTTTTGAGTACTGTACTTGATTTTTTTGTTAATTGGAAAAGCACTTGTTATCAATTACTTGCCTGCCAACCAAAAGGGGTTGTCCCGGGCGTCAGGCAATGCTATTTGTCTAGCCCTGATTAAAGTAAACTTACACCCGATTTTGTCTACTTCGAATTTTTCGAATTAAAATTCTCTCACAGTATACAGAATTTTTTTTACATTGATATTAAATTTACTGAATCATTAGAAAATATGTATCTTGAAATAAGACAAAATTACCATTAAGTAAATTGGCAAGAAGAGTTAGAAAGCAATTCTACACTTACAGTTGAATCATTTACATATTACTGCACATTTTTAGGTCAGTATGTTTTATTTTTAAATGATTTCTCTAAATTCATTCCACATACATGTATTCCAAAAGTCACAAAATTCACAATGCTGCAAATGTTCTACTCAATAAAATAGTTAACCTGCACAATGATGTATGAATACATGTACACAAAAAGCAGTGGGTACTTAATTAAGACTTGTACTCACCATCATATGACCTTTCTGTAACAACCAGTTTGCCACCCAGGGTAGTACTTCAGTCATATGGGTGGACATCTGTACTGGTCCAGCATTATCTAGCTTCATCAAGGTGCTCCTAAAAACAGAGGGAAAAGTTCCAGTCAGAGGTCAAAATATCAGTCAGAGATCAAAGTAACCAGAGGTCAAAGTATCAGTCAGAAGTCAAAGTATCAGTCAGAGGTCAAAGTAATCAGTAGTCAAAGTATTATTCAGAAGTCAAAGTATCAGTCAGGGGTCAAAGTATCAGTCAGGGTTTTGCAAAGAATAGTCATACAATTACATGTTACTCTATCTACTTTTAGATCTTACATACCTGCTACAATGTCAAGCCTTTTAAATACTTTATAAAGAAAATTACAAGAGGCCCATGGGCCTTATAGGTCACCTGAGCATTATGCAACAACTTTCCAGTGATTTAATTTGATTTATGTTTTAAGCAAGAGGCTATGGCATTCACAATTTTGAAAGAAGCACCATTTGATCATCATAACAATACACTTACAGTAGCAGTTGCTTAGTTTGTTTACTTAATACCCATAGGCAGGGTGGGGGAACAAAAAATGCATTTCAAGTAATCAGTAATATTCAGCAATAATCAGTAATGCCCCTATCACATATGAACCCCTGACCCTTAGGCCTAGATCCACACATTGCACAATTTTTGAAAAGGCACCCTTGCTTTTCAAAAATATTTGATTAATACCAAGGAGCAGATCTCAAACAATTCATCCAGTTTCAGTATATAAGTACATCCCCCCCTATGGTACCCCTGACCCTGGGGCCTTGAAATTCACAATTCTGGAAGATTAGGGTCCTTGCTCATCATAACTACATAGGTAGTTCATCTGCTTAATACCCAAGAGCAGTGAAGAAAATTTTCGAAGATTTAATGTATTTTCACTATATAATCAATAGAGCCCCACCTTATCACTAGAACCCCTGACCCTAGGGCCATAAAATCAAAATTTTGGAAGAGGTATTCTTGCTCATCATAACTATGTACTTAGTTTATTTAATTCCTAGGAGCAGAAAAGAAATTTTTTCAAAGAATTCATGTATTTCCATTATATAATCAATAGAGCCCCACCCTAACACTAGAACCCCTGACCCTGGGGCCATAAATTTCACATTTTTGGTAGAGGCACTCTTACACATCATAACTATGCACTTAGTTAGTTTATTT
Organism: Saccostrea glomerata; assembly: GCA_003671525.1. Taxonomy (NCBI): domain Eukaryota; kingdom Metazoa; phylum Mollusca; class Bivalvia; order Ostreida; family Ostreidae; genus Saccostrea; species Saccostrea glomerata. The sequence continues at coordinate 328,056 of PRKT01000444.1, read as the reverse complement.
AATACTTAGGAGCAGAGAAGAAGATTTTCAAAGAATTCATGAATTTTCACTATATAATCTATAGAGCCCCACCCTAACACTAGAACCCCTGACCCTGAGGCCATAAAATTCATAATTTTGGTAGAGGCACTCTTGCTCATCATAACTATGCACTTAGTTTGTTTATTTAATACCCAGGAGCAGAGAAGATTTTCAAAGAAATAATGCATTTTCACTATATACTTATTTTGCCCCACCCTAGCACTAGAACCCCTAACCCCGGGGTCATGAATTTCACAATTTTGGTAGAGGCACTCTTGCTCATCATAACTAAGCACTTAGTTAGTTTATTTAATACTCAGGAGCAGAGAAAAAGATTTTCAAAGAATTCATGAATTTTCACTATATAATCTATAGAGCCCCGCCCTAACACTAGAAACCCTGACCCTGGGGCCATAAAATTCACAATTATGGTAGAGGCACTCTTGCTCATCATAACTATGCACTCAGTTAGTTTATTTAATACCCAGGAGCAGAGAAGAAGATTTTCAAAGAAATAATGCATTTTCACTATATACTTATTTAACCCCACCCTAACACTAGAACCCCTGACCCCGGGGCCATAAATTTCACAATTTTGGTAGAGGCACTCTTGCTCTTCATAACTAAGCACTTAGTTAGTTTATTTGATACTCAGGAGCAGAGAAGATGATTTTCAAAGAATTCATGAATTTTCACTATATAATCTATAGAGCCCCGCCCTAACACTAGAACCCCTGACCCTGGGGCCATAAAATTCACAATTTTGGTAGAGGCACTCTTGCTCATCATAACTATGCACTTAGTTAGTTTATTTAATACCCAGGAGCAGAGAAGAAGATTTTCAAAGAAATAATGCATTTTCACTATATACTTATTTTGCCCCACCCTAGCACTAGAACCCCTGACCCTGGGGCCATAAATTTCACAATTTTGGTAGAGGACTCAATGCTGATTACAATCATGCAAACAGTTTAACTGCTTGATGTCCAGGAGTAAAGAAGAAGATTTTTAAAGATTGCATTAATTTTGGTGGTTTTTGCCCCACCCCCCAGGCCCCAGGGGGGCAGGGACCATGAAATTCACAATTTTTGTTCCCCTTCACCCATAGATGCTTTGTGCCAAATTTGGTTGAAATTGGTTCAGTGGTTGCAGAGAAGAAGCTGAAAATGTTCAAATGTTAACGGACGACGCACGACGACGGACGAAAACAGATAGCAATAGGTCACCTGAGTTTACTCAGGTGACCTAAAAACATATCATTAACTTTTCTATCAAAATCCCTCTGTATAAAACAGCAATTTTTCTGAGAATTTATTAAGTTTTCAAACTTCACGACTGTTTAATGCCAACCCTTCATCATCCATGATTATCCAAGCTGAATTATGGCTAATGTTTCTGAAGACTGCATTGTACAGAAAAGTCATCAGATGCTGTACTGTGATGTCTGCTGCAACCACTCCATGCACCAATTTACTGAAACAGACCAGGACATAATTAATCCTAAGTCAAACCCACTTCCACTGTTAAGAAGAGTTTAACAAGATATTAAATTTCCACTCAATATGAAAAGTTACAGAGATGAATAATAATTAAAACTTTAAGATATGTTTGTGAGTGAAGCAGACTCAATTTCTTTTACATTTATCTATCTTCTGGAAGTTTAATGAGGTTACAAAAGTCAAATGTATGATAATTGTAAAATGTGCCTTTTAGATGAATGTTATAATTTGAATACTGCATTTTAATTAATCTCTGCATGTATTCAGATTGTCAGATTTGATATCAGCAGCTTTATAACTTATTCAGAAGTAAAAATAGAAACCATGAAATTGAACAGCATTAAGAAAATATAACTTTTACATAGCAATTCAAAGTTGCATGCATGTCTCTTTATATCAAATATAATATGCAAAGATAAAATAAATACAAGATCTTTAGCACTGAATTCCTGGAGATTTTTAGCAAGGGAATGATAAGTTTACACTAACAATACCTGGTTTGGTGAAATGCTTTAGCCAGGGTGACGATTGATATGTTCTGGTCGGGGTGAGCAGTAAACATGTACTTGTGGGACTGACCAATGGCGGCCGTGTACCAGCGATCCTCACGGGGGTCATACAGGATATCAGGTACCAGGGTCCCCGGGAACACCTTAAACACACCGTTCTCTGTCCCCATGTACCTGTCAACAGAATCAACACTTGTCAAACCCTCAACATAGCCCAAAAATAATTGCATACTTGATCCCCATGTACCTGTCAACAGAATCAACACTTGTCAAACCCTCAACATAGCCCAAAAATAATTGCATACTAAAGCACTTAGAGTAGTTCAAATCTCTCAGTTCTTATGAAAAAAGAATAAAATTCTGTTTTTGTTATTTTTACAATGATTTTTTTAAAATTATTTTATAGTTTGTAACTTTTTGTAAATATTATAAAGAATGTCATCAGCCTCTTACCAACTTGTCAGAATAATTTGAAAACAATGTTAATAAACACAACTTTTAACCAAGATGAGAATCAAAGGATCAGATTCCTCTGCATTGATCGAATGTTAACTCTATGAATAACCTCTCTGTAGTTTACCTTATCCATGTTTCATTTCAATTTAAACCTCAATTTTACCAAAGTCCAAGTTACATTAACTGTTTCAAAAAGGAGCAGGTGCCTCATATACCTCTTGTGTACATTAATTTTTTTAATACCTCCATATAGCATCAGTTGGTATCTTCCAGTGTTGATCAATTTTGTTCATCAACAAAACGTCACCAGCAACAGATTCTGTCACTCCTGAAAAACAGTAAATCAAGGATGAGACAATATGGACTAACACTTAAACACTGTTGTAACTTGTATAGTTGTTATATGGGCTGTATGGGCCATGGGTATTTGACCTGGGTTGCTCTGTGGCTAGAACACCTGTCATACAAGGTGCAGTGAGTCCCATTATCAGTTCAGTAATATTTTATTCACTTCTCCTTTCCCACCACAGAACTATAGGATATCCTGTGTTTTTTTCATGCAATCAATAAATGCTTATCATTTACTTTTTCTTTAATTTCTTTAACCAAAACAAAACATATAGTCAATAAGAAATTTAAAATCAATGCTCTGAAAAATTACATTTCTGTGAACCTTCACATATCTGTACTGAGTTATCAATTATATTAAAATAATATTCATTTAAAGTTGTTTCCTCCTGAATAATGGTACTGGATATTTCTATAACCTGCATGTTGAGAGAATCCTGTTGTGTTTTTGAAGGTACTGTGGGCATCTGAGTAGCTCTTGTTTTGTTCATACATGAGACTCTTCTCCAGGTCCCAGAAGGAGCCAGGGGCAAACTGGAAGTTAACAAATACTATATTTATTAAATAACTGTAAACAACTACATGTGTACATTGTAAAGACTTGATCTGTTTGAGCATTTTTATGACATCTTTCTGAAAATAGTACATTACTTCATTTACCGTGTTTCTGGGCTTTAAACATGTTAAAACCTCTCCAAATAGATTTCAAAATATACTGTTTGTGTACATAAAATAGCGGGCATCATATTTTAGCGGATTTGGAGCAGACGAGGATGCATCAATTCATGAATACCACTAAGAATAATGGATATTATAAATGGAATATACGTCTTGAACATATGTAGCGCTAATTAATGATTACGCCAACAATACCATATCTATTGATTGTGCTAAATTTTGAATACGCCTAATTATGTACACATACAGTATATAACTAGCAGACTTACCACAGTACATCCTGATTGAAAATTTTAACTGGACTGACCAGTGATTTATGGTTATCCCTAATACTGAAGCTCTGGCTGGGATGACTGGTGGTTTATTGTATGATTAGCTGAATGACCTCTGGTCCTACCTTTGGCTGAGATGACCTTTGGTCCTACCTTTGGCTGAGATGACCTTTGGTCCTACCTTGATCGTGGCATTGGCTGGGATGACCAGGGCCTGGTTGCGCTCACACACCCCATTATGATCCACCACTGAGGTGTTGATAAAACCCTGTCTGTGGTACAGAAAGTCTGGGAAACTCTTGGAATCTGCATTCTACAAACAAATATGTGTATAAGCAAAATGTTTTAAACTAAATGTAATTTTTCTTTTGTATGCAATTTAAGACCATATAATCCCTTTTCTTTATATTCATTGAAAACAAAATCATTTTTTCGTGAACTTGTTTAACATGGTAACATTTAATATGCTTGATGGAATGTGTCATTTCCAAGTTTAAACTTATTTAATTCTATTAAACCATATAGCTAATCTTGTACATGTATATAGCAAAAAGGATGATGGAAGTTCGTAGTGGTTCAGTTTCAAAATGTTTTATGGTAATTAGTAAATTACTAGAGAATTGCTTACTGAATATATAGTCATTCCCAGAATATCTATAAATTAAGCACAAACTAAACAATAGCTGTGTGAGAACTCTCATTTTTACCCCTTTTTTCTAAATGTCTATCAATTGTCACTAAAAATATTTACGTAACTTAAAGCAGAATAAGACTATCGAATGATTTTCTCCGGAGGTGAAAAAACCCTCAAATTAATTAAGTCGCTGAGTCTGCTGGGATTTGAGAACAAATTTATCTGTACATCAGCTGGAGTGAGATGACTAATTGTCAGTAGGATATTGTACCAGGAAGGGAGATTTCACCTGCAGTGTTTTCTGTCTCGTATCGTCTTGGAATATCACTAGGACTACGGTGAAGTTACCGCTGAATCCAGACAGAGGCTTGTAATAACATACTGCTGTCTTCACTACCTGCTGCACAGACTTCTGAAGGAATAACAAATAAATCACAATGAAGATTGATGCAAAGCCTCAAATCAGCTGGAAACCAAATAAAGCATTTTTTTTTTTAAAGTATGTTCACAAGGATAGAACAAGATTGTCAAAGCTTAAAGAGTAAACAAAAGGTTTTTGTTCACATTGAATACACATGTGTAATATAAAAGACAAAGTCCTTGCACCCACCTATCAAACATAAGGCCAAGGTTATAGTTTTTCAAAAGTAGGTCAAACAAAAAGACATTTTCTTCCTATATATAACTTCATAATAATTCGAATTTGATTCCCCATTGTTTCCGTCCCTATCCAAAGGGCCATGATTTGAATAATTTAAATCTTCAATACATGAGGATGCTTACATATTAATATTACTTAACAAAGCTTTTCTGTTCTTGGGATTTTTCCCTTTAATCATCTTTATTTTTCTACATTACCCGAAAATGCTTCCATATAAATACTACTATCACTAATCATGGCTTTGCTAATAAAGACCCAATTTTTTTTAACCAATTTTTTTACGGTTACCTGAGGAGGGGGAGTGGTCGAAGTAACAGTGGTGTTATTTACCTGGATACCCCCAATACCCAAGATGTCAAAAATCTGTCTATACGTAGCATTACTCAGGAAGTCTGTGTTTGGTAATCAGGGTCAACATTACATGTTTTGCATCTGGTTTTGAGTGAAACTAAGTAAAATTATTTTTTTTACTATGAAATTTATTCGTAAACTAAACGCATTTATCGTAATCATGGTAATGTTTTGAAGGAAAAAAATAATAATAAGATACATGTATTTCGTTTTAGAAAATGTTTTCCTTACATAAAAGAAACAAGAGGCCCATGGGCCACATCACTCACCTGAGAAGCTTCGACCATTCTGTTCTTTACCAGATTTCCCCTTTGTTATACATATTGTGACCCCACCCTACCCCACTGATATAATTTAGACAATTTGAAATGTACACTACCACAGGATGCTTTGATTCCCCATGGTGGCCCCGCCCTACCCCAGGGAGTCATGATCAATCAATTTAGAATCTACACTACCCCAGGATGCTTCCACACGAGTTTCAGCTTTTCTGGCTCAGTGGTTCTTGAGAAGAAGATTTTCAAAGATTTTCCTATATATTTCTATGTAAAACTTTGATTCCCCATTGTGGCCCGGCCCTACCCCTGGGGGTCATGATTTGTACAATTTAGAATCTACACTACCCCAAGATGCTTCCACATAAGTTTCAGCTTTTCTGGCCCAATGGTTCTTGAGAAGAAGATTTTCAAAGATTTTCCCTGAATATTTCTATGTAAAACTTTGATTCCCCATTGTGACCCCGCCCTTCCCCCAGGGGTCATGATTTGAACAATTTGGAGTCTACACTACTCCAGGATGCTTCCACATAGGTTTCAGCTCTTCTGGCCCAGTGGTTCTTGAGGAGAAGTTTTTCAAAGATTTTTTCCCATATATTTCTATGTAAATCTTTGATTCCCCATTGTGGCCCCGCCCTATCCCCGGGGGTCATGATTTGTACAATTTAGAATCTTCACTACCCCAGGATGCTTCCACATAATTTTCAGCTTTTCTGGTCCAGTGGTTCTTGAGAAGAAGATTTTTTAAAGTGACCACACCCTATTTTTGTCTTTTCTTGATTATCTCCCCTTGTGAGGGGACTTGGCCCTTTATTTTAACAATTTAAATTTCCCTTCACCCAATGATGTTTTGTGCCAAGTTTGGTCAAAATTGGCCCAGTGGTTCTTGAGAAGAAGTCGAAAATGTTAAAAGTTTACAGACGGACAGATAGACGGACGGACGACGGACAAAATGTGATCAGAAAAGCTCACTTGAGCCTTCGGCTAAGGTGAGCTAAAAACACGAGTAAAAACTATAAATCAATAATATTTATCTTTATTATCTTCAATAAAGGAAATCACTTGATTAAAATAATCTGAATATTGAAATAAAAAAACTATTAATCTACCAATCTGTCGTGCATGTGAACATGCATTTACCGCCATCGGAATGTTTTATTTTTTCTGGCCAACAATGTTGCCCAAAATATTCCATATTTTTTGTTCCTCATGTGTTAACAAAATGTTATTGTAAGAAAGATTTTTTTTCACAATCAATCACTTTTAATATCTTCACATTTTCATTACAAAAATATACAGATGCTAGAGGAAATTCGAGCATTAATTCTGACATCAATTTCTGTACAATATCATGCGGATTGTAGCCATAGTACAAAATAAAACATCTTTTAAATATGTTGCTATGCCGTTTATTAGTGCTGAATATTTTTCTTATATATATCCCATTTCTAAAAATCAATTTAAATCGTCGGACTTAGAATAACGGCAAATAGAGCCGGTTTCTGTGGACGCGGGCTTTTTTCTTCAGATAACTTGGACGATATAACACTTACAAGTAACAAACAGCAGTGAAGATAGAAAAGAAATGTTTTATTATGTCAATGTTTTAATAATCTAATTTCAATTATTTTTTAAAATAAAATTCAAACATATTAGAGTTTTCTAACCCGCATGTATACTATGCGGGTACATGAAAACGTTTGACGCTTGCCCAGGTAATTGTTTTCGAAACATGCAAACTCAGATTATCAGGAAGCACAGGTAGCTGACCTGTCAATCAAATCAAAAGCTATTGTTTTTTTAATGATTGATGGGCGGTAAATAATTGATCCTAAATCAGGTAGATTTTTTGGGGCGTTAACATAAAATTGGGTGTTTAAGGAGATTTTTTTTAATATATTTTAATGTAAACCTTAGATCCCCAATTGCGACCACACCCAATGCCTGGGGGTTATGATTTGAACAAACTTGAATCTACACTACATGAAGATGATCCCATATGAGTTTCATCTTTCTTGGCCCAGTTAATTGTTCTTGAGAAGAAGATTTTTAAAGAGTTTTCCCTATATACTCCTATGTAAAACTTTGATCAGCCATTGTGGCCCCACCCTACCCCCGGGGGTCATGATTTGAACAAACTTGAATCTACACTACCTGAGGATGCTCCCACTTGAGTTTCATCTTTCTTGGCCCAGTGGTTCCTGAGAAGAAGATTTTTTAAAAATGCCATTAATTTTTCACTAATTCATAATTATCTCCTCTTGGAAGAGGGTGTGGCCCTTCATTTGAACAAACTTGAATCCCCTTTACCTATATAAGGATACTTTGTAGCAAGTTTAGTAAAAATTGGCCCAGTGGTTCTTGAGAAGAAGATGAAAATGTGAAAAGTTTATGACGAAGATGACGACAACGACCACAACAGACAACGGACAAATTTTGATCAGAAAAGCTCACTTGAGCCTTCGGCTCAGGTGAGCTAAAAAGGACTTGTCAAAATGAATATATGAAAAATATGAAAGTCCAAGCACCAATCATTCAAAAGTCATGGCCAAGATTTATGAAGTGCGTCAAACACTTAGGTCAAGGTTAAACATGTTAATGGATCAAAATTAATGGCAAAATATATGGTTAATTATCAGACATCATTTTTAAAGCAGGCAAAAGCAAAAAATACAAGAAATATATGTAGTACCAAAAGTAAGCGACATACTATATAAATCAAAGGTTTTTACAATGATTGGATCTGTATCTCTCTGCTTGATCTGTCCAAATTTTCTTAAGCAGAGAGCTACATCTCTGCAGCTAACAACAATCAATAAGTTCTTTCTTTTGGGGGTTTTCTATTTCTAAGAGTTGTCTACCTTGATAACCTCTTGACCTTCCATGCCATTGGTGATGTTATAAATAGCAGCAGGTGACAGTCTAGGTTCCAGTTGATCCACTGTGTAGACTTCCAGGTCCTGTCCACCCACTGCCAGCTCAGGGTGGATATACACAACACCTACACACAAATACCCATCTTAACAAAATGTTCACTTGGCAAATAATTCTTTAGAAGAAGGGAAAGCTATATTATATTGTCTTTAAGAAACACATAACATATGAAGTAAAACTTGGTTATGATGAAGAGAAAATCACCCAGAAAATACTTTTAATTTAGCTTCCTAATAACTTAGAATATACTGTAAATTCCTTAATTTTCACAAGTACTTATTATTGTAAAGACCTCTTCATCGTCAAATCGCGGGAATAATAATTCGCGAAAGGAGGGTTTATCAAGAGATTTTGCATTGATTTCAGCACCATAAAAATAAACGTGAGTAACTAGTTTATGTGATAATTAATTCCATAAGTATATTTAGGAATTTACAGTACCTGTTAGGGAGAGAGTCTATAAGATTCCTAAAGGCCTCCGAACAACAGATATCTCCTTATAGCAGAATTTTACTGTATTTTCAATACCTGAACTCCCAACTAAGAAGGCATAGCTGTCTGTACCAAGATGGAAGTGAGCTACTTCATAGAAAGTCAGTTCCAGGTGGACGTCTATAGCTGTGACCCCAAAGAATTCCCCACTGCTGTTCAGTGTTGGCATACTGAGAGTCATCTTCAGACCTACAAAGAGATCCATTATTTTTCAAGCATTCTTATACTTTTAAATTAGAGAACCTGATACTTTCCGTATTTCAGAATACTGTAAACTAACTTTTATTTGCGACGACTTTATTTCACGATTTACAAGGGCAAAACTACATGTACCATAAAGTATGCATATATTATATAAGAATGAAATATTTGGAAATAACGAACAATATACAAGCTCAAAAGTCAAAAGTCCATTCAGCACTACAGATGTGGAATCATGGAGGAGTGAGCATACCCTGACGACAGGTCACACCAGCCGTGTGCTCCTTGTCATGATTGGGATATAACGGGGAAATCCGTCCACAATTCAGTGTGTATATAATGACCAAACAACTAGTATAAAAAATGACAGTCAGCATTTGACTTCATGATAAAATCTTTTTTCTGACAAGGTCATTGTATCGACCATTTAACTTGGGAAGTGATGACTTTAAACTTTCCTGCTGATATACTTTTTTCAGCAACTTGTTTGTCAATAAGTTACCTTGTCTTTAAAATTGTTCATACATAAAGCAAGCTCTTGCGTATCTAATCAAATCAGAGATTATTCAGAACTTTAGTAAAAGACTGTGACAAAAACTATTTAATGAAGTTTTGACCTACATTTCAGGAAACAACAGATTTGCTTCGTAAAATGCATGATGGAAATGGTAAATAAACGAAAATTCTTGACGTTTTCAGAACATGCGGTTTACTCTTTCCAACTGAAATGTGTAAATAATTGTGACAGGACACATCGTAAATTGCAGGCCTCTGACGTATCATATTCATATCTTTTTTTGAGACACTTTGACTACTTTCTCTTCAGCATTCCTGATCCATCTTTCTGTAGACTCATTTAGCTGATACATGCTTATGCCATCAATGGTGGTAAACATTTCCTTCGTCATGTTTCTTTATTCAAAGCATAACGAAAACTTTCCCTGATATAGAAAATAAATTTAGTAGAAAAACGGACGCCACGATCTCGTAAGCAATTTATATAATTTGCATATATGATAACATCTTACTGTAAATATTCAAACTGAATATTTTTCAGTATATTGTGTACACAATCACTGATATAAACGATCTTCGTAAATAGAAGGTCTCCCATATCGGTTGACAAAAATAATAAGCGTAAATGGAAGGTCTATACTGTTGTGTATTTGTTTGACTCTATGTGCTTCATTTGAATGGATGTAGCATTTTAACTCATTCAATATTCATATATTTGAATTAATTGAAGTTTCCAATTTCCGTACTGATTAATTTGAAAATTTGTTTTTACGGGTGCGTATCATTACCGCTACATTTTCAAAATTTTCATTACCGCTACATAGTCATTACCGCTACAAAAAACCTTACATTACTGCTACATAAAAAAGTATACATTACCGCTACATTGCCTCTTTCGTTAGCCAGCCACATATGCGTGTACAGTACAACCTATAAATACATAAGACTCGTTTTCCCTTCTCAACATGGGGAGGTTAAAGAAGGACTTTGAGCAGGATTCTTTTTATTATAAAAATCAATTTTATTTCATAAAACACAAAAAAAAAATTAAAATCAAGCACTGTTCATAGATAAAATTCTAAGTTTTGTCAAATGTTTTTACACTATCGCTAAAGCCTTGAAAGCCATTTGCTTGACATATTGTTGGTTTCTAAATTTATAACCATCGATAAGTAAGCAGGGCATTCCCTCGATTTGTAACAAACTTCTGAATTGTGGTCATAATATTCAGATGACGCTAAATAATTAAATTTCGACTGCAGATTTATTTATATAAATATACTCATTCTGATTAGATAGTAGGGAAATTCTGTTGATTTGAACTCGTATTCCGAACCATACCTGGCTAAATCGATATGTAGCGGTAATGAGTTGTTTTGGACTGATTCAATAGGTAGCGGTAATGAGTTGTTTTTGGCCGGAAAAATGTAGCGGTAATGATCGGTCGAAAATCTGTAGCGGAAATGAGTTGAAATTTTTGGCAATGTAGCGGTTATGTTGACCTCCCTTTTCTACTGAATAAATATAGAGATAATTTGATTTGCAAGTTGCAGACCAATAATATGGTTGTTTTAAAGTACCCATGTCAAATGATCATAGAGCTTTCGAATTTAGCACGGATTTATAACCTTAGTTACTCAAAGTTTTGTTTATAAGAACGAATTAAATATTCAATCAATTTAAAGGTCAAAATATTGATACATTTTAAGATAAAATGCAAGAAAAGACAAATTCTAACTTTGAGAAGGGAAAAGAAAAATATTTTTCTTGTGCTTTGACGAAAACAATATTAACGATACACATTGTCAATTATATCTTTCGCATAAGAAAAAATATACCAGACTAATTTGACACTTTAATTTTTTGATTTTTGGGATTATCGAGTAAAAAGAATTTTGGTGCACATTTTATCTTAAATTATTGGAACGTTTAATGGATCTTCAAGGTGAAAGAAATATACATGTAGTTTGCGACGATTAATTTTCGCGACCACGCCTTTTTTTAATCTGTTGTGAATAGACACAGAGACTTTAAGGACTGGTTCGCGGCGATAAATATTTGCGATGACGAGGCTCTCGCGAACTTCGCGAAAATTTCTCGCACGCGAATAAAAGTTGGTTTACAGTATTATGAGTATTTATCAGTACTGAAAAAACCTTAAGTCTCTGGGAGAATTGTAGCTTTTCTATTGTGTAAGAGAAAAGTTACCATTAAAACTAGCATATTTTAAAGTTTGGACTCCAAGATTTATCTTTGTCACCAGGTTCACAGGTGCGTGAAGATCAGTCAATATATCGGGTCTCAATATCTCAGTTGGTTAGAGCGCTGGCATGGTATGCCAGAGACCTTGAGTTCAAGTTCAGATTGAGACTTGATTTTTCACCACCCATGACATTTGTCAAAACTTGCACTATATGTATCAAACCAAAAAATGGTGAATGGGGAATTTTACAGCATTTTTTAAGCATTTCATAAAATTTTCAGTCATAAGTGAACCTGATCCACTAGACAACACTAGAGTGTTGGGTTTTCAGTCCCACCTGTATTGGGCTCCCTCTGGGGGACACTGTAGGTGACACTGGAACCATTGACCAGCGCCTGGAACTGGGAATAGTACTCCCCCATTATCTTAACCAGCTTCTGGCCATCTGAGTTCTCAATAAAGGTCACATTTCCCACCGGCCCTGCAGGTTTGTCATTGTCTTGTTGCTTTGACAGTTTCTACAAAAAATATTCATCAAAAAATGCAAAATACTCCAAACATACAGAAAAAAATGATTATACATGTGTATCTATATGGCACATTTAAACTTGCATAACTAAAATTCCAAACACAATGACTCTATACAAGTTTATATTGTAGATCACTAAATTAGATCACAATTTATTTTCGTGAGATCGACATTGATTCTTGATAAGTGAGACAAGATTTTCACGAACTGTGGTTATTGCTCTACATAATCCTAAGGAATACTATTATACGCGAGAATTAAATTTTCGTGAGCACACTGTCTCATGTAATTATGCGAAAATAAAGTTCTTGCGAGGAACTAAACGTGATTTACAGTACATATAGCATGGTTCAGAATTCTTTTTTTCACTCATTGTTTACAGAGAATTTCTAGACTTACAGGCCACTTGAGATCCTTTTGAGGTCCAAACCGATTGTTGAGAATGAGGTTGTTCTGATCTGCGAGTTGTATCAAGAAATGTTTTGGAGTGTTTGTGTTTTTGATTTCATCCCCCAGGGCATACACAAAAACATGGACAGAGTGGTTCTAAAGAAAAAAATATAAAATTGACATTAAAAAACACAATGTTTCAAGGCAATGAAATAATAAAGCAAAAAGATCTTGGAAAAATTTTTAATATTATCTTTTTTTTATTGCAACAAACTCTATTTTTTCTATATATACCATGAGGGCCTGTCCTAATGCGAGTTCCTCAAGAACGTCCTCTGGTGAGTCCTCAGGCATACCATCAGTGAGGAACAGGATCATGTCCAGGGAGTCCTCAAACTGCTTCTGTAACAACCAGAAAATGCATGTATAATGTCAGCAGTTTTCATAAATACTGTCCTCAAACTGCTTCTGTAATATTCAGAAAATGCATGTATAATGTCAGCAGTAGTCATGAATACTGTCCTCAAACTGAGTCTGTAACAATCAGAAAATATATTCTCAATGTATTTTATATACCGGTACATAGTGTGTACAATATTTGGCAGAAATTGATATTTGAACAAGTACATGTAGATTTTATTTAGCACATTTCTTAATGTTCTTATTTATGTTCAAGACATTTAGCATTGTACTTGAATTAGCGAAAGTTTCTTTCCACCAAAAGCTCTATAAACAGTATAAAGCAATATGTAATACATTTACAGTTACTGTAAAATTTTAAATTTTTAATTTAATTTAATTTTTAATTTCTTATCTTCAAATAGGTAATATGATGCTTACTAAATGTATTAAAATTCATTAATGCAACTAAGAATGATTTTATGGCACTAGTCCACAAACTTTTTGATAACCCTTCATAAATTACAAATTCTCATCAATTGGGTTGCAGTCGCCGGTGTGTTGCAGTGGTAAGAGCGTCTGCTTTAGTTGAGGACTAAGGAGTAAATCCTTACGTCGCGGGTTTATAATAAACTCTCAGTTACATTGTATGAACCACAATCAAACACCACTATACTAAGTAATGTTGATAACAATTTATGTAGTTTCGATATCAGGAAAATTTCTTTATCCAGTTATAGTGATAAACAGCACAGTTGGAGATAATAAGACTCAGGTATATATTTCATAGTAATCAATGGAGGATATATGTACAGGTATATATGTATATTTTTTTTTTCTTTTTTCAATCTCCTGTTCTGCACTTTGCAGAGATGAATGAATTGTTTAAATATTAATATTTACATTTGCTGATGTCTTTCTTTGTATAACAATGCTAATAAAACTGAAATTCAATTTTCAATGACATGCAGTTGGTCGCATGATCAGACATTCTTGCGTATGTAAAGCAAACTGCACACGCAATTTTGAAAGTTCTGACTGTGACATCACATGACGTCATAGATACTTTACGTTGCATTTCAAAATCAAAGTCTAAAGTAAATAATGCCTTTATTTCTTTGTAACATAAACAAAAACGTAAAATATAAATATAAGAAATAAAATATACCTGTTTCATTGGGGTATAGTAGTTATAAGGGTGTTATAGCAGATTTTATCACGTACCGACTTCATGTCATACCCCAATGAAACTCTAAAAATTGATATCTTATGATGGTTCCTTCAATTATTATTATATCATTCATAAATTTAATGTTCAATATTAATTTTTTTTCCCTTCAGTTCCTTTGCTAACAAGTAGACAGTCCAAGAGAGAGAACTTTTTATGACATTACAGAATACAAGCTATAGGCTACATTGAGAGAGTAGAATCGCATTACACTATGGACAAGGCCACTGTTTTTGCCACCATTCCCACAGGAGTTAGGCCATTATGTAGAATGGCCAGTGTGGAAACAGAAGCTTGGGTTAGCGGTGATAGGGGAGTCATATATCGACTAGGCTTAGATGGGACTATACAAGATACCGTCACCTGCCCGTGTAGATACGGGTTGGAAGACATTTCAGTGACTAGGCAGGGGGAGTTGGTATACAGTGATTTTAACAATAAAACTGTGAACATTGTCAGACAAGGGAGAATTGAGACATTGATTAATGTACCACAGAACTGGCATCCACGAGGACTGTGCTGCACCAGATCCGGGGGTATTCTCCTGAATCTGTGGAACGGACCCCAACACAAAATTATCTGTTACCAGGGAGCTAGGTCAAAACTAGAAATAGAAATTGGCAAAAACGACAAGCCAATCTTTAAATCTGGGTCATCTATGCTCTTTGTGGCAGAGAACAACAATGGAGACATTTGTGTCTGTGATCTTGTATCTAACACAGTAGTTGTTTTAGATGAGACAGGAAGAGTGCGATTTCAGTATGATGGTACGCCAGCAAACAGAGAGAAGAAATTCAAACTTAGACAAATAGCAACAGACTCTTTGAATCAGATCATAGTGGCAGATGTAGGCAATAACTGTCTGCACATTGTAGATCAGAACGGACAATTCTTGAGATGTGTTGATAACTGTGGACTAGAAAATCCTAGTGGATTGAGCGTGGACAGTGAAGGAAGGTTGTGGGTTGGAATGTGTGATTCAGGAGAAATTAAAGTGATCCAATACATGTAAACATTATATATACCGTACAAGCAGAATTTAATTTTGCTATTATTAGAAATATTTCTGAAATAGCTAAAATTGAATATCGTTAACAATTCATTCCATATCAATTGGTATATCTACATGTATCTCTCTTTACATTATAAAATCATTAAAACTACTATTTTGAAAAAAAAAATCTATAGAACCAAATGTTGTGGGTAAATTGCTAAATTTGCATTCTTGCTAAAGTTTCAATTAAAGAAGAGCAGCGGGCAGGGCAATAAGGAATATTGGTATTTAATCTCATTGCAAATATTCAAAAGCTTCTCGAAATATCGCCCCAAGATGAAAGTTGCATTTATGACCTTGGCCTTTGATTTTTTGCTCTCAATAGGGTTCTTCTTTGGGGCACAGGAAGTTCATGTGCTAAATTTTAGTTTTAAAACAGATAGTAATTTATGAATTAACAACCTTGACCAGAACCTTTTGACTTCAAAATCAATAGGCTTCTGTCTTGAGTCATAGGAAACTGCTGTGTAAAATTTTTTATTGCAAAAGCTCAAATGCATCTCAAGATATTGTATGGAAATGAAAATGTTACAGACAGACCAAAATAGAGACAGACAGATAGACAGACTGAAATTCATAATGTCCTTTTTGCAAAAGCGGGAACAAAAATTAGTTTGTCATGTGTTGGATTTTTTTTTGGAAAGGTTTTGAACACTCCGTAGTTAAAAAAATATTTCGATATACAAAGAAAGTGTTAAGGTAATCATGGTCAATGATTGATCTACACGAAAACCAAAACTTATTATATGAAGGCCTTTTTCTCATGACTGACACAAGCTTCTAATGTTTCATAATCCTAAACCAATGAAATCCATTTAGTTAATCTGATTGTTCTCCCATGATCTGCCATTTTCCTGACAGAGCTGTTGTAAAAATTGCTTAGCTTAATCATGGATATAAATCTACTTACTGGAGTTATTTGCTTTGAGTGGCTCAGAAGCTGGAAAGCCTTGGAAAATGCATTCCCATAATATGTGTTACCTAAAAAATAAACTGCAACTTCTCAATAATGCAAAGGCTATACTATATATACAGATTAAAATAACAGTTTAATTTACAATTACTCCCGACAGTTCTGAAAGCTAAGTCATCCATCGTGAAGTGTTTATGAAACAATACCAAGGGGAATTTATGAAATCACTTTAATCTAGTTGGACTTTTTTTTATTGATGTACAACCTTGCTCGTCATTACTTAAAGCAATATGAGTTGCATTTTAAGAATTTTACTTTGCTGATAAAATGTGTTATCTATATGATTAATTTTTATGTATATTAAACCTTTATGTTCAGTAAGACTAAAAGTATCAAAATGTTTCTGAAGAAAGATTTCAGTACAATCAATTATATAGCATTATTAAAGAAATCAATATTGTACAGGACGACAACACAGGGCTCGACATTAACTTTTTTTCCTACTTGTCCATTCGGACAAGTGACCAAGATATTTACTTGTCCGATATCAACTTCACTTGTCCGAAACTTTTTATTGAATATCTTATTCTGTCAACTTGAAAACAATTACTTAGTCTCTAATTAAAAATTAAACATGCTTCGATCAGCCGTGATTTATTAGTGTTGACTTGTTATTGATAAATAAGACAAACACATATAAAACAAAATTTTCTCTAGACTTCTTGTCCTGACAACATAAATAGTCGCAAGTGAATTTGTCATAATTCCAAACCCGCAAACATTGTAAGATCCACGCCATGCAATAGTATGGCTGCAATTAGTGAACATCGATCCCTATCAAGTCTGAACTTACATAGCCAAATATATCGGGATTGAAATTTGGGTTTATGTACTAGCTGCTTCCGTTTTATTCGATAAACTTTTCAATAGTTGTTTTTTATTATTTTTATTACTATTTGAAGACATTTATTACTATTTGAAGACTTCTTTACATAAAAAAATCCCTTGTCCAATCGGACAAGTGCCCAGCGATATTCACTTGTCCGTAATTTTTTTCATTGGTACTGGACAAGCGGACAAGCGTTAATGTCGAGCCCTGCAACAATACAAATTTGCTCCAATCTCAGCTTGGAAAAAAAAAGTTCTTTCATCGCAAATATAAGCAACAGCAGATTATAAATATTCTTTTTCCCTGTTCTTGAAATAGTCAATTACAGTTTTGCAATAAAAATTTCCGACATCAGTTGCAGATCATATTGCTTTAAACAAGTAATGAATTATGCTTTTATCATGTTTACCATGACCGGCATGAGCAATTTTTATCTTTCTATATGTACATGTGCCAAGATAAATGCAATTTGAAAAATGAAGTCATGAAAAAAAAATCCTCCCACCCCAATAATCAAACTCTCTGAAAAAATTTGTAGGTGTTACAAATGTTAAAAATACTAGCATTCATTGACCTGATGGCACAGAACTGTTGATAAGTTCTTGAATGGATTCCATGTTGTCAGTAGTAGCTGGTACCAACATATGAATCCCTTGACTATTCTGTTGGGGGGAACACATGGAAGACACCGCAGAACTGTTGAAAACGACCACACCCATCTGGTAATAAGACAGAGCAATTTGATCAGTATTGAAGATTTTAAAAGTTAAATGATTTCTTTGCTATAAACAGGGACCTATACTATATAGTATATAGGTCCCTGCTATAAATTAAGCTCAAGAATAGTTAATTTATGATGGCGGCGTATTATAATGCCTATGATTTCAACATATATTGAACATTTTGAATCTGGATGTGTAACTAAGTGGTGCAGTACTGTAATTTCCCAGCTGGTATGTAAGACAGCTGGGTGACTGGGTGTCACGTACCTGATCTGTTGTACTGAGTGTTCCCAGTACCGTCATGGCCGCCTCCCTGGCGATGGCGCTCCTGGAGGGTGAAGAACTCCCCATCCCATTAACTGCCACAGACATAGAACCACTGGCGTCCAGAACAATGACCACATTCTTTTTGTAAGGAACCACAGTGTGAACAAACCAATCCCTGGAAAATAAACACGTGTGATAGATGGATAAAGATTTCGATGGTGTTCCTTCCCGACTGCAGCAACTGAACGAATTTCCCGCGTTACGTGTTTTTTATTACTTCAAACGCAGAAGAGTTTTAAGAAGGGAGATCATGCAATATGAGCTGAGGAGTGGCCAATGGGCGGATCAATATTAGGGGGCACAGACAATTATACGTGTAAATTTCCTGAGGGCGAATTAGATTTTTATGAGCCTATATTGTTTTTGTCCTGTCTGTCTGTTTGTCTGTCTGTTGTCAACTTTAACTTCAGCCGCGTAGCATCTTTTTCGAAAGTGGGGGGGGAGGGAAAAAAATATTTATTTTACTTACCTGAAAAAGTTGACAAGAAAAAAAAAAAAAGAAGGAAAGAACGAAAAAAAGAAAAGAAAAAGTTGCCTAAAGTCGAAAATCCTATCCCGTGTACAATTTTCTTGACCTACATTACTACATTTTCCTTATATCACAAAAAGTTGGGGGGGGGGGGGG
>PRKT01000444.1:270117-308010 GCA_003671525.1 Saccostrea glomerata | reverse complement strand
TGGTATGCACACTCCACTAGCTTAATTCTTAGGCACCATGACACTTTAAAAAATTAATATTACTGTTTGTTATATTTACTAAACAACTTACAAGTATATCCTTTTTCATAAAAAAAAAAACGGACCCAAAGGTTGACACAGTTTTGCATGTCGTTAAAAATTCTTATACACGCGAACATATAATTTCTCGGTTGTAGACCATCCATTGATCCGAACAAACTTTTTAAAGGCTGTCTTACAAATTACAGAAAATAAAATTTGAAAAGAAATAAACAATTTACTGAAATCTTGGATCATTCCAAACTTTTCCATCGCACGTGGACTTTTTGGCAGGATACTGAAAATAATTTCCCAAGGAATCTCCATAGTACTGCCACAATAAAAATAGTGATTTTTCCGAGTTTTCCCGGAAGGCATTGCTATGTGTTTTGTCAATGCTGTTCCCAAAAGAAGAATCCGGTTTCATGAAACAAATAGATTTTGACACCAGGCGGTTAAATTGAAGATCTAATTCCAGGTCTGAAGAATCAACTCTGCAGCAGAGGTCTTGGTCTCGGAAAGTCTTATATTCATTGTTATTATACGCTTTCTCGATAAGTTTCTTATTGTCGTACAAGATTTCAACAATTTTCGTTAATCTTTCTTCCAGAATTTGGACCATGTTCTCCAAATGAGTCCATGCCGCAAAATTCAAGAAACTCACAGAGGTGTCGTTGGAATAAATGTGTTCAATGTACGAAAATCCCAAAATGGCATCCCCAAACATTTTGATCCGCCTCTCAAAGATTTCACCCACCTCCGTAGCATAGTCATTTTGAACACAAATAAATAAGTTTGTTAATAACAGTCCTAAAAAAATAGAATGCATTTTACGGATGGATTTTCTTATAATAGTGGTACACTAAGAATCAGATAACTACTGACGAGAATGTGATATTTGTAAAGATTAAGAAAATCACGATTTTCTTCAAGGTTTTTAAACCATTGCCTTCTGAATCTATGCCCAGAGAAGGTTAGATGATAGAAGGATCTAAGCATGAAATAATCGGAAATTATTATTTATAGATATTCAGAAACTTTCAATTGATTTTAATGGATATTATTTTTTTAAAAATAGAAATATGCTGGAATATGTCAAATTCATAAATAATTCACCGATACATTGTTCAGGTCCCCCCGTGGACTGCCCCAGACGAGAATTATACAAACGTCCAAACTTGGTGTTTAAAAATCTGCTGGTTTGATAAAGTGCTATCAATGGTCGTGTTATTGTGGGAGTTTTGGTAAAAGTCATGGATTGCAAACCCACTACCTCCACTATCGCATCCTGGTTCAGACACTGTAAGCCTGAAAGCTTTATTTTATTTTATTTTTCAATTTAATTCCTTTGACTTTGTTTATAAGCTTGTAAGTGTATTTGTAATTTTGATTCCTTTAACTGTGTTTCTAAAAAGGTTGGATGGATAGGTGTGGAATTTCATGGATTTTTAGGAACATTAAACTGACATTACGTTAATTATCAAAATGAAACAAACAATAAATTTTTACTTTAGATTCATTTACCGGTAAATATAATAAACACAATTCATTCTAAAATCGTGGATCCACCCCTGGGATGAACGAGATTAATTTATATAATATTTAAAAGAATCTGACAGTGTGCGTTATAACTTGAATCGAAGGGCACTGACATATATTTACATCCACTGAATATTTTCTTCTCTATTTCTTAAGAAAAGCCATTGCGTTCATCCCTGCATAAACTACATTAGGCATATCGCCTGTACAGAATTATTAAATTATCATTTTAAGTGGGATTAAAAAATATTATTTATTGTGTTAATGATGCAAACGTCTTTGTACGTTTCATTGATGGAACGGCCACTGATCAAGAATTCTGTACAGGCGATATGCCTAATGTAGTTTATGCAGGGATGAACGCAATGGGTTTTCTTAAGAAATAAAGAAGAAAATATTCAGTGGATGTAAATATATGTCAGTGCCCTTCGATTCAAGTTATAACGCACTGTCAGATTCTTTTAAATATTATATAAATTAATCTCGTTTATCCCAGGGGTGGATCCACGACTTTAGAATGAATTGTGTTTATTATATTTACCGGTAAATGAATCTAAAGTAAAAATTTATTGTTTGTTTCATTTTGATAATTAACGTAATGTCAGTTTAATGTTCCTAAAAATCCATGAAATCCCACACCTATCCATCCAACCTTTTTAGAAACACAGTTAAAGGAATCAAAATTACAAATACATTTAAAAGAAAGCCTTCAGTCTTATAAACAAAGTCAAAGGAATTAAATTGAAAAATAAAATAAAATAAAGCTTTCAGGCTTACAGTGTCTGAACCAGGATGCGATAGTGGAGGTAGTGGGTTTGCAATCCATGACTTTTACCAAAACTCCCACAATAACACGACCATTGATAGCACTTTATCAAACCAGCAGATTTTTAAACACCAAGTTTGGACGTTTGTATAATTCTCGTCTGGGGCAGTCCACGGGGGGACCTGAACAATGTATCGGTGAATTATTTATGAATTTGACATATTCCAGCATATTTCTATTTTTAAAAAAATAATATCGATTAAAATCAATTGAAAGTTTCTGAATATCTATAAATAATAATTTCCGATTATTTCATGCTTAGATCCTTCTGTCATCTAACCTTCTCTGGGCATAGATTCAGAAGGCAATGGTTTAAAAACCTTGAAGAAAATCGTGATTTTCTTAATCTTTACAAATATCACATTCTCGTCAGTAGTTATCTGATTCTCCGTGTACCACTATTATAAGAAAATCCATCCGTAAAATGCAATTTATTTTTTTAGGACTGTTATTAACAAACTTATTTATTTGTGTTCAAAATGACTATGCTACGGAGGTGGGTGAAATCTTTGAGAGGCGGATCAAAATGTTTGGGGATGCCATTTTGGGATTTTCGTACATTGAACACATTTATTCCAACGACACCTCTGTGAGTTTCTTGAATTTTGCGGCATGGACTCATTTGGAGAACATGGTCCAAATTCTGGAAGAAAGATTAACGAAAATTGTTGAAATCTTGTACGACAATAAGAAACTTATCGAGAAAGCGTATAATAACAATGAATATAAGACTTTCCGAGACCAAGACCTCTGCTGCAGAGTTGATTCTTCAGACCTGGAATTAGATCTTCAATTTAACCGCCTGGTGTCAAAATCTATTTGTTTCATGAAACCGGATTCTTCTTTTGGGAACAGCATTGACAAAACACATAGCAATGCCTTCCGGGAAAACTCGGAAAAATCACTATTTTTATTGTGGCAGTACTATGGAGATTCCTTGGGAAATTATTTTCAGTATCCTGCCAAAAAGTCCACGTGCGATGGAAAAGTTTGGAATGATCCAAGATTTCAGTAAATTGTTTATTTCTTTTCAAATTTTATTTTCTGTAATTTGTAAGACAGCCTTTATTATATTTATGTCCAACATGGACTAAACATCGTGTTGTGGTGTCTGTATCTGTGTCAGGTAGTTTCCGTCTTAAATCTCTAGGGTGGTAAACTAACTTGTAAGTTTACCCCAGTAGTCTCTTTAAAAGAAAGTTGTCTTTAATTTATAATTGCATATATAAAACTTAAATACAAGAATAAAGGGGACTGGACAAGGTGCCAGATTCTTTATATGTTGTTGTCTTGTGATCATACCCACAGTAGGTGTGTGTTATCATCTGATATACCCACAGTAGGTGTGTGTTATCATCTGATATACCCACAGTAGGTGTGTGTCATCATCAAAACTCTCTGGTTATTAACCTTACAAGACCCGTAGTCTAAAATTCTAAAACTCGTCTTTTAAATTGAGCATATTCAAGAAAAGAAGAAAAAAATTGAGAGGTCTTTATGAAAGTTACTCCCCTTTAAATGATCTCCCGTGGTCCAAAACAGAGAATTTAGCTTTATGTTAAGGCTACATAAATTTAATTCTCTGGTTCACAGACCAATTTTCTCCAAAACAGATGAGAGCAGGAGGACTTTTAAAAATCATTTTATTGGCGATTAAGTAGATGAGGGAGGCATATTTTTAATTTGAATTTTCTGTAAAACAATGATGAAAACTCTTTGTTTATATATTTTGATATACTTTCCATGTCTGATCAATAGGACTGCTTTATCCATTGCTTATCAGCATGTAAACATCGTAGGCATTGTAGTGAGGATGGAACTTTTTTTCAGTTTCGTCTCTGCATTACCCACTTTTTATGTTATCAAGAATATGATAAAGTTTGGAATGTACCTCAAAACGGAAACCTGAGAACCATAATTTTAATTGTACTGTAGAATCACAAATTTTCGTGGGGATAAAATTTCCTTGTTTTGCTGTCGAAAATAGTTTCATGGGGATTTGATTTCGTTGTTTTGAAAGTAACCCTATACAATATATAGTCTTATAAAAATTTCGTGTGGGATCTAATTTCGTTGATAATTGTTAACAACGAAATAAACAAAATTTAATCCTCCACGAATATTTCTGCTTCTACAGTGTATAGCTTTGTATCACCCTGCAACAGGCTTCCTGAAGAACAACTCAATTTGATCCCAGTAGTCTTGTTAAAAGTCTGTTCCCAATTTTATCTTAATTGATTAGAGTCGATTAACTTTGTCCACCGTATAGCTCAAGCTAAGGTGAATAAATATTTCCTTGTATGTTGTCAGCAGTATATTGTAGCAGGAGTTCCCGTCACAGTCCAGTATATGTACTGAGTTAGCAGTCGGATATGTTGTCATTTTGCTATCCTGGCTCAGGCCATTGTTATGTCTGACAGGAAGTTCCCGTCACTGTCCAGTATCTGTACTGTGAGTCTGGCTACATGAATGATGTTGCCGCAGAAAATATTATTTTAACCATTTCTAACATGTATGTACTAGTTAAAAATAGGTATATGAATATTTGTTACAAGCTATATCCGGTGCAGGAATTTATGATTTCCTATTCTGTCTCTTTGTTGGCTCTGTGATTAAGACTCCTTGGAGTTTAAAACACATCTTCTTGAACAAGATCCCAAATCAATTTAGGAAACTATAGAAGGTACAAAACTGAAAAGGAGGTTCCTTAGGTTGGGTATTGTTCATTTTCTTTCTTATTGTTGGCTCAGTGATTGAGACATATTTGGATTTGAAAACTCATATTCTTTTGCAACTTTACTAATAAGTCAAGGAGTGGTTTACCTGCCCAAATCCAGTATGACGTGTTTGACGAGTTAAACGTCCACTTGAGTGGGAAATGTGATAACCATAAAAAAATTGCTAAATATGAAGTATATTTAAAATTTTAACCAGCTGGCAAACTTGAAGAGGGCGTTTCTAGTCTATAGCCAGTTTTACGTCACATGGGAAATGTGATGACCATAAAATTAGCTATATTATTATATATAAAATTTTAAGTAGCTGGCACAGTGGAAGAGTCAGTTACTTGTCCAAATCCAGTCTGATGACACGTGGGTAATGTGATTATTTCAATAGAATAGATCAACAACACAGTATTGGCAGTCTTTGTCATGGCTTTACTTTAATAATACATGTTGAAATAAAATTTGACAAACACTATATCAAATCAGTATATCATTGCATTATGTTATATGTGTGATCTACATCGACTTTGGTTAGTTATGATGTAAAATCAACACTCAATAAAATTATCAATCAGTCAATATTTTGAAAAATCAATACTTCAATCAAACAACACAAGAAACAACATATCAATCAACATTTTCAATCAATGAGTTTTTCAATCAGTCAATATGACAATCAATCAGTTCATCAATGTTTTCAATCACTCAATGTATTCCATAAAAGTGTCAATTAAAATAAGCCCAATTATTGGCCACAGACCTGGAAGAAAACAGAATCAGTGGCAGGCTTAAGCAAAATTCGGCAATGCACCGGTCAAAGTGTGAACACTTCAGGTATCTATTTGTTAAGCCATGACGCTTTGGTGTTGTTTTGACAGATATAACCAGGGTTAACACTCTCTTGACAATCACAATCTGAAAAATACATAAAAGAACAGCAGAAAAACAGAAAGAGAATAATATGAGTACGCACTAAATTAAGGGTTGGGAGGGTGGGGTTGAATTTTGTTGAGAAGAATTTCCAGAAAGAATTTGCAATTGGCGCGCGCGTAGTATATATGCTGGTATTAACGGGGGATGGTGTCAAAGTTTAATAATTGTAAAGGGTAGTGTCAAAAGTCAGTGATGTTTAAATGTTGCAAGAGTTATGCCTCTTTATCTATGTTACAAAAGTTGATCTACTCATTTCTATAATACAACTTAACTCATATTGAGTTAAGTTTGATTACCATAAAAAAATAGCTTTTACCAGTATATTAAAAATTTTAACCACCTGGCACAATGAATCTTTTTAAATACAGAGAAACATCTCATTTCTCGTTTCTGTGATTCAATTTATCTTGAAGTGCTGAACTGAAACACATCGTTTTACAATTTTCCTAAGTAGAGTAGGGAGTAGGTAGTCTATATCTGGTTTGATGATACATGAGAAATCAACCAATTAAATTAAACCAAAAAAATCAGCATATCCTATTTTCTTTTCTTAAGGGTTACTGTGATTCTGTTTACCCTGAGGGGTTTAGAACGATCCCTATCCGGTCTGTAGATACACGTGAAATGTGATGACCAACCCATCCCTCACAAGGAAATTTTTATGCATATTGCTTTGCTGCTGTCTGTTGGTCAGTCTGTCAGTCCACCATCAGTTTCCATTCATTTTTGTTATGCCCCTTGTACTTAGAAAAAATTCAAAAATTTGTTGTTTCCATTCATTTTCTACGCAGAGGTTGCACATAATAAAATGAAAATTGCTATACAGATTTATCATAAGAATATCTAGGTCAAGTTCAGTTTTGGGTATGGTGGGACCATTCTAAACAGACATGCCCTTTTGACTTAGAAAAATTCCAATTATTTGGTGGAGGGGGCATAGGTGTTTTAAAAACATCTCTTGTTTTAATTAATATCTGATAAGAATAAACATTTCTTATTTCCTTTTATTAAGAGTTTCAGTGATTCAGTTTATCATGAAGTGAACTGAACTGATGGAAACACATCTTTCTTTCAAGTGTCCCTATCATGGACAGGAGTATGGTTTATGAATCTACACTGTTTATCTACTGTGGCTGGCTTAATTTGGTTACTTGTCCATAAACATGATACCCGTAACGCTAACAATATCAAGTCATTAAGGTCAATGTCAGAAAATTGTGTACTTTTAAAATAGAAAAACAACTTCACAATCATTTAAAGGTGCATACTGCATAGACAGATTTGAAGTTCATTTTCAATATCTATGCACCTTAAAGGATTCTCTCTTAATTAGGTCAATGTATTGGGCATTTTTTAAAGTTAGCCAAAATAACAAATTCATTAGTCAAGGAGAAAAGGGGTGTGCTAGAATGATTGTTCCTCATTTAAGGACAAGTTTGAAATTTTTTTTTCCCAAAATATATTTTTTTGACATATGGTCATATGATCAGCAACATTAATTTCCATGGATGTACATTATAACAGTGTTCTTTTTTTTTAAAACTACTTAAAGCATTATCAACATGGTTTTAGATAACGTTGATAAATAACAAGCCTCTCTCTCTAAACAATGCATGCACATTAAAAACTTTCTCAAGTAATATGTAACTAGTAGAACAATATTGTATTGAACCCTAGCCCTGAAATAATGACTGTTTATCTTGTGTGCTCAATATAATACATTTAGTACATGTCATGTTTAATGAAACATTGTAAAAAGCCAAATAAAAACTTGTACAATAAATATACATGTAATTGTTCTTAAATATTTGAATTGATAAAACCATTGAAATTTATAATATGAATATACATGTACTAAATATGCATTGCTTTTGTCAAGTGATATGATGCCATCTTTAAAATACATTGGTTTGCCCTCTCCAGACTTAGGATTTGAAAAAAAATGGGCTGATAATAATTCAGCTAGGTAAAGATCCCCCTCCTCCCAAATTTTGATATATACAGAATGATTTTCTTTAAAAACTGTACACCAAAGTTTTTTGAGTCAAACAATTTTTTGCCAGTTGATTGGGGAAGAACAATTTTTTAAAGATGGCCATTATGTCACACTGTTTCTTTTCAGTTTAAAAACAGAGAATTGTTGAAACACAGTCTCTTTTTTTTGTGATTTATCTGCTAAAATGAAAATTTTTGCTTCTTGTTGATTTCCCTCCCAAAAATTTTTGCCCATTTTATTTACCCAAACACAAATTTATATACAGATGATGTTGTTTCCTTTTAATTTCAAATTCAAATATTATCCACTTGCAATGAGGGCAAAATTTAAAAAGGCCAAAATTTTCCAGTATATATAGGATTCATTTTGTCAGAATCAATACTAGTAGCTACAGTACATGTTTTAAATCAGGCAGAGCTTTGGAAAAATTAACTTCAAGTGACACTTGAGGCTTCACACTCATTATCCAGACATTGTCAAGATGTTTGAATTTCTATCATATAAATTGATGATATGTTTTTTTTTGTTCACCTTTTTCCCTCCATTTTCTGCATGTATATCAGTTCTTATTTTCTCATCAATAAAAAAGATGAAAGGAAGAATTATGTTTCTTTCTTAGGACCCTTTTCATGAGCTTCTTGATGCATTAAACATTATTGTAATACATATATTTGTCACTTAGCAGGTGGCAGAAAATTGTATATTAAATTGATATAACATACAACTAGATCTTCTTTTATTCTTTGCTTAATGACTACATCTATTTCCATGATTAAACATTTGATGCAGCATCCACTTGCATTTAAGTCAAAACATATGAGATATAAATAATATATAGGGTTAAAAAGTTCTGTGGGAAATGAACTTGGTTGGTCATATAATCAAATCCTCTGAAGCTTAAAGGGCATTCTGGTAGGTTTGATCACATACCAAGTTTGCTTTCCATAAAGCTTCTTAATTTTTCTGTTATTGCTTACATTTACATGCAATAATTCAACAGAATTGCAGTGACACAGAAGTTACTAGGTTTTAAATGTTATGTAGCCCCAATGTTTGAATGTTAAATTATACAACAGATTATATCTATTTTACATTTTCATACTTTTTCAAATGTGATTTCTTAATATTAATAAAAAAATGGAGATTTTTTTTTTTTATAATAGATCTAACTTGTAATTCTTTATTTTATATAGTTTAAGGTAATGAAGTACAGTATAGTAAACACACAATTTTCTCCCCATAACAAAGTGTTGCAAAAAATACTTCTAGGTCTGTTATATGACAGATAAATAAATCATTCTGTCATAGAATAAAACTGCGAAAATTACTCCTTAAGTGTTGAAATGAATGTTTACAATGTTTTCTATCTAAAATCAACTAACTTTGACATCTCAATTGCTCAGCTATTACGTCATGTAGCCGATGACACTGTGAAAATATCACAAAAATCTTTCCTATATCTGAAATAAAATTTAATATCCAACAACAAATCATTGAAAATCCTCTATGTTTCCCTTTACATCTTGAAAACAAGTCATTGAAACAGTGGTCTCAGTCAATTGAAATATTTTAAAATCAGTTTTATTCATTTTTTTTCTTTTGGAAAGAATGAGACTTAATTAAGAGAATTAAAAATTAATAAATAATTTATGACTTTTATGATTTCTAAACTTCAATCAAATGTATATGAAAAAACATATACTGACACGCAAAAGAAAAGCAACACCCTACTTTAGGGGGAAATAATTGTGTAAAGTAAAGAATTTTGTATCTTAAAATTATGAATATATTCACCTTTGGAAAACATTGGTAATTTAACGGTTGATGATCTGAAAAGTGAGTTTAGCCTTACTTTATTCTCTTTTGAAAACATAAGGTAGAAAAATCAAACATTTGTAGATAACTGCTTGCTGCGTCTCTTTTGCGTGTCAGTATACATTTAAGAAATCTCAATTCTTGTTTTAAAAGTCTTTCCAACATATTGGTTTTTATATTCTTTCAATATTTACTGTAGAATCAACATTGTTCCTGGGGGACCAATTTTTGTAGGTCACCCTTACCCACAAATTTACTTCCCCTGGAACGTTTATTTTGTTAACATATTGATTCATTAAATAATCATATTTATGAGTAACTAACCCACAAAATTTTGTCAAGCATGCATGATACAGTTTACTATACTGGCAAAAAATTACATCTCTGTCTACAAAATACTTTTTCCCTTTATAAGATCTGCAGAGTTACCTCCCATGGCCAGAGTCCAGATATTGAAGCAGCAATGTCTGATGTTGTCTTCTTCTCTACAATTCCATGAACCACTTTTTGGATGTAATTTCTCAGAGTTAGCGCTGTTTCCAGCTCTTCTGTTAAGTTCACTTTTTTTAATGTTAGTTCAACTCTAGCACTGAAAATGAAAAGCAGATAAATTTTGTCTTATATTAAACAATTTTTACCGTTTTTTTTTTTTGAC
The DNA here is from genome assembly GCA_003671525.1 of Saccostrea glomerata. Classification (NCBI taxonomy): domain Eukaryota; kingdom Metazoa; phylum Mollusca; class Bivalvia; order Ostreida; family Ostreidae; genus Saccostrea; species Saccostrea glomerata. The sequence goes on along the minus strand of PRKT01000444.1, from coordinate 297,481 downwards.
TAAACTTCTGTATAATCCTGGTGCAAGTTGGTTTAATAAATTTATTAACATTTATTGAATAGTTGTAACGAAAATTTTTGAATTATATCCCAAGTTATCTGAAATATAGACTGAAATCTATTCTCTCTGACCAGATATTATTATCCATGCAGTTTTCATGATAAATCAAACTATTCTCAGTTTTTAAATAACTTTATATACTCTGTGGGTTCTGTCCTGTTGGTAGTGTAGACAATATTTCTTGGAGAACCCATGGAATCATTGAAGATAACATGGACAGGTTCACTCAGCTCTGTCAGCCAGGTCTGGGGTACCTCTGTCTCATCCATGGTCTCCACCTGTAAACACACTCCTCCCTACAAAGACACAAACTAAACTTGTAAACACACGCCTCCCTACAAAGACATAAACTCAACCTGTAAACACACTCCTCCCTACAAAGACATAAACTCAACCTGTAAACAAACTCCTCCCTACAAAAACACAAACTCAAGCTGTAAACACACCTCTCCCTACAAAGACATAAACTTAATCTGTAAAGACATAAACTTAACCTGTAAACACACGCCTCCCTACAAAGACATAAACTCAACCTGTAAACACCCCTCCCTACAAAGTCATAAACTCAACCTGTTTCCCCTCCCTACAAAGACACAAACTCAACCTGTAAACACCCCTCCCTACAAAGACATAAACTCAACCTGTAAACACCCCTCCCTACAAAGACATAAACTCAACCTGTAAACACCCCTCCCTACAAAGACATAAATTTAACCTGTAAACACACTCCTCCCTACAAAGACATAAACTCAACCTGTAAACACCCCTCCCTACGAAGACAAACTCAACCTGTAAACAAACCCCTCTCTACTAACTAACACACTCAAACCTGTAAACATATTCTTCTCTACAAAGACATAAACTCAACCTGTAAACACAATCCATTTTCAAAAATGTATATAGTTTGAATTGGTTACAAATTTATTTTCCCTCTTTTACAATGATTTGTGAATAATTTTTCAAATAACAAGAAGTGCATACTGTGCAGTTTTTGTTGGAATGAAGATCTGCCCTTGCTTTGGAGTACTTTTTCATTCTCTTCTGAGCAGTCTGGAGAATTTGTTTCCCAATCATTTTCTTTTCTTCCACTGTAAAGCCTTTTGTTTTATTTTTACCACAAGCCAGCTTAAACTGCAACACTTTTCTGAATATAAAAAAAAAATATTAGGGACACATGTCTTTTAATAATTAAACTCCTCAACATGAAACTAACTGAATGAGATTTTGTTTTAACTTGTTTCTGTATATAGATATCAGTACTCACTGGTCCTGAACACACTTCTCTGAGCAGAGAGGGAGGTTCTTGTAATGGCCACCACTACACCAGTTACATCCCTTTGTTGCCTGACATTCTGCTAATCCAGAACTAAAAATAACCATGTAAGGGAGAATCTATAAGAAAAGACTTGTGTACATATTGCTAGTGAAGGGCAATAACTTGTGATGTGGCTATCTAATCCTTATAAATTGCTTGAAATAAATTTTAACTCTGGAAAGACAAGTTAAATAAAACTGTGTAAATGTAACTCTTCATCACTCATGCAGATAGATATGACTTACATGGCTGTACAAACAGGTTTACATGGTCGTACATTCGTCGATTTATTTTCTTTGTCTGAAGACTGCATCTGCCAGTGTTTGTGGGGTCCTAAAACAAACAAAAATCAAACAAGCAAAACAATTAATTATAAACAGCTTTCTTCTTTATATTCCAAATTACAATTATTATAATTCAGGTCAACATACCAGGGCAGGGTTTGTAGCCATCAGTTTTGTTAATTTGGTGGGTACATCTATCCATGTAATTACTGAAACATGTGCAGGGACACTGAAACAATCAACAAGAAAGGAATACATTTCTACAAGTACCGGGTATATACAGTCAAATCATGATACAGGGGACATGGCAGGACTTAGAAAATAATGAGATGGGATAGTGTGTTGTACAAACTAATAGGGCTGGGACGATAGATCGAAATATCGATAAATGGTGATATTTGTGAGGACGATACCCATATCGATACATATGAAGAAATATCGCCCAAAAAAATCTTACTTCTGTTTCTCTTTCTTTATTTAACACTTGGGGTCTAATATATAAAATAAATAAGCTACCGGGTAAATATAAATATAGATATGAAATAAATAATAATTAACACCACTTGAGTAAAAAAATTTTGTTTTACAACATATAAATGACTATTTTGAACTAGAAAACTGACCAGTCAGCAAGGGCCCCGCCATGGGGTAGAATTATAAGGGTGCAACTTAAATAATGATTAAAAAATGTACGAAGAACAAGCAACAGCAACTGCATTCTTAAAATTTCAAGATAATTCCTGAATATTCAAAAACCTGTAAATAATATCCTTGTACTTACATTAGGCAGTAAAGAACAGCTTAACATTGAATGTATATTTAAACAATAATGAAACTTCTGTTATATAAAATGCCAGCCTTCAATGAATGCAAATATCATGAAGGCTTGACCTTAACTTCAAAACAAAACAGCAGTTGCAGACAAAGGTTTTCATTAATCTTAAAGTGACAGATAAAGAAAAGCCTACTAAATTTTCTGCAGCAGGTTAGATAATTAATCCCAAGGGATTAATTGTACCTCTCTCATCATTTTCTTCTAAAAGTTACGATAAGAACTTTTTCAGTATGAATGATAGAATGGGGTTTTTATACAACTATCCTAAAAATTAATAATATTCTTGAATTAACATAAAGTGAAAAAGTAAATCAAAAAATCTTCTTAAATCTATTTCTTGTTATTAGAATTCAATGAAATCATAACTATTTAACAAAAATAAATTATAAAAATTTATATCTAAATCCACATTTCAGAGTGTTTATAGCATTCCAAATTGACTTAACTTCAAAACAAACTTCATTTGCAGACAGAGGTGGTAATTCATCTCAATTTGACAGATAAAGATAATGCTCTGGATTTTCTTCAGGAGGAAAGCTAATTAATCCCAAGGGACTCATAGCAGCATTCAGTTTACAAGGGGAACATCTTCAGCAGTTATCTCTCTTTGCCAATGCTTTCTTATATAAAGTTAAGGAATCTACCCCACCACCCCAGCTCCAAACCAGGGGACATAGAGAACCAAACTTAGCATCAAAATATGTATTTCTGCCTACTGAACTACCATACCAAATTTGTACTTGATTGGGCAACCATAAAAAAAGTTGCCCATTCATTCTTATGCATAGTTAAGGAATCTACCCCACCACCCCAGCTCCAAACCAGAAGACATAGAGAACCAAACTTAGCATCAAAATATGTATTTCTGCCTACTGAACTACCATACCAAATTTGTACTTGATTGGGCAACCATAAAAAAAGTTGCCCATTCATTCTTATGCATAGTTAAGGAATCTACCCCACCACCCCAGCTCCAAACCAGAAGACATAGAGAACCAAACTTAGCATCAAAATATGTATTTCTGCCTACTGAACTACAATACCAAATTTGAACTTGATTGGGCAACCATAAAAAAAGTTATTAGAAAAAAACAGAAAATTTGTGGACGGAAGAGTGACAGACGGACAGACAGACGGACGGACAGAGTGATTACTATAGGGCACCCGCAAATTCTTGCAGGACCCTAATAAATTATTCTTCTTTGCAAAGAAATTTTGTTTATTTCAATGCAAAAAAAGATTTTATAAGCAATTAAACATATCATGATACATATCGTATTGTGGCTCTAATATCATGATTGATACGTATCGATATGGAAAAAGTTGTATCGCTCAGCCCTACAAACTAAATACTAATGGTGGTTAAGAGAAGGACAACTATTACTTTCAAATACCCTTGATATTTAGTGAAATACTTTACCAAACACCCTTCTTTGGATTGAAAAGTATTTATAGGTTTTGCATGTCTGTCATAAAAAAGCAAAGAAATATATTCCATCAAGAGAGAGAAAAAGAACACCTTCTCTCCAAGTAACAGATAAGAGAAAGCTATCAATGTAACCAATTAAGTTTTTCTTTTGTGTGAAGAGTACCTAAGATTTGAACATGAACTACGCTTTCTATTTTGAAAATTGCAGGAGGTGACGTCAAAACAAGATCAATGTATTCTATGAAAATAGTTAAGACATAAAATTAACCAAGTTCAATAACCAGCATCTTTCCACTTTGAATGGCTAAAAACTTAATTTTTTGTTTTAAGTACAATTGATCTACAAAATAAAATCAAAAGCCTGAAAGGCTTCAATAGCACCAAACAAGAAAAACAATTTCAAAAGATCTGCAGATAGGTCAAGTGAGTGGCTCCAGTAACATAATAATAAAACTTTTAAAAATAGTCTTAACACAAATATAGTATAGGGCCTTATGTCCTGGTCCGAATGAGTCAGGGTTCGAATTGACCAAATATCGTCAGAAATGTTCATGCTCAATATCGATTTTTTTCAGTCAATCGAAGACCTATGAAGGGTTTCATAAATTATTCTAATTAATTGCCATTGTCAGAGCGTTGTTCTGTTGTATAGTGATTGCATCTAAACTACAACCATGACTCTACTGTTACAAGTACGATCGACTTACGATAGGGCGAAGTAAACGGATAAGTACAGTAATACTGGCATTACTGGACAATATCATCGGTTGTTTGGATAAAATTGGATTGAAGATAGTAAAAGTAAAGCTAAATTAAGAAATTCAATCTTTATAGTCTTGTTGTATTCGTGTTTATTTAGTAATTATTTTACCGTCTTTAAGATTGTTTGTTTACAGTAATCGGTCCCAAAATGTGATTCATGTCATTCGATGCACCCTCTCTGTAGAAATTCATCCGCAACAACCATAACGTTTTTCTTGCGTAAAAATTAAACATAATATCGTTGTTTTGTAGTAGAATTAATTGAAGGTACAATTGGTTTAATTTTATATTCAAATTATTATTCATTGTGAACGATTTAAAAGAAATTGGTTTACAGCTGTTGCTATTTTCTATTGCGGATGCATCCACTGACACATTCGGTTGCGTAAACCTGACTGATCCCTAGATGACGATCGAGCAAGCTCGAAGCCATAAACAGGGTTGCAAATAACCACTCGCCCACTCGCAAATGCGAGTAAATTTTCCTGTGGGCGACCAGCTCTTGAGAATATTATCGCCCACATGGCGAGTAAGAATTTTATCGGACCTTTTCCAGAATCAGATCGTAGTTTGGTTCAACTATTCAATGTACTTTCGTTTTCATATCCCAGGCGGATTTTTCTGTGTTTGATCATTCAGCTGATTCCATTTTTCAAATATTAATTGTAGCTTTATTTGAGATACAAAATATGTCAATCTAGTCAACGTTTACCTTAATTTTAAAGAGTAATTTATTATTGTGACAAGAATCCCCCCATTCTTTTTCTGCCGCTAAAGGCAGCCATGTTGGGTGTCCACTGTAAATATAAAACCTGGTTAATTCAGTCCAGGTATGTTTAGATCCTTTATTTATATAAAAAAAAACAACATACCGACCCTTGGTTATTTGGGAATGTTACAAGAATCAAATATTTTTTAAGCCTAATTCAAAATACATGCCCTGAAACAACTTAAACCAAAAGAAACAAAATTGAATTGAATGATAACATGGAATTTCATACATTTAGTTGTGCAAAAGTCTGCAGGAAAAATTTGAAAAGAAATAATGAAATACTATGGCCATAAAGTATTTTTCTCTTATGTTTTCATATGAAAAGATTTTTTAGAAAAGTGAAAAAAAAGTTGTGGGCCCCATAAAATCAATGTGGGCTAGTAAAATTTGTGAAGTTGGGGGCCCACATGGCCCCTAAGGTTTAAATGTTATTTGCAACCCTGATAAAAATGTTGGGGGCTTTCAAGAGATTGGAGTAAGTGGTGCAAGGAAAAGCTATATATATTCTCTGTTCAAAGTTGCGGACCTCAAGATGTGGAAATGATTAATTCCAAGAGCAAATTATGTACCATTTCTGCAGTTAAGCCAAAAACTTTCCAACTATAAGCAATTATGTGGATTTATAGAGGACATCTGGTCAAATCTCTCTATGGGGGTTAATTAAGAGTTGAATGCAAGCCAAGAACATAATTTTTCGTACCTGACAAATGTTTTTCTGAAGATGATCACAAACAGAGCATTTCTCTGTACAAGAGCAAGCTGCCTACAAAAGTACAAGTATAGAAAGATTTTTCTTGTAAAAAAAAAAAGGAAACACAGGTAAATTCAATACATAAAAAGGTATTTTAAATATAAACTTAACTTTCAAAATTATGTCAAAGACACATATTTTGCAATGAAAATTGCTACCAAACAAAAGGGAAGAATGAACAAGACAGTAATAAACCTTTCAGTTTCTTTCAAGTTTACTTGATTTTGTTTACCTGTATGGTGTGACAGGTGGACATTGGTCTGTAGATGACAACAAACAGGTTAGATCTATTGATAGGGATTAGCTGGAAGTCCAGGCACGGATCAGGAGAACCCGGATCCACCACTGATCCAGAGGTGTCCAGAGAATAACTCAGCTGGGAGTGTCCAGACAGAATATCACTGCACCAGTCTATCTAAAGGAGAAAGTGTAAATAAAGAGTCAGAATATTGAAAAATTTGTCAAGTCTTATATTCAAAATAAACCATTTTTTTTTTAATTAAATCAGGGGTAGACAAATAGAATTTTTCAGGACTTGCCCTCGAACAGGTTACCATCATAAAACTACTTGTCCTACCAAAAAATATGCTTGTCCCATCTTTTTTTTTAATTACACAGAATTGAAGCATTTATATTAAATTATTTCTTGAGTGATAAACCTAAACACTATATTCTAGATCTAAAATCATGAAATTCTTCAACAGATAAATTTAGGGGAAAATATTTCTAAGGAGTATTCTTTCTCAAAATTCTGCAATTAGATACACCTTTATTAAAATTAATGTTGTATTTATTTAATCATATTTAAGGTGAAGATATCGGACAGTGATCAATCTCTTAAAACCTACAAACAACAGGAATCTGTGAACAGAACACTACTGCATGGCGATTAAGAGATCAAAATCATGGCAGTGATTGCCAGGGAACATCAATCAACAACAATTTTAATACCACTAGCATATGTATTCACAGTATGAATTTAATATTTTGACAATAAATGTCTAAATTCCCATACAATGTTCTTGACAACATCCATAACGCCATGCGTTACGACATCTGCATTTTTTAACAACATGTTAAAGGGTGAACTCTAGAGGAGTTCCGACTATTTGATGTACGTATCATCTTATGTACAGCTGATGCAGTGGTCAACAGCGTTGAGAACAGGTGCTTTGCTGTGATTCATGATACTTTAAAAGCAATACATGTAACACAAAAGATATTTTTGAGTACCGTACTTGATTTTTTTGTTAATTGGAAAAGCACTTGTTATCAATTACTTGCCTGCCAACCAAAAGGGGTTGTCCCGAGCGTCAGGCAATGCTATTTGTCTAGCCCTGATTAAATTAAACTTACACCCGATTTTGTCTACTTCGAATTTTTTGAATTAAAATTCTCTCACAGTATACAGAATTTTTTTTTTTTTTTACATTGATATTAAATTTACTGAATCATTAGAAAATATGTACTGTAGATCACTAATTTTTCGCGACACTTTATTTTAGCGAGATAGCCATTGTCTCTTGATTAGCGAGACAAAATTTTCACGAAGTGTGGTTAGTGCTCTATATATTCTTAAGGAATGCTATTATACGCGAGAATTAAATTTTCGCGAGCACACAGTTTCACGTAATTATGCGAAAATAAAGTTCTCGCGAATAAAAAGTGATTTACAGTATCTTGAAATAAGACAAAATTACCATTAAGTAAATTGGCAAGAAGAGTTAGAAAGCAATTCTACACTTACAGTTGAATCATTTACATATTACTGCACATTTTTAGGTCAGTATGTTTTATTTAAATGATTTCTCTAAATTCATTCCACATATTCCAAAAGTCACAAAATTCACAATGCTGCAAATGTTCTACTCAATAAAATAGTTAACCTTCACAATGATGTATGAAAACATGTACACAAATAGCAGTGGGTAATTAATTAAGACTTGTACTCACCATCATATGACCTTTCTGTAACAACCAGTTTGCCACCCAGGGTAGTACTTCAGTCAGATGGGTGGACATCTGTACTGGTCCAGCATTATCTAGCTTCATCAAGGTGCTCCTAAAAACAGAGGGCAAAGTTCCAGTCAGAGGTCAAAATATCAGGCAGAGATCAAAGTAACCAGAGGTCAAAGTATCAGTCAGAAGTCAAAGTATCAGTCAGAGGTCAAAGTAATCAGTAGTCAAAGTATCAGTCAGAAGTCAAAGTATCAGTCAGGGGTCAAAGTATCAGTCAGGGGTCAAAGTATCAGTCAGGGTTTTGCAAAGAATAGTCATACAATTACATGTTACTCTATCTACTTTTAGATCTTACATACCTGCTACAATGTCAAGCCTTTTAAATACTTTATAAAGAAAATTAAAACATATCATTAACTTTTCTATCAAAATCCCTCTGTATAAAGCAGCAATTTTTCTGAGAATTTATTAAGTTTTCAAACTTCACGACTGTTTAATGCCAACCCTTCATCATCCATGATTATCCAAGCTGAATTATGGCTAATATTTCTGAAGACTGCATTGTACAGAAAAGTCATCAGATGCTGTACTGTGATGTCTGCTGCAACCACTCCATGCACCAATTTACTGAAACAGACCAAGCTAAGTCAAACCCACTTCCACTGATAAGAAGAGTTTAACAAGATATTAAATTTCCACTCAATATGAAAAGTTACAGAGATAGATATGTTTGTGAGTGAAGCAGACTCAATTTCTTTTACATTTATCTATCTTCTGGAAGTTAAATGAGGTTACAAAAGTCAAATGTATGATAATTGTAAAATGTGCCTTTTAGATGAATGTTATTATTTGCAATTTTAGTGATTCTTTGCATGTATTCAGATTGTCAGATTTGATATCAGCAGCTTTATAACTTATTCAGAGGTAACAAGAAATCTGTGAGCCAATGCTCACTAGTAATACCCCCGCTCTGATGTAAATATAAGCACTATCATGTTAATATACACAAGTTCAATTACAGGCAGATGCACAGAAAAATATGAAGTTGACATCAGATTCTTATCAAAATTAATCCCACCAAATGGCATGCCTAAACAAAGAGTGTAATAAAATTTGAAGCATCCGCTATGAAAAGCTAATGAGAAAAATTGCGACGAAAATTTGTTATTTGTGAAACAGACAGACACACAGACAAACAGGAAGTTGATATCCGATTTGAAAAAAAAATGTATCCCAACATATGGCATGCCTCAGAGAAGATTGTTTTAAAATTTCAAGCATTTACAATGAGTAGTTGCTGAGAAAACTGCGACGAAAATTTGTTATGTATGAAACAGACAGATGCACAGACAAACAGGAAGTTGACATCGGATTTGAACGAAAATGTATACCACCATATGGCATAACTCAGAAAAGATTGTGTTTAAATTTCAAGCATCTACAATGAGTAGTTGCTGAGAAAACTACGACGAAAATTTGTGATGTATGAAACGGACAGACGCACAGACAAACAGGAAGTTGACATCGGATTTGAACGAAAATGTATCCCACCATATGGCATGTCTCAGAGAAAATTGTGTTAAAATTTCAAGCATCTACGATGAGTAGTTGGTGAGAAAAATGCGACGATAATTTGTGATGTATGAAACGGACAGACGCACAGACAAACAGGAAGTTGATATCGGATTTAAGCGAAAATGTATCCCACCATATGGCATGCCTCAGAGAAGATTGTGTTAAAATTTCAAGCATCTACGATGAGTAGTTGCTGAGAAAACTGCGACGAAAATTTGTTTCGGACGGACACACAGACAGACAGACAGCTAGACGGACGGACAGACAGACGGACAGACACACAAGGGTAAAACAGTATACCCCCCTCTCCTTCGGAGCGGGGGTATAAAAATAGAACCCATGAAATTGAACAGCATTAAGAAAAGATAACTTTTACATAGCAACTCAAAGTTGTCTCTTTATATCAAATATAATATGCAAAGATAAAATAGATGCAAGATCTTTAGCACTGAAGTCCTGGAGATTTTTAGCAAGGGAAAGATAAGTTTACACTAACAATACCTGGTCTGGTGAAATGCTTTAGCCAGGGTGACGATTGATATGTTCTGGTCGGGGTGAGCAGTAAACATGTACTTGTGGGACTGACCAATGGCGGCCGTGTACCAGCGATCCTCGCGGGGGTCATACAGGATATCAGGTACCAGGGTCCCCGGGAACACCTTAAACACACCGTTCTCTGTCCCCATGTATCTGTCAACAGAATCAAACAGAATCAACACTTGTCAAACCCTCAACATGGCCCAAAAATAATTGCATACTAAACACTTAGAGTAGTAAAAATCTCTCAGTTCTTATGAGAAAAGCATAAAATTCTGTTTTTGTTATTTTTACAATGATTTTTTAAAAATTATTTTATAGTTTGTAATTTTTTGTAAATATTATAAAGAATGTCACCAGCCTCTTACCAACTTGTCAGAATACTTTGAAAACAATGTTAACAAACACAACTTTTAACGAAGATGAGAATCAAAGGACCAGATTCCTCTGCAATGATCGAATGTTAACTCTATGAATAAACCTCTCTGTAGTTTACCTTATCCATGTTTCATTTCAATTTAAACCTCAATTTTACCAAAGTCCAAGTTACATTAACTGTTTCAAAAAGGAGCAGGTGCCTCATATACCTCTTGTGTACATTAATTTTTTTAATACCTCCATATAGCATCAGTTGGTATCTTCCAGTGTTGATCAATTTTGTTCATCAACAAAACATCCCCAGCAACAGATTCTGTCACTCCTGAAAAACAGTAAATCAAGGATGAGACAATATGGACTAGTTAACACTTAAACACTGTTGTAACCTGTATAGTTGTTATATGGGCTGTATGGGCCATGGGTATTTGACCTGGGTTGCTCTGTGGCTAGAACACCTGTCATACAAGGTGCAGTGAGTCCCATTATCAGTTCAGTAATATTTTATTCACTTCTCCTTTCCTACCACAGAACTATAGGATATCTTGTGTTTTTTTATGCAATCAATAAATGCTTATCATTTACTTTTTCTTTAATTTCTCTAACCAAAACAAAACATACAGTCAATAAGAAATTTAAAATCAATGCTCTGAAAAATTACATTTCTGTGAACCTTCACATATCTGTACCGAGTTATCAATTATTTTAAAATAATATTCATTTAAAGTTGTTTCCTCCTGAATAAAGGTACTGGATATTTCTATAACCTGCATGTTGAGAGAATCCTGTAGTGTTTTTGAAGGTACTGTGGGCATCTGAGTAGCTTTTGTTTTGTTCATACATCAGACTCTTCTCCAGGTCCCAGAAGGAGCCAGGGGCAAACTGGAAGTCAACAAATACTATATGTATATTTATTGAATAACTGTTAATGACAGTAATAACTACATTGTAAAGACTTGATCTGTATGAGCATTTTTATGCCATCTTTCTGAAAATAGTAAATTACTTCTTTTACTGTGTTTCTGGGCTTTAAAACCTCTCCAAATAGATTTCAAAATATACTGTATGTGTACTTAAAATAGAGGGCTTCATATTTAAGCAGCTTAGCTGCAGACAAAGATGCGCCAATACGCAAGTTTTGAGATTATCTCCCTTGGTGCGCTCTTTCGTTGAGGAGGGGAGTTTCGTTGCCGCGTACACAAACAGGTGGGACAGATATTTGATACCGTGTATGTTGGATACATTGCATCATCGATATACAGGTTTATCATAACTACACGATTGTCAGGATGCACTCTGCAGCTTGAGAATAACCGAATTAAAGTAAAGGCATCATTTTTAAATCAAAAATATCGAAACAAAAAAGAAAATATCAGTGGATGTAAGACTTTTAGGACGAGGGAAGAGATATGGACCTCTAATAAATACGATACACATGCATCTGGTCATTGCACGTCGGGAATCTAAATTACATATTGATTCTTTTCCTTATTTTAACTTAAAAACAATTACTTTTTGGAAAATGTTCGTACAATCAAGAAAATCTGTTACTTTATATAAAGACTATAACGTTTCTTTCATTTTCAAGTACCCGAAAATTTATAGCGAGCGCAGCGAGCTCAATAGACTAACGTGTAAGAACAGAGGAAATTCGGATTGAAATCTGTACATACGTCAGCCAAATTTCTCTGTGCAACATTCCCAGAATTCCTGCACTACCCAATGTCCTTTGCGCGAATATTGCCGAATAAATAATAACGTAATGCATATATCAGGCTTTCAGTTTGTAGAAATCTTTCAAAGAAACAAGAAATAACTCTGCAATGTTTTTCGACAAAAATTGCGCTAGTTCTATAGTTTCAAACAGACGCTCGGCTGTCTCCGTAAGCTACGACGAGCTTTGTGACGTCGTATGACGTCACAGCTAGTCGAGATATCTCGTGCGGCTTGACGTTCGAAGTGGCTGATCTCAAGTGTTTTTGATGGTAGAACTGCGCTCGCCCAACGGTCACACCGTAAAACATATTAGTAAATTTGTAAATATGCATAGTTGAGCTTGATAAAATCATCAAATGCATCACTGCATAACATTATTATCTTTCTATAACATTTACCAGTAATTGATTTTAAAAGCCATGAATATCGTTCTTTTATTTATGCACTGTTGTATACAGAGACAACCTGTCCCACCTCCATGCTGAAATGGGTACTTTTTGCGCCTCTTTCGAAGGAGAGTTACAATCTCGAAACTGGTGTATTATTGAATATCGCTAAGAATTCATTTAAAAATAGAATATATGGCTCGAACCTGTAGTACTAATTTATGATTACGCCAACAACTCCATAATCCATTGATTGCGCAAAATTTTGAATACGCCTAATTATGTAGTACAGGTACAGATTATAACTAGCAGACTTACCACGGTACCTACTGGATAGAAAATCTTAACTGGAATGACCAGTGATTTATGGTTACCTCTAATACTGAAGCACTGGCTGGGATGACCAGTGGTTTATTGTATGATTAGCTGGAATGACCTTTGGTCCTACCTTTGGCTGAGATGACCTTTAGTCCTACCTTTGGCTGAGATGACCTTTAGTCCTACCTTTGGCTGAGATGACCTTTGGTCCTACCTTTGGCTGAGATGACCTTTGGTCCTACCTTTGGCTGAGATGACTTTTGGTCCTACCTTTGGCTGAGATGACCTTTGGTCATACACCTTTGGTCCTACCTTGATTGTGGCATTGGCTGGGATGACCAGGGCCTGGTTGCGCTCACACACCCCATTATGATCCACCACTGAGGTGTTGATAAAACCCTGTCTGTGGTACAGAAAGTCTGGGAAACTCTTGGAATCTGCATTCTACAATCAAATACGTGTATAAGCAAATATTTTAAACTGAGTGCAGTTTTTCTTTTGCAGACCTGTTTACCCATAACGCTGACTCTCAATCAGTATTTTTTATTAGATTTGTCCGTGAGATTTGGCATTTGCCAGTAAGATTTCACTTTCCATCAATTTTACATATATTAAAGGAGAAAAATTGCTTTTCTGATTACAAAAACATGGTTTCACAACAAGGTCTTTGTCATTTCATAATACCACAGCGTTTTGGCAACCTGACATCGCTTATGTGTTTGAAATCTTTCACTTATTTAGCAATAAATAGGGTAAAACTAAGAAAGATCATAACAAAAACTAACTGTTAAATTCCAAACTAACGTATTTCCGATTTCCGTATTTTCATAATGGCAAAACGTGAGATGTATTTTAGACTAAAAATCCGTACAAAATACGGTGAAATCGTAAGAGTAAACAGGTCTGCTTTTGTATGCAATTTAAGATCATATAATCCCTTTTCTTTATATTCATTGAAAACAAAATCATTTCTTCATGAACTTGTTTAACATGTAAACATTTAATATGCTTGATGGAATGTGTCATTTCCAAGTTTAAACTTATTTAATTCTATTAAACCATATAGCTAAACTTGTACATGTATATAGCAAAATCGATGATGGAAGTTCGTAGTGGTTCAGTTTCAAAATCTTTTATAGTAATTAGTAAATTAGAGAATTGCTTACTGAACATATAGTCATTCCCAGAATATCTATAAATTAAGCACAAACTAAACAATAGCTGTGTGAGAACTCTCATTTTTACCCCTTTTTTCTAAATGTCTATCAATTGTCACTAAAAATATTTACGTAACTTAAAGCAGAATAAGACTATCGAATGATTTTCTCCTGAGGTGAAAAAACCCTCAAATTAATTAAGTCGCTGAGTCTGCTGGGATTTGAAAATAAATTTATCTGTACATCAGCTGGAGTGAGATGACTAATTGTCAGTAGGATATTGTACCAGGAAGGGAGATTTCACCTGCAGTGTTTTCTGTCTCGTATCGTCTTGGAATATCACAAGGACTACAGTGAAGTTACCGCTGAATCCAGACAGAGGCTTGTAATAACATACTGCTGTCTTCACTACCTGCTGTACAGACTTCTGAAGGAATAACAAATAAATCACAATGAAGATTGATGCAAAGCCTCAAATCAGCTGGAAACCAAATAAAGCATTTTTTTTAAAAGTATGTTCACAAGGATAGAACAAGATTGTCAAAGCTTAAAGAGTAAACAAAAGGTTTTTGTTCACATTGAATACACATGTGTAATATAAAAGACAAAGTCCTTGCACCCACCTATCAAACATAAGGCAAAGGTTATAGTTTTTCAAAAGTAGGTCAAACTAAGAGGTCAAGGTAAAAAAAAAATAATACTACCCAAATTTACACAAAACAAGAGGCCCAGGGGCCACATTGCTCACCTGGGCTTGAATTTTAATACTACTTGAGAATGCCTTCATATTAATACAGCATATAGCTTTGCTTTTCTTGAAAAAAAGATTTTTTAAAGACATTTTCTTCCTATATATAACTTCATAATAATTCGAATTTGATTCCCCATTGTTTCCGTCCCTATCCAAAAGGCCATGATTTGAATAATTTAAATCTTCAATACATGAGGATGCTTACATATCAATATGACTTAACAAAGCTTTTCTGTTCTTGGGATTTTTCCCTTTAATCATCTTTATTTTTCTACATTACCCGAAAATGCTTCCATATAAATACTACTATCACTAATCATGGCTTTGCTATTCTTAAAGACCCAATTTTTTTTACCAATTTTTTTACGGTTACCTGAGGAGGGGGAGTGGTCGAAGTAACAGTGGTGTTATTTACCTGGATACCCCCAATACCCAAGATGTCAAAAATCTGTCTATACGTAGCATTACTCAGGAAGTCTGTGTTTGGTAATCAGGGTCAACATTACATGTTTTGCATCTGGTTTTGAGTGAAACTAAGTAAAATTATTTTTTTTACTATGAAATTTATTCTTAAACTAAACGCATTTATCGTAATCATGGTAATGTTTTGAAGGAAAAAAATAATAATAAGATACATGTATTTCGTTTTAGAAAATGTTTTCCGTACATAAAAGAAACAAGAGGCCCATGGGCCACATCACTCACCTGAGAAGCTTCTACTATATTCTGTTCTTTACCAGATTTCCCCTTTGTTATACATATTGTGACCCCACCCTACCCCACTGATATAATTTAGACAATTTGAAATGTACACTACCACAGGATGCTTTGATTCCCCATGGTGGCCCCGCCCTACCCCAGGGGGTCATGATTTGATCAATTTAGAATCTACACTACCCCAGGATGCTTCCACACGAGTTTCAGCTTTTCTGGCTCAGTGGTTCTTGAGAAGAAGATTTTCAAAGATTTTCCTATATATTTCTATGTAAAACTTTGATTCCCCATTGTGGCCCGGCCCTACCCCTGGGGGTCATGATTTGTACAATTTAGAATCTACACTACCCCAAGATGCTTCCACATAAGTTTCAGCTTTTCTGGCCCAATGGTTCTTGAGAAGAAGATTTTCAAAGATTTTCCCTGAATATTTCTATGTAAAACTTTGATTCCCCATTGTGACCCGGCCCTTCCCCCAGGGGTCATGATTTGAACAATTTGGAGTTTACACTACTCCAGGATGCTTCCACATAGGTTTCAGCTCTTCTGGCCCAGTGGTTCTTGAGGAGAAGTTTTTCAAAGATTTCTTCCCATATATTTCTATGTAAATCTTTGATTCCCCATTGTGGCCCCGCCCTATCCCCGGGGGTCATGATTTGAACAATTTAGAATCTACACTACCCCAGGATGCTTCCACATAATTTTCAGCTTTTCTGGCCCAGTGGTTCTTGAGAAGAAGATTTTTTAATGACCACACCCTATTTTTGTCTTTTCTTGATTATCTCCCCTTGTGAGGGGACTTGGCCCTTTATTTTAACAATTTAAATTCCCCTTCACCCAATGATGTTTTGTGCCAAGTTTGGTCAAAATTGGCCCAGTGGTTCTTGAGAAGAAGTCGAAAATGTTAAAAGATTACAGACGGACAGATAGACGGACGGACGACGGACAAAATGTGATCAGAAAAGCTCACTTGAGCCTTCGGCTAAGGTGAGCTAAAAACACGAGTAAAAACTATAAATCAATAATATTTATCTTTATTATCTTCAATAAAAGAAATCACTTGATTAAAAAAATCTGAATATTGCAATAAAAAAACTATTAATCTACCAATCTGTCGTGCATGTGAACATGCATTTACCGCCATCGGAATGTTTTATTTTTTCTGGCCAACAATGATGCCCAAAATATTCCATATTTTTTGTTCCTCGTGTGTTAACAAAATGTTATTGTAAGAAAGATTTTTTTTCACAATCAATCACTTTTAATATCTTCACATTTTCATTACAAAAATATACAGATGCTAGAGGAAATTCGAGCATTAATTCTGACATCAATTTCTGTACAATATCATGCGGATTGTAGCCATAGCACAAAATAAAACATCTTTTAAATATGTTGCTATGCTGTTTATTAGTGCTGAATATTTTTCTTATATATATCCCATTTCTAAAAAATAATTTAAATCGTCGGACTTAGAATAACGGCAAATAGAGCCGGTTTCTGTGGACGCGGTCTTTTTTCTACAGATAATGTGGACGATATATAACACTTACAAGTAACAAACAGCAGTGAAGATAGAAAAGAAATATTTTATTATGTCAATGTTTAAATAATCTAATTTCAATTATTTTTTAGAATAAAATTCAAACATATTGGAGTTTTCTAACCCGCGTGTATACTATGGGGGTACATGAAAACGTTTGACGCTTGCCCAGGTAATTGTTTTCAAAACATGCAAACTCAGATTATCAGGAAGCACATGTAGCTGACCTGTCAATCAAATCAAAAGCTATTGTTTTTTTAATGATTGATGGGCGGTAAATAATTGATCCTAAATCAGGTAGATTTTGGGGGCGTTAACATAAAATTGGGTGTTTAAGGAGATTTTTTTAAAATATATTTTAATGTAAAACTTAGATCCCCAATTGCGACCACACCCAATGCCTGGGGGTTATGATTTGAACAAACTTGAATCTACACTACATGAGGATGATTCCATATAAATATCACTAATCATGGCTTTGAAGTACATGAAAGACAATTTTAAAAGATTTTCCTATATATTCCAATGTAAAACTTTAATCAGCAATTTTGGCCCCACCCTAACTCCAGGGGTCATGATTTGAACAAATTTGAATCTACACTACATGAGAATGATTCCACATGAGTTTCATATTTCCTGGCCCAGTGGTTCTTGAGAAGAAGATTTTCAAAGATTTTCCTATATATTCCTATGAAAAACTTTGATCAGCCATTTTGGCCCCACCCTACCCCCGGGGGTCATGATTTGAACAAACTTGAATCTACATTACATGAAGATGATCCCACATGAGTTTCATCTTTCCAGGCCCAGTGGTTCTTGAGAAGAAGATTTTTAAAGATTTCTCCTATATATTCCTATGTAAAAATTTGATTGGCCATTGTAGCCCAACCCTAACCCCAGGGGTCATGATTTGAACAAATTTGAATCTACACTACATGAGGATGATTCCACATGAGTTTCACCTTTCTTGGCCCAGTTGTTCTTGAGAAGAAAATTTTTAAAGAGTTTTCCCTATATACTCCTATGTAAAACTTTGATCAGCCATTGTGGCCCCATCCTACCCCCGTGGGTCATGATTTGAACAAACTTGAATCTACACTACCTGAGGGTGCTCCCTTATGAGTTTCATCTTTCTTGGCCCAGTGGTTCCTGAGAAGAAGATCTTATAAAAATGCCATTAATTTTTCACTACTTCATAATTATCTCCCCTTGGAAGAGGGTGTGGCCCTTCATTTGAACAAACTTGAATCCCCTTTACCTATATAAGGATATTTTGTAGCAAGTTTAGTAAAAATTGGCCCAGTGGTTCTTGAGAAGAAGATGAAAATGTGAAAAGTTTATGACGAAGACGACGACAACGAGCCTTCGGCTCAGGTGAGCTAAAAAGGACTTGTCAAAATGAATATATGAAAAATATTAAAGTCCAAGCACCAATCATTCAAAAGTCATGGCCAAGATTTATGAAGTGCGTCAAACACTTAGGTCAAAGTTAAACATGTTAATGGAACAAAATTAATGGCAAAATATATGGTTAATTATCAGACATCATTTTTAAAGCAGGCAAAAGCAAAAAATACAAGAAATATATGTAGTACCAAAAGTAAGCAACATACACTATAAATCAAAGGTTTTTACAATGATTGGATCTGTATCTCTCTGCTTGATCTGTCCAAATTTTCTTAAGCAGAGAGCTACAGCTCTGCAGCTAACAACAATCAATAAGTTCTTTCTTTTGGGGGTTTTCTATTTCTCAGAGTTGTCTACCTTGATAACCTCTTGACCTTCCATGCCATTGGTGATGTTATAAATAGCAGCAGGTGACAGTCTAGGTTCCAGTTGATCCACGGTGTAGACTTCAAGGTCCTGTCCCCCCACTGCCAGCTCAGGGTGGATATACACAACACCTACACACAAATACCAATCTTAACAAAATGTTCACTTGGCAAATAATATTCTTTAGAAGAAGGGAAAGCTATATTATATTGTCTTTAAGAAACACATAACATATGAAGTAAATCTTGATGAAGATGAAGAGAAAATCACTCGGAAAATACTTTTAATTTTCACAAGTACTTATTATTGTAAAGACCTCTTCATCGTCAAATCGCGGGAATAATAATTCGTGAAAGGAGGGTTTATCAAGAGATTTTGCATTGATTTTCAGCACCATAAAAATAAACGTGAGTAACTAGTTTATGTGATAATTAATTCCATACATATATTTAGGAATTTACAGTACCTGTTAGGGAGAGAGTCTGTAAGATTCCTAAAGGCCTCCGAACAACAGATATCTCATTATAGCAGAATTTTACTGTATTTTTAATACCTGAACTCCCCACTAAGAAGGCATAGCTGTCTGTACCAAGATGGAAGTGAGCTACTTCATAGAAAGTCAGTTCCAGGTGGACGTCTATAGCTGTGACCCCAAAGAATTCCCCACTGCTGTTCAGTGTTGGCATACTGAGAGTCATCTTCAGACCTACAAAGAGATCCATTATTTTTCAAACATTCTTATACTTTTAAATTAGAGAACCTGATACTTTCCGTATTTCAGAATACTGTAAACCAACTTTTATTCGCGACGACTTTATTTCGCGATTTTTCTAGGGCAAAACTAGTTTGCGACGATTAATTTTTTCGCGACCAGGCCTTTTTTTAATCTGTTGTGAATAGACACAGAGACTTTAAGGACTGGTTCGCGGCGATAAATATTCGCGATGACGAGGCTCTCGCGAATAAAGGTTGGTTTATAGTATTATGAGTATTTATCAGTACTGAAAAAACTAGGGCTGGGCAATAATATCGATATTTCAATATATTGCAATACAATGACAAAAAATATCGTATCGCAATACGATTTTGAAATATCGATATATTGGCAATATGCTTAGATTAAGGAATTTTGTCATTAAAATGATTAAATATAAAAAAGGACTTGTGATAGTTTGTTATGAAGCCAAACAGTAAGACAGAAGTTGTTTTGTGGAAACATTTAAGAGCATAACTTAAATGAAATCAACAAGATTTTTTTCCGTGTTGGTAACTTATCATAGTTATGTACATTCTGCATGTAAATTAAGGTAAATATAGTAAGAAAATGCCATTTTTATTACATTGAAAATATTGCAATACATATCGCAATACAGTTAAAAATATCGCAATATATCGCAATACGAAATCTCAGGCCAATACCCAGCCCTAGAAAAAACCTTAAGTCTCTGGGAGAATTGTAGCTTTTCTATTGTGTAAGAGAAAAGTTACCATTAAAATTGTAGCATATTTTAAAGTTTGGACTTCAAGATTTATCTTTGTCACCGGGTTCACAGGTGCGTGAAGATCAGTCAATATATCGGGTCTCAATATCTCAGTTGGTTAGAGCGCTGGCATGGTATGCCAGAGACCTTGAGTTTAAGTTCAGATTGAGAGTTGATTTTTCACCACCCGTGACATTTGTCAAAACTTGCACTATATGTATCAAACCAAAAAATGGTGCATGGGGAATTTTACAGCATTTTTTAAGCATTTCATAAAATTTTCAGTCATATGTGAACCTGATCCAATAGACAACACTAGAGTGTTGAGTTGTCAGTCCCACCTGTATTGGGCTCCCTCTGAGGGACACTGTAGGTGACACTGGAACCATTGACCACCGCCTGGAACTGGGAATAGTACTCCCCCATTATCTTGACCAGCTTCTGGCCATCCGAGTTCTCAATAAAGGTCACATTTCCCACCGGCCCTGCAGGTTTGTCATTGTCTTGTTGCTTTGACAGTTTCTACAAAAAATATTGATCAAAAATGCTAAATACCCCAAACATACAGAAAAAAATGATTATACATGTGTATCTATATGGCACATCTAAACTTGCATAACTAAAATTCCAAACACAATGACTCTATACAAGTTTATATTGTAGATCACTAAATTAGATCACAATTTATTTTCGTGAGATCGACATTGATTCTTGATAAGTGAGACAAAATTTTCACGAACTGTGGTTATTGCTCTACATAATCTATTATGCGCGAGAATTAAATTTTTGTGAGCACACTGTCTCATGTAATTATGCAAAAATAAAGTTCTTGCGAGGAACTAAACATGATTTACAGTACATAAAGCATGGTTCAGAATTCTTTTTTTCACTCATTGTTTACAGAGAATTTCTAGACTTACAGGCCACTTGAGATCCTTCTGAGGTCCAAACCGATTGTTGAGAATGAGATTGTTCTGATCTGCAAGTTGTATCAAGAAATGTTTTGGAGTGTTTGTGTTTTTGATTTCATCCCCCAGGGCATACACAAAAACATGGACAGAGTGGTTCTAAAGAAAAAAATATATATAATTGACATCAAAAAACACAATGTTTCAAGGCAATGAAATAATAAAGCAAAAAGACCTTGGAAATTTTTTTAATATTATCTTTTTTTTTTAATTGCAACAAACTCTATCTTTTCTATATATACCATGAGGGCCTGTCCTAATGCGAGTTCCTCAAGAACGTCCTCCGGTGAGTCCTCAGGCATACCATCAGTGAGGAACAGGATCATGTCCAGGGAGTCCTCAAACTGCTTCTGTAACAACCAGAAAATGCATGTATAATGTCAGCAATTTTCATAAATACAGTCCTCAAACTGCTTCTGTAATATTCAGAAAATGCATGTATAATGTCAGCAGTTGTCATGAATACTGTCCTCAAACTGCTTCTGTAACAATCAGAAAATATATTCTCAATGTATTTTATATACCGGTACATAGTGTGTACAATATTTGGCAGAAATTGATATTTGAACACGTAAATGTAGATTTTATTTAGCAAATTAGCACATTTCTTAATGTTCTTATTTATGTTCAAGACATTTAGCAATGTACTTGAATTAGCGAAAGTTTCTTTCCACCAAAAGCTCTATAAACAATATAAAGCAATATGTAATACATTTACAGTTACTGTAAAATTTTAAATTTTAAATTTAATTTAATTTTTAATTTCTTATCTTCAAATAGGTAATATGATGCTTACTTAATGTATTAAAATTCATTAATGCAACTAAGAATGATTTTATGGCGCTAGTCCACAAACTTTTTGATAACCCTTCATAAATTACAAATTCTCGTCAATTGGGTTGCAGTCGCCGGTGTGTTGCAGTGGTAAGAGCGTCTGCTCTAGTTGAGGACTAAGGAGTAAATCCTTACGTCGCGGGTTTATAATAAACTCTCAGTTACATTGTATGAACCACAATCAAACACCACTATACTATGTAATGTTGATAACAATTTATGTAGTTTCGATATCAGGAAAATTTTTTTATCCAGTTATAGTGATAAACAGCACAGTTGGAGATAATAAAACTCAGGTATATATTTCATAGTAATCAATGGAGGATATATGTACAGGTATATATGTATATTTTTTTTTTCTTTTTTCAATCTCCTGTTCTGCACTTTGCAGAGATGAATGAATTGTTTAAATATTAATATTTACATTTGCTGATGTCTTTCTTTGTATAACAATGCTAATAAAACTGAAATTCAATTTTCAATGACATGCAGTTGGTCGCATGATCAGACATTCTTGCGTATGTAAAGCAAACTGCACAAGCAATTTTGAAAGTTCTGACTGTGACATCACATGACGTCATAGATACTTTACGTTGCATTTCAAAATCAAAGTCTAAAGTAAATAATGCCTTTATTTCTTTGTAACATAAACAAAAACGTAAAATATAAATATAAGAAATAAAATATACCTGTTTCATTGGGGTATAGTTGTTATAAGGGTGTTATAGCAGATTTTATCACGTACCGACTTCATGTCATACCCCAATGAAACTCTAAAAATTGATATCTTATGATGGTTCCTTCAATTATTATTATATCATTCATAAATTTAATGTTCAATATTAATTTTTTTTTTCCTTCAGTTCCTTTGCTAACAAGTAAACCGTCCAAGAGAGAGAACTTTTTATGACATTACAGAATACAAGCTAGGCTACATTGAGAGAGTAGAATCGCATTACACTATGGACAAGGCCACTGTTTTTGCCACCATTCCCACAGGAGTTAGGCCATTATGTAGAATGGCCAGTGTGGAAACAGAAGCTTGGGTTAGCGGTGATAGGGGAGTCATATATCGACTAGGCTTAGATGGGACTATACAAGATACCGTCACCTGCCCGTGTAGATACGGGTTGGAAGACATTTCAGTGACTAGGCAGGGGGAGTTGGTATACAGTGATTTTAACAATAAAACTGTGAACATTGTCAGACAAGGGAGAATTGAGACATTGATTAATGTACCACAGAACTGGCATCCACGAGGACTGTGCTGCACCAGATCCGGGGGTATTCTCCTGAATCTGTGGAACGGACCCCAACACAAAATTGTCTGTTACCAGGGAGGTAGGTCAAAACTAGAAATAGAAATTGGCGAAAACGACAAGCCAATCTTTAAATCTGGGTCATCTATGCTCTTTGTGGCAGAGAACAACAATGGAGACATTTGTGTCTGTGATCTTGTATCTAACACAGTAGTTGTTTTAGATGAGACAGGAAGAGTGCTATTTCAGTATGATGGTATGCCAGCAAACAGAGAGAAGAAATTCAAACTTAGACAAATAGCAACAGACTCTTTGAATCAGATCATAGTGGTAGATGTAGGCAATAACTGTCTGCACATTGTAGATCAGAACGGACAATTCTTGAGATGTGTTGATAACTGTGGACTAGAAAATCCTAGTGGATTGAGCGTGGACAGTGAAGGAAGGTTGTGGGTCGGAATGTGTGATTCAGGAGAAATTAAAGTGATCCAATACATGTAAACATTATATATACCGTACAAGCAGAATTTAATTTTACTATTATTAGAAATATTTCTGAAATAGCTAAAATTGAATATCGTTAACAATTCATTCCATATCAATTGGTATAGCTACATGTATCTCTCTTTACATTATAAAATCATTAAAACTACTATTTTGAAAAAAAAAATCTATAGAACCAAATGTTGTGGGTAAATTGCTAAATTTGCATTCTTGCTAAAGTTTCAATTAAAGAAGAGCAGCAGGCAGGGCAATAAGGAATATTGGTATTTAATCTCATTGCAAATATTCAAAAGCTTCTCAAAATATCGCCCCAAGATGAAAGTTGCATTTATGACCTTGGCCTTTGATTTTTTGCTCTCAATAGGGTTCTTCTTTGGGGCACAGGAAGTTCATGTGCAAAATTTTAGTTTTAAAACAGATAGTAATTTATGAATTAACAACCTTGACCAGAACCTTTTGACTTCAAAATCAATAGGCTTCTGTCTTGAGTCATAGGAAACTGCTGTGTAAAATTTTTTATTGCAAAAGCTCAAATGCATCTCAAGATATTGTATGGAAATGAAAATGTTACAGACAGACCAAAATAGAGACAGACAGATAGACAGACTGAAATTCATAATGTCCTTTTTGCAAAATCGGGAACAAAAATTAGTTTGTCATGTGTTGGATTTTTTTTTTGAAAGGTTTTGAACACTCCGTAGTTAAAAAACTATTTCGATATACAAAGAAAGTGTTAAGGTAATCATGGTCAATGATTGATCTACACGAAAACCAAAACTTATTATATGAAGGCCTTTTTCTCATGACTGACACAAGCTTCTAATGTTTTATAATCCTAAACCAATGAAATCCATTTAGTTAATCTGATTGTTCTCCCATGATCTGCCATTTTCCTGACAGAGCTGTTGTAAAAATTGCTTAGCTTTGTCATGGATATAAATCTACTTACTGGAGTTATTTGCTTTGAGTGGCTCAGAAGCTGGAAAGCCTTGGAAAATGCATTCCCATAATATGTGTTACCTAAAAAATAAACTGCAACTTCTCAATAATGCAAAGGCTATACTATATATACAGATTAAAATAACAGTTTAATTTAAAATTACTTCCGACAGTTCTGAAAGCTAAGTCATCCATTGTGAAGTGTTTATGAAACAATACCAAGGGGAATTTATGAAATCACTTTAATCTAGTTGGACTTTTTTTTATTGATGTACAACCTTGCTCGTCATTACTAAAAGCCATATGAGTTGCATTTTAAGAATTTTATTTTGCTGATAAAATGTGTTATTTATATGATTAATTTTTATGTATATTAAACCTTTATGTTCAGTAAGACTAAAAGTATTAAAATGTTTCTGAAGAAAGATTTCAGTACAATCAATTATATAGCATTATTTAAGAAATCAATATTGTACAGGACAACAACACAGGGCTCGACATTAACTTTTTTTTCCTACTTGTCCATTCGGACAAGTGACCAAGATATTTACTTGTCCAATATCAACTTCACTTGTCCGAAACTTTTTAATGAATATCTTATTCTGTCAACTTGAAAACAATTACTTAGTCTCTAATTAAAAATTAAACATGTTCAGCCGTGATTTATTAGTGTTGACTTGTTATTGATAAATAAGACAAACACATATAAAACAAAATTTTCTCTAGACTTCTTGTCCTGACAACATAAATAGTCGCAAGTGAATTTGTAATAATTCCAAACCCGCAAACATTGTAAGATCCACGCCATGCAATAGTATGGCTGCAATTAGTGAACATCGATCCCTATGAAGTCTGAACTTACATAGCCAAATATATCGGGATTGAAATTTGGGTTTATGTACTAGCTGCTTCCGTTTTATTCGATAAACTTTTCAATAGTTGTTTTTTATTATTTTTATTACTATTTGAAGACATTTATTACTATTTGAAGACTTCTTTACATAAAAAAATCCCTTGTCCAATCGGACAAGTGCCCAGCAATATTCACTTGTCCGTAATTTTTTTCATTGGTACTGGACAAGCGGACAAGCGTTAATGTCGAGCCCTGCAACAATACAATTTTGCTCCAATCACAGCTTGGAAAAAAAAAGTTCTTTCATCGCAAATATAAGCAACAGCAGATTATAAATATTCTTTTTCCCTGTTCTTGAAATAGTCAATTACAGTTTTGCAATAAAAATTTCCGACATCAGTTGCAGATCATATTGCTTTAAACAATTAATGAATTATGCTTTTATCATGTTTACCATGACCGGCATGAGCAATTTTTATCTTTCTATATGTACATGTGCCAAGATAAATGCAATTTGAAAAATGAAGTCATGAAAAAAAATCCTCCCACCCCAATAATCAAACTCTCTGAAAAGTTTGTAGGTGTTACAAATGTTAAAAATACTAGCATTCATTGACCTGATGGCACAGAGCTGTTGATAAGTTCTTGAATGGATTCCATGTTGTCAGTAGTAGCTGGTACCAACATATGAATCCCTTGACTATTCTGTTGGGGGGAACACATGGAAGACACCGCAGAACTGTTGAAAACGACCACACCCATCTGGTAATAAGACAGAGCAATTTGATCAGTATTGAAGATTTTAAAAGTTAAATGATTTCTTTGCTATAAACAGGGACCTATACTATATAGTATATAGGTCCCTGCTATAAATTAAGCTCAAGAATAGTTAATTTATGATGGCGGCGTATTATAATGCCTATGATTTCAACATATATTGAACATTTTGAAGCTGGATGTGTAACTAAGTGGTGCAGTACTGTAATTTCCCAGCTGGTATGTAAGACAGCTGGATGACTGGGTGTCGCGTACCTGATCTGTTGTACTGAGTGTTCCCAGTACCGTCATGGCCGCCTCCCTGGCGATGGCGCTCCTGGAGGGTGAAGAACTCCCCATCCCATTAACTGCCACAGACATAGAACCACTGGCGTCCAGAACAATGACCACATTCTTTTTGTAAGGAACCACAGTGTGAACAAACCAATCCCTGGAAAATAACCACGTGTGATAGATGGATAAGGATTTCGATGGTGTTCCTTGCGGACTGCAGCAACTGAACGAATTTCCCGCGTTATGTGTTTTTTATTACTTCAAACGCAGAAGAGTTTTAAGAAGGGAGATCATGCAATACGAGCTGAGAAGTGGCCAATGGGCGGATCAATATTAGGGGGCACAGACAATTATACGGGTAAATTTCCTGAGGGCGAATTAGATTTTTATGAGCCTATATTGTTTTTGTCCTGTCTGTCTGTTTTTCTGTCTGTTGTCAACTTTAACTTCAGCCGCGTAGCATC
>PRKT01000444.1:246880-261795 GCA_003671525.1 Saccostrea glomerata | reverse complement strand
CCCCCCCCCCCCCCCGAAAACGCGGATCCGTGTTTAGTTGGTATGAAAAATCTCATAGACATAAAGCATAAGAAGCCCACCACCCCCACTACCACGCCAAAATAATTTTTCACGTTTTAGGAAATGAGTTGTTTTTTTTCCTTGTCAAAAATTTTCTGGGTTAGTTTTTTTAACATGGGTGGTCCTCTTGGTTAAAAAAAAGAAATCCAGTCAGTTGGGGCGGTATTTTTTTTTCTATAAAAGCATGTAAGGGGTGCTTTTATCAAAATCAGGGGGCGCTCTGACTAAAATCAGGGGACGCTTTGACCAATATTTAGGGGCGGTATTTTTTCTATAAAAATTAAAATGTTAGGGTGCGCTTTGACCAAAATTACGGGGCGCCTTGGCCAGGACTTTTTTAATTAGGGGGCTCTTTGACTGGCTCCCGGCTGTCGTTTATGGATTTCCATAATGAATAAATATTTACATAATCCGCTTACGCGGGTTATGTATTTTTTCTGCAACAACTGCTTCCGTTCATTCCAGTACCAACAAACAAAGAAAGCATTTTATTGTTAAAGTAATTTTACCTGTAGTACGCAGACTCGGGATCGATTTCACGGTTAAGATAAGCAGCATTATCTCGGGCTTTTCCGTCAGAGGTCTGAAAACATCGTTTTGGAAAAGGCTCGAAACGTTGGGATTGGGTTAGAGCTATCGAGAATTTCAGGAGCCAAACCTTCACCAATCTATTCTCATCTTTTCATTTTTTTGCGACGATTCCCAAAGCTTACAAGATCCCAAGAAGTTGCAATTTCTGTTTTTTCTGACCAGTAAAGCAGAAAATTGGTTGAGATTTGCGTAAACAGAAAGTCTTAGACTGCAGAGCCTTTGACAGCATTCTTTTTAAATGTGGTCTGAAAGGTTGTATTACTATATCCAGCTCATTTTCTTCAACTCTGAGACAATCATGATGCATGGTTGTGAACTTTCTAGAATTTTAAACCCTTCATTTACAGTATTAAGAAAATCAATACTGGAGAACAGGTCTTCCAACAATCTATTGGAATTCCCATGGGTACCAATTGTGCCCCGTTATTAGCAGACATATTTTGTATTAATAAGAAGCATATTTTATCAAAAAGCTTATACGTGAAAATTGAAATATCTGTTTCATATTTGGATATTTTACTTTAAAAAAATGATTACTAATGGTAATCTAACAACCAAGCTCTATGATAAACGTGATGACTTCTGCTTCTAGAGTAAGACCAGAAAAATATATACTTGAATTATGTAATAGTACCATAGGCATGACTTTAACTTTACAATCGTCAACTTCCCTTACTTATGCACCAATACCCCATACCTTCGTCACCTACATACAGAGTTTATATATCTCAGTTGATTCAAAACGCGAGAGTATGCTCTACATATGAAAAATTTCTAAAACGAGGTAAATTATTGACAAACAAGTTGATGAAAGAAGAAGAATATCATCAGTCTCGTTTAAAGTCAACATTTCGTAAGTTCTATGGTCGATACAATGACCTTGTCAGCAAATACAATCATCATTGATTCAAATGCCGACTGACGTTTTTCATACTAATTGCTAGTCCATTATTTAAATGTATGCTGAATTGATGACTGATTTTCCATATATTTCCCGATCATGACAAGGAGCAGAAGGCGGTTTTGTCAGGTCGGTAGGAGATGTTCACTCCTCCATGGCACCTGATCCCACCTCTGATGTTTCGGAGGTCCCTGTTTGCTCTGCTTTTGTTTTGTATTGATTAATGGACTTTTGATCTTGAATACTGTTCGCTATCTCCATAGGTTTCATCCATTTCATACATTTTCTAATCAATGAAAAGTCATTTTGAATACAAAAACAATCAGTTGTTGTCAAGAGATAAAAAAAACAAACAAATTACATGTCTGAAAACACGAGGCAAACGAAGAACATACAAGTCAAGTATACTTTAAGCCTTTATCGGAAATATATTGTCATCAGTATTAGAGCCCGTCCAACAGGGTGATTTATCCTGAAGCACCGAAGGCAATTAAAATACTGTGATATATTTTGAAACACACAATTTCCGTCTTTTATTCCTTTAATGTAAAATTCTTTCGTAACCAGACTTTTTAAAAAGAGCAAAACTGAGGAATTCAATCGATTCCATTTCTAACGCAAAAACTCAGAAACTGGCAGAAAGCAGTCACATGACCTTGGTCTCATCAGTTCACGTTCACTGCGCAGTCGCAACAGCCATCGATTTTTAAAATGATTATACCAAAGCAGAAGGGAGTTGATAGTCATTTCCATTTAGTAAGTGTCGTCTGAATGGCGTGATAACAGAGATTTTCCGCCATGGAACGTTGTGTTTCAGTTTTCCTGCTGCTCTTTGTGACAGTTGGCTCTTTGTGGTCCTTCGCCGCGTCAGAGGTGGGTAAAGTGTCTTTGAAATTCTAATAGAAATGTTCATCTATAAAATATTTTTTATACTTACCTTCTAAACCTAGTGAGGAAAATGGTGTCCATTGCGCAAAATCTCGCACACAAAACTAAAAAAATAATTAAAAGATATAATTTAAAAAATTGTTGAAGTTGAATTTGTTAAAATATTCAGTAATTTACAGAATACCGAGGTATGTTCTGTTTGATGTGTCAAATAATAGAAGAAGTGGTAATAATGGTAAGAAAAGTGCAGTTTAAAAGAAAATGCTCAAGGGATTTTCAAAATCAATATACTCCGTATTTAATATTTCTGGTAGAGAATGGAATGAGGTAAAAATGCAGGTACAGTGTATCAACGGGTAAAGGGGAATCAGTTTGAGAAATCAAAATAATACAAAAAGGAACAACAGAAGAGTAATGATCAAATTATTTGATGCAATCTAAATATAGTGTGTAATTTAATGGAACTAAAGTTTATATCGTTTAAAGAAAAATATGAGACCGCAAGCAAGCGATCAAATGCTTTTCATGATCAGTTTTCACTTCTGAAAATCAAGCAACTGATGCTATAAAGTATAAGCTGTGTTCCATTTCTTAAAGACTTCCAAGCAACCCGTAAGAATATACGCTAGCGTTATTAAACGATGATATACTTCTAGCTTCGAATTCAATACTTGCAGGGAAATCTCCAACAAAATATACGTATTTGTCAACACTTTCTAATATTAACTGAGATTATCAGATATGTCAAATAGGGATGCAAATTAATTTACTAGCGTTGTTTTTATTAGGCTTACAACTGTGAATCGAATATTGGAGAGGCACTTTTATTCGTGGTTATTGATTCAATCTGAGTCTGCACAATCAATAGATATTGGAAAAAATCCGAGGACGCAGAAAACTTTCAATGGTTATCTGACACAGGGACTTAGTCAACGTGGTTTCCAAAGACATATATACTTTTATGACTTTTGGGGGTGAAAAAGGATGGGTTAATATTGTAAATAAATGACATCAAATGTTATGATAATGTAATGTTCGGACTCGATCGGCAATATAAGTACGTTTATGAAATTTAAAACTTCTTTATAGGTCTTCAATATTGTACAACATACATTAATAGCCATCTGTTAATATTTATTTATAAAATGACACATTGATCCATAAAGCCTACACATGAGCAGGTATAATTAAGTTTAAACTGAAAAAAGAGGCTTACAGGCCCCAATTGACGGGAGCCGTCAGAATCAAGTATAAAATTGTGAATTTTGTTTAAATTTTTTAATCAAGGAAAAAGAAAACTGAAGAAGTGTTTGGATCGCCGGGATGGTCCTATTCTCCACAGGGCCTTTTTTTGTCAACTTAATTAGATAGAATCACTGTTGAACCATTATTAAAGTTTGATTTTTTTAGAGCATGAGCTACACAGATTGGTCGATAAAGAAGGAACACAAAACAAAACAAAACAAATAAAGCATCAATTGAAAACGAATAAAAACAAAAGATATCATAAGTCAAATTTCATTCTTATTCCTTATTTACCACAAGTGTTTGCAGACAAAATACATCCCGAAATTTCAACTTGACTGACATCAAAACCACTTTATTTAAGAAAATGCTTAATGATTAATAAAGTCTGTAACGACAAAAAATGAGGAATATCATTGATAAAATAATATTGCGAAGGACGTAATTTCAAGCGTGTGTTAATAAATATGTCATAATTGTGATTATGAAATTCAATATTTTTTAAGACATGCATGTTTTTACAAAGTGGGTAAAGCATAAAATGTTAATTAACGTCCAAAATCAATTGCTAATTCTTCTAATAAAACATATTTTGTATTTCAGTAATAAACAACCAGTCAACCACTATATTTAAGGCCACTGTTGCTTGCATTTCTTTATTTATCCACCAATCAAGAGCTCCCAAGGAGTATAAACAATTTAAAACAATTTATTCATGATTATAAAAGTATGAACAGGTAATGGTTGCATTTTGTTCAATACTAGTCTGATCCTCACTTACAAAAGTTATCGATAACTTTCAAATTATTGGTATGGTTCACTATGAAATATAAAAGCATCACATGTAACATAATAATACAATAAAAAGAAAAAAACAGACAGCTTTACACTTCAATAAACAGACTAGAGTAGAAACCAGCTGATAAAAGCAAGCAAGTAATCATAAAATTACTATGGTATGAAATATATAGAGATAACGAACAGAATTCAAGATCAAAAGTCCATAAAACAATACAAAATAGGAGCAGAGCAAACACGGACCTCCAAAACATCAGAGGTGGGATCAGGTGTGATGGAGGAGTGAGCATCCCCTGCCGACCGGTGAGACCAGCCTTGTGCTTCTTGTGATGATCGGGAAATAACCCCAAAAAATCCGTCGCAAATTCAATGTGTAAATAATGGACTAACAATTAGTATGAAAAACGTCAGTCATGCAGCATTTGAATCAACGATAAATTGTATTTGCTGACGTCTGTATCCCCCATAGAACTTTGGAAATGATGACTTTTAAACGAGACTGCTGTTATTCTTGTTTCATCAACTTGTTTGTCAATAATTTAACTCGTTGTAGATATTGTTCATACGTAGAGCATACTCTTGCGTATCGAATCAACTGAGAGATATAAACTCTGTATGCAGGTGATGAAGGTATATTACTGCATATAAGGGAAGTTGACGATTGAAAAAGTTAAAGTCATTCCTATGGTACTATTACATAATTAAAGTATATATTTTTCTGGCCTGGTAGCAGAGGGTACCAAGGGACGATGCTTACTGGACAATCTGGAAAAATCTATTTCTGAAAACCTAGCTTGCTCGGTTCTTAATTGTACCCCAAACAACCAAGACAGCTTATAGGAGGATTTGCTTGACCGTCAGTTTGATTCTGATTATTAACTTATTGGCTGTACTCCATATCGGGAGAAATGTTATTATCTGTGAAAGCACTTACATGTATGACTACAATTTATGACTTTCAAAATTTATCACAAACAAAGATCTAACTGTCTTTGAAGCCGTTCTTATTTGTTTGTCGGGGGAGGGCTCCCAATAGTGTTTTATCAGAAAGGGAAAAAACAATTTCAGAACATTCCATTAATTACAGGGCGATTTTATAACCTTTTGTTTCCTATCGAAATACCCGTACACATGCAGTTTACAATCAGTGAATTCTTTACAGATGCAAATTATAAGGATTCAAACATTTTCCTTAATAAGCATAGGCTGGTAGTAAGGTAAAGAGTTGCATAATTTGAAAATGGACTTGTTGAGATGCAAGATTTCAATAAACGAGAATTTGAGATACAGGAGGGAAGATGAAGAAGAGTTACTGATAGCAATTTTTATTAACATGAAATCGATCTCCTATTGACACTGCAATGTATTTCTGATGGTTCGGCTTCGTGATGCATCAAACAAGGAAATCAATTTGAAAGGCAGGGACAAAAGCGTTTTATCAAAATCAATATAGATATGTAACTGTGTGTTTACACTTGATATCAACTTAATATCCTAACAGCAGACTCGTTTCCTTGTATTGATATTTGGAATAAATATTTTATTTTATGGTAATAGGAAACTGAACAGTGGGTACTTCATTGAGGTACTTGTATCACAGAGGATTGCTTCTAGATAAATATTAAAATAGCCATAAAAAATCAGATTCTGACAAATGAAGTTTTTGACAGTTTTTAACATTCTGAGAGCAGGCCCTGGAGCTTGTTTGTCGTGTTACACATGTGGTAGTTTTGAAATTAAGCTTCGTACAAAGGATAAAGAAAGATTGTTCCATAAAAGAAAGTATACACTCCATAAGGAGAAGATTGAATTCACGAGATGCTTTGTCTCTCGATTTTCTCCCTTTGATGAAAGGTACCATACACCTTAAGGGTGAACCCGATTCTTCCAATCTTGGGGATATGCTTTGTGACAAGATAAAGTGAAGCTAAATCAGGACTGGCACTGCATTCATTTTGTAGATCAGAGCAGTTGGAATAAATCTAGGTAGATAACTGCATCTATGTATAAATTGTTATCCCTACATATAATATAGGACTTGTCTTAGCGGTATGTATTAGTAAAGAACTGCTATAATCTTAAATACAGCAAAATTAAATTATGTATAAATTGTTATCCCTACATATAATATAGGACTTGTCTTAGCGGTATGTATTAGTAAAGAACTGCTATAATCTTAAATACAGCAAAATTAAATTTTCAAGGTACTCTAGAGTTATACATTAAATAAAGCAAAACGAACGTCTATGATTAAAAACGGGCTTGTGAATTATTTTCAAATTGTTGCTACATGTACTGGTCATTAGTTTTTTGTTTTGTTTAGAGTTTTTTGTTGTTGTATTTTTTTGTTTGTTTGTTTGTGTGTGTGTGTGTTTTTGTTTTTTTGTCTTTTACAGTTGCTTTGCACTATTTCTGTTTCTACTATGTTTTTCTCATCTGTGACAATAATTTGATATTTGTTATTAACCAATGGACATAAAAATGACATTAGATTGATCTTCTATCCTTTTGTTTCAAAAAAAATTTAGCAATTCCTCGGCCTGTTCTTTCTATCATCATATGAGAATTTTTTTGTAATAAGACCAAAGATGATGATAAAGTTGTAGACTTATATCTATACGGCCTCATAAAAATAATTAAAAAAAGGACGAACATTGTAAAGAATATATGTATAGTAATTAAGTTATAGCATCCCACTGTTTGATCTGTTAGAACCATGTTCCTGAGTTTAGCCTTCATTTCTATCCAGTTTCAATAGCGAGACTCGTTCACAGGCGGTGTACTCATTTAAACGATGCAAATTTTAATCAAGAACCCTCCCTCGGGGAAATAATGGAATTAATGACGCAATGCAGACTTTATTCCTCCAAAATAAAAACTAAGAACCATGTATAGTCTTAGTGCCATTTATTTTAATTTGTTTCTTTCCGTCAACATTAAAAAAGGAACCATTAAAAAATCCTTACGGCGCAACCACGCACAGAGTAATTGCCGCAATATCAAGGTGTTATTTTGACTAACGATCGAGAAACATTATAACCAATAGGGATATTACTCCCATCATTTAAACGTTCTGTGTGTGTTTTGTTTTGATTTTTTTTGCGACAAGGTACAATTTTCATTCTCGAAATAAAGAGATGAATGCAACAATAATAATTCCTTGGGAGGTTGATTCAATATGTAAGTAATAATTGCACTGGGATCTTTCGTTCATTTCAGCAATTCAAACCAGTCAAAGGAACACCCACCTTTAATTGCTACTGTAGATTAAATACAATGGAGGATCGTATTTTGGAGTTTAAAAAGTTTTCATGAAATATTAAGATAAAGAACATTAACCATGTCCCAAAATCCATTGAATTATTAAAAATTAGGAGTATGCAGGAAAACACGGACCTCTAAAACCATCAGTGGTGAGATCAGGTACCATGGAGGAGTAAGCATTCCCTGTCGACCGATCACACCGCCATGTGCTCCTTGTCATGATCGGATATACAGGAAAATCCGTAGACAATTACTTGCTGACAATATCAAGCAGAGAACTTCCGAAATAGTGATTTTAACAGATACTTTTGACATCTTTGAATCATCATCTTGCTTGTCAATAGCTTGATTTAGAAATTGTTTGTATACATGGATATTTAGTTTAACATTCTCCGACAAACTAAAAATTTTGGTCATCCCTGAAAATGTACAGAACTTTCAATTAAAACAACTAATCTCTCAAGTAAAAATATAATTTTTTTTTACATTTCCTTGATTATACTCCATTAACTTTCGTGTCGTCATTACACATGAACGCATATTTTTATTTATTTCTGATAGTAGATGAGTAATGTTACTCTATGTTTTGTTATCCTGTTATTAATTCTGTCCTATGTAATCTTTCAGATTCGCTCGTTGCAGAAGAGGTCTGTGGAAGTAGCTGCTCAACTCCGTTTGGAAGATGAACTTAAAAGAGTGAAGCGTCTTCAGGAAGACGAGGAATTGTCCAGAGTAAAGCGCTTTAATGATAAAGAGTTATCGCGTCAGAAAAGAACCGATGTGCGCAGTAACACTGGCGCCTTGTCGAGGGTAAAACGCCTTAAGAGGGCAATTCTGGAGAGAAAATTAGAAAGAGACATTGCACTTCATCGAATGAAACGGGGCGAAGTGGAACATTCCTCAAAACATACAGCACACAAGGAGAAAAAAGACGCGAAAAGGCTTCATAAAAAAGTTAATGACAAAAGGGAATTCAAGAAGAAACGCATGGAAATGGCAATGAAGAGACGCGGGCAGCAGGGAGAACATCGAGTTATGAAAAAGGGGGATCCAAAATTTCACCGAAAAGGGCACCGAGGCCAGTTTAGGAACCGAATGATGAAGCATCGTAGATTTAACAGCAGTGACCGGAAACGACAGATGAGAAATCTCCTAAAACGTCATCATGTACAGCACCACCGTCGAAATGACGTCAAAAAACCAAAACGTCATAACAAAAGGAGCTAGGGAAGGGAAATTTGTACATACATTTTAAACACAGAGTGTTGTTTCTGTTGAAGTCTGCTGTATAATGTATTTCTGTTTGTTTTGTTTTTTTTTTTTAGAGAGGATCCACCAAGCGCACATGCTGTTATTTAAAATTACATACATAGAGACTGTTAATTTTGATCCATATTGTTCTTACATAAGATGCAACACCTTTTTGACGTTTATTAACCTTTTTCCGCAGTTTTTCTATACCCCTATACTATTTTTGGTACCAAGGTCCTTTTGTTTTTTTTACTAATGTAAAATCCATATTTTGAATAAATTTTGGAGTAAATCTTTCATTTTTCTCCTTCATGAAAAATCCGCAATAACGCTTTTTGCGAGAAATTTAATGTTTTGTAAGTCATCAAATGGTACCAACCAGGAACTAGACAATATTATATTCAAGACACCCTAGCAGTCGATTTAGTACTCTGATTTACAACACAAAATAATATTTGCTTTATACACAACATTAAACTTACTTGAATATTTTCAATGCAAATTGGTTAGCATGTAAGTATTTTTATTAATCCAAGTCTTCTACACACTGTAGAATCATTTTAATTCGTGGGGGCCAATGTTCGTGAGTAAGCAAAATTTTGTTGTTTCGTGGGCTAGTAATTCCGTTGGTAACCCGTGCGTATAAAGAATTCAATGGATAAATATTTTGTCAAAATAATTGTCGTGGGGATGTAAATTCGTGGATAAGGTATAGACCCACATTGGACCCCCACGAATATTGATGATTCCGCAGTGTATGTATGCCATTTAGCTTAGGATCCTTTCGAATCCCTTAATATTTTAGTGATTTTGGTGAAAAATCAAGTTTCAGCAGGGACTCGAACCCAGGCCCTCTGGCATACCATACACGCATTTTAACCACTAATAGTTCAAAGGCGCAAGTATAACAAAGTGAAAACATGGGGGGAAACAAGATCTTCCTCTGTCGGAATTTTCCCTATAATAACCCCGTCATTCTACACTGTCTGAAGATGAAATACAGAGTATGTATCATAAACACTATACCTATACTGAATCTTGTTGCAACCTAACTAGACAAGGAAGAAGAAAAAGGCACGAGCACGGATTTTATTGATTAGCCTCTGTCTGCCTCCCTTCCAGATATTAATTGAATTAAAAAAAAAAGAACATTTATTTTCCAATTCCTGCCAGACCGACACATCTGAGACATACTGTTCACAAGATAAAGAGAGAAAACCAAAGGGCGAAAAAAAACTCACGAAAGAACACTGAAAATATTCCTGAAAAAAATTATCAGAAGGCGCTAATGTGAACACATTACGACCCGTGAATGTGATGATTCAGAATCATGATTGAATTAAGGAATGAATGAACATTTTCTAGCTTCAAATGTGTGAGATTGATACGTCACTGCTATTAGTGTTGTAAAGAAAAAAAATCAGTCCTGAAGATCTAAATGAGACTAAAAAAGGAATGCATGCCTTTGATTCTGATGCTTAGACAACAACTATATGATAGAGAGAGAAAATTGCAACGAAGAAAGAACTTTTAATAACTTGGTTTTTGAACATAGAGGAGATTTTTTCATTCTGTTTAAATCTTGAAATTTCATATTTTCATCTCCTTTATTAAGAATGAAAAACAAGAGAACGCGTGTTTGTGAAACACGGATATTCACCATATTTCCCCATATTGCATTCAAAACTTATGACCAAGCGTAGGTTTTTTTTAAGTATGTCAAACTCCAAGATTAAGTCAAAAATATTTCCACTTCTATTTGTTTTCTTTGTTACAACTCTTTGAAAGCTTCTAGAGTTGACTTCTTGCTAATACTTCCTGAATATTAATGTAAATTTCGCCAAGCGAAAGGTCAGGAGTTAAGAAGGCCTAAAATGCATGTAAATCTCGTGCGTCTGTCTTTGTGATTGACATCAGTGGGCGGGGACTATTGAAATTGAAGTGAGAGGCATCATGTAATTTAAATCTATCAGACAATATTTTTTAAATCTAAATTTAAATTTTTATATCGCAATGAAATGGAAAAACAAGGAATCGCCCGTTATGCAAATTATCCCGCGTTTTCAACTATCCTTGATGTGTTTGCATACGCAACAATTTAGACTGTTATTCCTTTTAGAATATATATATCCGAGGAATGACTTGTCACAAGGAATACAATTTGAAGTATAAAAAAGAATATACATAACTGAGGGGGAAAAAAGCACTAGGAACACGTGGTTTGGATGATTCAGAGTGAAAACAATACTTACGGAATGACTGTCTAGTTTGTTGGGTACATGTATGACTGGGCATAAACATAACTGGAAACGTTGGATACTAGTAATTTGCATAAGAGGCTCGTTATGCAAAAATTATCCCACGTATCCAACTATCGTTGATGTCCCAGGCATACCCAACAAACTAGACAGTCATTCCTTATATCAGGCACGTAGCATCGTTTTTGAAAGTGGGGGGGCCAACCTGAGAAATTTTTTTTTTGACTTACCTGAAAAAGTTGACAAGCAAAAAAATTATTTTTTATCCTGGCCCCCCGGATACTACGTGCCTGTATATCATTTCTGGTTAAAATCAGATGTAAACAAGATTTGAATCTTTGAATCGTGTACACCGATATGAATCATACTTCGTGTATTTTTTTTAATTAAATTGCCATCAAAAACTCAATGTGCATCAATTTAAAGACCT
This sequence comes from Saccostrea glomerata, assembly GCA_003671525.1. Taxonomy (NCBI): domain Eukaryota; kingdom Metazoa; phylum Mollusca; class Bivalvia; order Ostreida; family Ostreidae; genus Saccostrea; species Saccostrea glomerata. Next base: position 250,109 of record PRKT01000444.1, on the reverse strand, counting down.
TTATCATATACTTAGTAGTAAATACACCGATTCTGCACGGTGTGATACGGGTGACGTCACAATACCCCATATCACGGACCGGTCCGAAAATCCATATCACGTATCGGACCGGCGGGCCGAAAATCCATATCAAACCGGAAGTAACGTTTGTATAACGTTTAAAAGTCAATTTACTTGATTTTATTTTAATATTCATAATAAATCTTTCTTTAATGACATTTATGGTCTTAATTTTTTTCAGTTACCTAAAATAGGCTTTAATAGATTTTAGAGAGAAATGTCACAAACAAGCACGAAATATTCATCAATGACCATACGTGAACTTGCATATTAAGTGTTTTAAATATATGATAAATAGAATACTACATACTAAAATCCATATCATTTGTCACATCAGCCCTCGGACCCCATATCAGCCCTCGGGCTGATATGGGGCCACTCGGGCTGATATGACATATGATATGGATTTTAGTATGTAATATTCTCTATATAAATACCTTTAATATTATCGATGTAAATACAAGCCTTAGGGAATTTTCCAATAAAGGCAATCCAGAAAAAAATTCCTAGTAAGCAAACGACTGTTGGAATTTTCCAGCAGCATGATCTGAAGCATGCCATTTTTTGCGAACATTGACGAGACTTTGTTGATATAAAACACCGCTTCCGTTGCAAATATGGTTTTTAATTAATGTAGAACCTTCGAAGATACCCCCAATGGATAATTTTATTTAACATTTGAATTAGAGTCTGGTTCACCAAAGCTTAGAATAGAATTCAAAGGATATTCAACAACGATTTAGAATGCATGGACATGCATGTTTGATTTAGTGCTATTCATATACTAAATATTTAAGCATTGAATTCATATTTTTGGATGTCTTCGGTCCTATAACACACCTGGCCGTGCCGACAAATTGAATACCGCGCGTTAGCGCGGTATGATAATTTGTCGGCACGGCCAGGTGTGTTATAGGACCGAAGACATCCAAAAATATGAATTCAATGCTTATATTTACATTCTCTAATTTTCCTTTTTCATAATTGCTTATTTCGTTAATCTTTAATGTGAATTTAGCGCCCTTCTAAACTGCCATGGTTAATAGATGTAAGAGCCGTTTGTGACGTCAAATGACGTTGCAAAGTTAAATTACGCAGACAAACATTGCGACGAAATAGTGACAAATTAATTCTTAACGCACATTACGTTAATTTTTACGTTAATTTTGCAGGGTTATAGTTTTTCATTGAATTGAAATAAAACATTTCACATTTTGGTGTTCCTAGAGTATTGAAATTGCATATAGTTCCTACTACGTATTCTAACGCGCGGTGACAAGGTTTGGCGTGTGTTATAGAAATTTGAACGTCATGGATTTCTAATGGATTTCATCAGAAAATTACATTGAATGTAAATATGTCATATTTAAATTACTTCTAGATACAATATATACTATGTTCGTAAAATTAAGTCTACTTTCGTTTTCTATAAATATCTAGGAAAATAGCATAAATAAAGAAAGTATGGTGGTGGATCCGGTAGCCAATCTCTACCCAGAGTTATCGTCGTGTTGTAGCGAAGCGAACGAAAACTCTGGGTAGAGATTGTCCGGCTTGAGCTAGGTTTATTGACAATATTTAATGAAACTGTCATCAAATATGAAAAAAGGAAAGAAAGAAAGAAAACGTCATTACCAAATTATTCAATCAAAATTAGAGTAAGCTGCAGATCTGTAGCGTTATGGTTTTATATATTTGTCTTTGACCATAACGCTACAGATCCCGTAATGCAAAAAAGGTGCAATTTACGGCGCAATATTTTTTGCGCACTTTTGGTAGCATTGGTCAATCAACTACCTTTCACTTCCTAATTCTAGACATATTCTGTAGTCAATATGTATATTTAATTCATCTCCCAACCATTTTTAGTTGTCTCTACAGGCAATAAACTCACCTGAAGTGAATTTTCAGCAATCTAACAAATAATTTTAATCAAGTGAGTTTATTACTTGTAGAGACGACTATAAAGAGTTGGGAGATGGATAAAATATACAGAGTAGTTAAATGATGTGCCTTGAATTAGGGAATGAAAGGTAGTTAATTGACCGATGCTAAAAAGTGGAGATATTCACCCTCAAAACGCGCAAAAAATATTGCGCCGTAAATTGCACCTTTTTTTGCATATACGTCAGTATAATTTCCCCTCTATACCTGGTAAACATCAAAAGTCCATAAAACAATACAAAATAGAAGCAGACCAAACACGAACCTCAAAATCATCAGAGGTGGGATCAGTTGGCATGGAGGAGTGAGCACCCCCTAAAGATCTGTCCCACCTGCCGTATGCTCCTTGTCACAATCGGGATATAACGGAAGAATCCGTCGACAAAAACTGGACAGTCATCAATTAGCAGGTTCTATACTCGGTATACAATGATCTTTCAGCAAATGCAATCCATTTTAAGTCAAGTTTTTATACGGAATATTAGATCATTGTTAATATTCACACTTAATGACGGGTTTTCCTTTATTTCAGGATCATGACAAGGAGCACACGGCGGGTATGACCGGTCGACAGGGGATGATTACTACTCCATGGCACCTGATCCAATCTCTGACGTTGTAGAGGTCCGCGTTTGCTCCGGACTGCTCCTGTTTTGTGTAGTTGGATTGGGCTTTTGAGTTTGAAATTGACTACATTTCTTTATCACCATATATAACTGAATGAAATCAGAGAATGCGACTGATCATGGATTAGCTGTTCTTCAGAGAAGGTTTTTAAATCCACCCTCCTCCAAAAAAAAACAACATAAAAATCTATGCTCATTAATTGTGGTCTCGTCCTACCTCTGAGACTTAAAATTTTGATTAAATCTTCTGCTTCCATATTTTTGAAATGATTAATCACGGTTTTGATGCTTTTTCCCCATAAAATTCTACATAAAACTTTACCTATTGAGGATCCACCCTATCCCTTGAAAACTTTAAAATGCATTACCCTAATTGCTTCTTTCTCAAATATGATTACAAAACTTTATCATATGCTAAACGTGATGACTTTAACTTTTTTTATTATCATAGACTTCCCTTCTTTATGTAGCAGCAATAAAATTACCCTTATCACTGCATTTGTTCCCTAGCTGATTCAATACGCAAGAGTATACATATACTCTACTTACGAACAATTTCTAAAATTAGGCAAGCTACTGACAAGCAAGTTAATGAGACA